>CM030364.1:84592028-85192028 GCA_017893485.1 Hemerocallis citrina | reverse complement strand
TGCTATCACCGTCATTCTATCGGCACCGCAGCCCCAGCCCTCCTCTACGTGAGGACGAGTCTCGGGGCTCAGCGAGGAACGACCGAAGGGAGGAATCGGTCTACTGCCGTCTCCACGAGATGGAGAGGCGACTCGGCTAGCTCGACCGAGATGAAGAACAACAGGCGAGGAACCTCCACCTGAGCAGGCCCCCATTCTCCCGCACTATCATGGAGGCCCCTGTCCCGGATAACTTCAAGCCTCCACACTTCGAGACTTATACCGGGAAGTCGAACCCCACAGATCACATTAAGAGTTTCAAAACTCTCATGATGATCCATCATGCATCTGACGCCCTCCTCTGCAAGACCCTCCCGGCCACACTCAAGGGGCCGGCTCGAGAGTGGTATTCCCGACTTGCACCGGCATCCATCTTCTCCTTCGACTAGTTTGTAGGCCACTTCCTCACACATTTCATGAGCAGTCACCACTCCGAGAAGACGAGCACCTTAATGCTCTTCCTCAGCCAAAAGAAGGGCGAACGGCTAAGGGACTATGTCAAGCGGTTAATCGCACAAGCCAAGTCCATCGCCTCCCTGGATCAGTCAGTAGCTTCGGCTGCTTTCCAACCCAATGTCATCAACCCCGACCTCAGGGCTTCCCTGGCCAAGAAATATCCTCGGGACTTCTCCAAGCTCCTCCACAGGAGCGAGAAGTACATCCGAGCTGAAGAGGCTCTCAATCGCCCCACTCTGGAGGGGTCGTCTTCCAGGAACAAATGGAAGACTGCTAAGGAAGAAGGACCTGAGAAGCTCCAAAAGGATAACGGAGGTCAGCGGCGCCCTCTCCCCCGCTTCGAAAAGTTCACTCCGCTCAATGCGAGTGTCTCCGCCATCCTGATGGAAATCAGGAATGAAGGTATTCTTCCGCCACCTCCGAAGATGAACACCCTCGGGAAGAAGAGAAACCGGAATAAGTGGTGCCGCTTCCACTGGGACCATGGACACGACACAGACGACTGTCGGGCCCTGAAGGACGAGATCGAGGCCCTCATCTAAAGGAGGCAGCTCGCTCGGTTCGTAAGAAGGGACAGGGCCGATCCGCCTCCACCGCCCAGGGGGTCTAACAGGCGAACAGAGCAGCACACAGAAGCCCTGGACATTGAAGCAGAGGCCATCTTGCACCTTATACACAGAGGCCCAATAGGGAGAGATTCTAACTCCTCCCGAAAAGCCTTCGTTAGGAAAGTCAACTCCGTGCAGAGCCATCCTCCCCTAAGGGCCTGGGAGTCCCTGTGACGTTCTCCGATAGGGACTTGGAGGGCGTCCATACGTCCCACTGTGATGCCCTCGTCATTAACCTCCAAATGGCCAACTTCGACGTTCGCCGGGTCCTGGTGGACAAAAAAAGTTTGGTCCTCTTCTTGGAGGCATTCAAGGGCCTCCAGCTATCAAGGGACTGGCTCAAGCCCGCGGGCTACACTCTACATGGGTTCACCGAGGTACCGGTGATGATCGAGGGGGTTATAACCCTCGACGTCACCGCTGGCAAAACCCCAGTCACCCGCACAGAGCTGATGGACTTCATGGTGGTGGACGTGAAAGCCACCTATAATGTTATCCTGGGTCGACCAGGTCTGGCCACACTCTAAGCTATACCTTCGGCCTATTACATGAAGATGAAGTTCCCCACTCCCGTATGGGTGGGAGAAGTGAGAGGGAGTCAGGAGGCGGCTCACAAGTGTTATATGACCTCGATGGGAGGCCTGGTCCTCTCCCTAGAAGCCCTCAAACTCCCACGGGAGAGTAGCCAGACCATCTCCGAACCAGTGGACGAAAGAAGTGGCCTTCTCGGAGGAAGACGCCACCAAGACGTTCCGGATCAGCAAGGCCCTTTCCCCCTCCATCAAGGAAGATATCTCCCATTGCATAAGGGAGAACCGCGATCTCTTCGCCTAGATCGCGGCTAATATGCCTAGGATCTCAGAGGAGATCCTAATGCACCACCTCAGCGTTGCCCTGGGAGTCAAGTCCGTTCAGCAGAAGCGACGCAAGTTCGCTCCCGAGCGTCAATAGGCGATCAAAGAAGAGGTCGAAAAGCTCCTCAATGCCCGATTTATCCAGGAGGTGAACTACCCCGAGTGGCTATCCAATGTGGTGATGGTCAAGAAAGTCAACGGGGGCTGGAGGATATGCATCGATTTCACCGACCTCAATAAGGTGTGCCTGAAGGTTCCATTTCCCCTTCCAAGCATCGACGCTCTGATCGATGCGACCTCTGGGCACGAGCTCCTCAGCTTCATGGATGCCTTCTCGAGGTATAGCCAGATCCAGATGTTCCCTTCCGACATCCCGAAGACCTCGTTCGTAATGGATCAGGGCCTCTATTGCTATCGGGTCATGCCGTTCGGTTTGAAGAATGCGGGAACTACATATCAGTGCCTCGTGAATAGGGTCTTCCGAGACCAGATTGGCCAAAACATGAAAGTCTATGTAGACGACATGTTGGTTAAGAGCATCAGAGGGCAGGAGCATGTCCTCGACCTCCAGGAAGCCTTCGGGGTGCTCAGGAGGCACATTATGAGGCTGAATCTGAGCAAGTGTGCATTCAGAGTCTCATCCGGCAAGTTCTTGGGGTTCATGGTCAGCCAGAGAGGCATAGAGGCCAACCCCAAGAAGATCCAGGCCATTCTCAAAATGGCTCCCCCATCCAGTGTTAAAGAAATACAGAGGCTCACCGGGTGCCTCGCGGCAATTGGGTGCTTCCTCTCCAAATCTGGGGAGAAGTGCCTCCCATTCTTCAAGGCCCTCAGCGAGGCTAAAGGGTTTGAATGGGGGCAAGCGCAACAAGAGTCCTTCGACCAGCTCAAGGCATACTTAGCCAACCCCCCACTTTTGAGCAAGCCAAGGCCCGAGGAGGTCCTCTACCTATACCTCACCACTTCGGAGCAGACCCTCAGCGTTGTATTGGTGAGAGAAGAAGACAGGATGCAGAAGCCCATCTACTACGTGAGTAAGGTCCTCCGGGATGCTGAGCTCCGTTACCCGAAGTTGGAGAAGATGGCCCTTGCATTGGTCATGGCAGCGAGGAAGCTCCGCCCCTACTTCCAGTCTCATTCGGTGGTCGTTCTTACTGGCCAACCGCTCAAACAAGTTCTCCACAAGCCCGAGACCTCCGGGCAGCTTATAAAATGATCCATCGAGCTAAGCCAACATGATATCAGCTACCAACCCAGAACCGCTATCAAGGCGCAAGCTCTAGCGAAATTCATTATGGAGAGTACTATCCCCGACCCCTACGAGTCAGCTGCTGAACCCCTGGTATGGACCGTTTACGTGTATGGATCCTCTTGCACCGACGGAAGTGGGGCTGGCGTCATCTTGACCGGCCCAGACGTTTTCGTCCTGCAATATTCCCTCCGCTTAAACTTCCCTGCATCAAACAACGAAGCTGAGTATGAGGCCCTCATAGTGGGGCTCTGTATGGCTCGCAAGAGCCCAGCGCGTCAGAGTCTTTAGTGATTCCCAGTTGGTCGTCTACCAAGTGTCAGGAGAATACGAAGCAAGGGATGAGCGCATGGCCAAGTATTTGGCGAAGGTTAAGGGTCTACTAGCCTTGTTCGAAGACGTCCAACTCCAACATATTCCTCGAGAGGAGAATGCACAAGCGGATGCCCTCTCCAAACTCGCCTCCTCCTCTCTCCAGGGTTTAGAATGGACCATCTTGATAGAGGACCTCCTCAAACCAAGTATCGAGGAAGACAGCTTAGAGCCAATGGAGACTATGCCCCTCACACTTGGGGAGAACTGGATGAAGCCCTTACTCGAGTACCTTAGAGATGGAATCCATCAAGAAGACCCAAAGGAGGCGAGGAGGATCAAGACCCGAGCAGAGCAGTACACACTTCTTAATGGAGTCATGTATAAACGCTCTTACACTCAGATCGACGGACGGCCCTACCTGAGGTGCCTCTCCCCTGAGGAAGCACTATATGCCTTGAAGGAGGCCTATGATGGTATGTGTGGCGCGCACTTGGGAGCGAGATCCCTCGCCCGCAAACTCCTAAATTACGGCTACTTTTGGCCCACACTCCTAAGTCACTCCGAAGAGTATGTTTGCCAGTGCGACTCTTACCAGAGATTCTCGCCGATCCGTCGCCTACTGCAATCCTAACTTTGTTCCTTAGCGAGTCCAATCCCTTTTGCGATGTGAGAGATGGACTTGCTCAGACCTTTCCCTCCAACGCCGGGCTAGTTGAAGTTCTTAATCGTGGCGATAGACTACTTCTCCAAGTGGATTGAGGCCGAACCCCTTATGATGATTACCGAGCACAAAGTCCAAAAGTTCTTTTGGAAGAACATCGTTTGCCAGTTTGGGGTACCCAGCATCCTCGTAACCGACAACGGGACTCAATTCGTAGGAGCAAACTTTTGCAACTTCTGCACCAACCTCGACATCCAGCAGCGGTTATCCTTGATAGCCCACCCTCAGACCAATGGCCAAATGGAGAACGCAAATTGACAAATACTCTCCGGCCTGAAGAAGAGGCTTGATAAATCTACCAAGGGGTTGTGGGTCGAACAGCTCCCCAACATGCTTTGGAACTATCGCACCACCAAAAGAACTCTGACAGGGGAGTCCCCCTTCAACCTCACATATGGTTCTGAAGCTCTCATCCCCTTAGAAGTAGGCCTGCCTACACCCTGACTGATAGCCTACAGTGAAACAAAGAATGCGAACCAGCTTTGCAACTGTCTGGACCTCATGAACGAGGTCCGCGAAAGAGCTGCCATCTAACAAGAGACCTACCGGCATAGGATAATGCAATCTTACAACAAAAAAGTCCGCCCCACTAATCTCAAAGAGGGGGACCTAGTACTCTTGAAGCTGTTGATCTCCATTCCGAGCAAAAAAGGCAAGCTAGCACCCAATTAGGAAGGTCCGTATAGGGTCTCTAGAGTCATTCACCCAGGCATGTATCAACTCGAAGACCTGGGGGGCAGGAGAATACCGAGGATATGGAATGCGGAGCACTTGATGAAGTACCAAGAGGGTGTCTAAACACCGCTCCACGGAACTTCCCCAAGAGCGCTCCATAAAACATGTCAAAAGTTTTTATTTGTATTTTTTTGATCAAAGTGTAAGAGCGGCTCGCAACTTAGAAGCAGCCGCCTAATTGTTTTCAATAAAAGCAGTCTATCGCCACAAGTTCTCTATTTTTCGAGCAGTTTAATTGTACTTACAAAAACTTTTCCATTAAAACGGCACGCTTGGAGTCCAACACTTGGTTCGACTCCGCTTCAAATACTTGCTTTTAGCGAGTATGAAGTGGTTCACCATTTGGAATTGCTCCCACAGCTGCTGAAATTCTTCAAACGACACGCTTGGAGTCCAACACTTGGTTCGACTCCGCTTCAACTACTTGCTTATAAGCGAGTGCCAAGTGGATCACCATTCGGCCTTGCTCCTACAGCTGTTGATATTTTCTAAATGACACACTTGGGGTCCAACACTTGGTTCGACTCCGCTTCAACTACTTGCTTCTAAGAGAGTACGAAGCAGATCACCATTCGGAATTGCTCCTTCAGCTGTTGATATTTTCTAAACGACACGCTTAGGGTCCAACACTTGGTCCGACTCTGCTTCAACTACTTGCTTCTAAGCGAGTACGAAGCGGATCACCATTCGGAATTGCTCCTATAGCTGTTGAATTCTCTAAACGACACGGTTGGGGTGCAACACTTGGTTCGACTCTGCTTCAACTACTTGCTTTTAAGCGAGTACGAAGTAGATCACCATTCGGAATTACTCCTACAACTGTTGGCAATCGCAAATGCTAACAAAACACAAATTCAAGAAACAAATACTATGTCATTAAAGTTTGAGGCACAATTCTGACTACAGACCAACAACTCGTCTTTACATCGAGATACAAAACTTGTGAAACAAAGATTACAAAATTACAGAGCTACTTTAACCCCTCCTAGGGAGTGGAATGCTTCTCTTAAGTCATAGACGGGGCCGGCGAACACCGTGTTGTTGCAACCGTACAACTGTGCAGGTCTCCAAACCGGTGAGTCGAGTTGAGTCTCTGGCACTTAAGAGCTTAAGCGTTGCCCCGACAGAGGCTCCGCTCGACGAGCTGGCCACTCCGCTCTACGCATCCCCGGGGTGCCTCGAGACGGGTGGCGAGCGTAACGCCAACTCATGGAATGACCTCCCTTAGGAATATTCACCTCGGGAGCAAGAGGTGGTTCTGAGGTTGCTTCCCTCGGAAAGATGTCGTAGTCGATGATTCAGCGCCTCTAACTCAGCGACTCATTCCTTCAGCAAGTCATCTGTTACCCTGATCTTCAGACGAGGCATCCGACTCGAACTACCCACACGAGAAGCCTCGGTGATGGTCCTCTGAAGCTGTGCCGCCTCCAGGATCTTCTCGAATACCACATTCTTCAGCCTATCTCTTTCAGCTCTGACTTCAAACAAAGACTGACGAAGAAACTTGAGCCTCAAGCCTTGGTTAAAGGCCATCGAGGGACTCGTCTCCTCCCCTTCAAGGAAGACTTCGTGAGCCTTCTCCTTTAGCTGTTTCAACTTTGAGGTGCGACGGGCCAACATCAACTTAAGATAGTCTAGTTCCGACTTGGACTTGAAGAGCCTCTCTCGACTTTGAGTGAGGTCCAACCTAGCAACTCCTAGATTCAATCGGAGGCAAGATACTTCGGCCACCTCGACCATCTGAGATACTTCGACCATTTGATATGCTTTGGCGATCTAAAAAGGAAGGACATGACGATACTAAGTTTAAGAAGCTCCTACAGGGACAGCTCACATGCGAAACATAACTCAAGCTCAACACTTAGTCAATCTTCATTAAAATCCACTACTAATAAAAGCGGTGGCCTGTCCGCTATTAGGCATCACTACAAAAGGTCCTATGTGAAAATCTACGACTACAATACGAAGAAGAAACTAAGGAAGTTGAGTATCCACTCGGCGGATGGATCCACCACGAGCGCTAGTTCGTGTCCACCCCCTTCAGCTGTCCCCGACGGCGGTGCCATTGCCAGTGGGGGGTCCGTCACTATGGCCTGCTCGCCGTTAGCATTATCTCCTCCCTCAATCTCTGTTCCCTCCTCCTCGTTAGGGAATAAGAAGTCACCCAAACAGTCAAAGCCGGGGTGACGTTTGCCGACATCCTTCAGGGCCTTAGCGTAGGCCTTTCACATATTTTTCTCCAGGTAGCCGATGGCCTCCTTCTCCACCGCAGCCTTGGCCTCTCGTATGGCTATGTCCCTCTCGAAGGTGGCCTTCTCCCTCTCAGCAGCTCTCTCCCGAGCCGCCTCTACCTTCTCCAAGGTGGCAGACTCTTTCGTCTTCGTCAACGCCTCCTCCAGAAGCTTGATCGAAGCGGCTTGCGTCTCCGCCAAAAGCGCGGCTGCCTCTAGCTCTCTTTTTGCCTTCGACCGCTCAATCCTCTCTCGGTCCTGCAGAGCCTTCAGCTTTTTCTCCTGCTCTGCCACTTGCCTCATCAAGTGGCTGAAGTGGTCGACCGCCTAGGAGAAAACAAGCAGTGTAAGAGTCGAGCGAACAAGGAGAACAAGAGTCAGGCGAACAACTTCACATCTAGAGCTTACCGTCATTTGCGCCTTGGTGATCTCCAAGGCAGAGCCGCCCACGGTCCCGTGCTCCATCGACGCCTTATCATTGGGCGTGGCCAGGTTGCGCACGGCGTCCATGCAGCTCGCCGAGTCCCCAAGGAAACCATCGTACTTTAGGACCTGCCAATCTGGTACAAAGATCCCCTTTAGCTAGTCTGTCAGAATGACCTTGGTCACCGCCGTGCGAGGCGGAGCCTGAAGAGCGAGCGTGGTTGAAAAGTCAAGTTCTTTCGCCAGCTGAACAACTAAAGCAGGCACGGCCTCCAAGTCGACAACGGAAGCGACAACGCTCTTGCTTCTGATCGCCTTCGACGGTGTTGGTCGGGTGATGGCACGTTTCCTCTTCCTCTCCTTAACCTGCTTGACGCTCAGAGCTGAATGCCTGTTCATGATATCATCGAGTCCATATTGGCAGATCCTGCAGTGAAAGAGCAAAAACAGGATAAAAATTTTTATACTATCAAAATGTTCAGAAGTGCGATCAACGTAAAGAACTCGTACTAGGGTTCATCAGACTTAGGCCTCTACCAAAGAAGCTCTCCTCGGAGATATCCTTCCAGTGCATCGTAGGTCAATCCAAGAGGATGCCGACCATTTCATCCTCCTCAGGGCTCAAGGTCAGCTCCATCTTCGCTCTCTTCGGCACATCTTCCCTCCACATCGTGGGAATGTCCCACGACTTCTTACCCCGAACGAGGAAATACTTATCTCTCCAGCACTTCATGGAGTCGAGGTTGTTGACCAACTTAATGCCCTTCCGAGCAGTTAGGTAGAAGCGATACTCCATTCGTGTCTTTTGGTGGATCTTGTATAGACGGCGAAGCACGTTGAGTCTAGGCTCGGCCCCCGGGGCCTGGCAATGTAAGACGAACCCCGTGACGTGCCTCCAAATATTCGGCATGAGCTGTATTGGGCATACCCCGTACCATTGCAACACCACCCTTACGAAGGGGTGGAGAGGAAGGCGCAACCCAGTGTGGAAGGCGTTGTAGGGAAACACGCACATGTCGGAGGGAAGCAAAGAGCAAGACCTGATCCCTAGGCCAGGGACGATGAGATCAAATTCCTGAGGGATCATGAAGCACATCCGGATGATTCGCAGGTCCGACTCTTTTAGAACACTGATAGTTTTGTTCGCCACTATGCGTTCCCTTGGAGCGTTCTCCTCGTAAAACTGTGCCTTGCTGTGCTCCGCGCACTTTAGCTCCTCTGCCCCATACTGTCGAATTCCCCCGAGGGTTGACACGGCGACCGAATACCTTCCGAACTTGCCCATCCTTTGGTCTTTCTGCACTACGATTTCCACCACGGACGAAGAAAAAGCTGCCTCTCCACCGTCCTCTTCAACAACAAGATCCTCCTCTGCAACCGCATCGACTTCCGGAGAGGACAGGACAATGATGCCCTTCCGCTTGTTGATTCTAGGAGCAGTGGGCTGGGGGGCTACTTCGGGTTGACCCGAGGAGGAGGCCTCTTTGCCGGAAGACACCCTAGACATCCCTTAAAATTAAATAAATTACCTGTAACGTGACAACCACAGTCGGAAAGTATGCCGGAATACGGAAAAGATCACCAGAGACTCCGCTCAAAGCTCTGAAGAGAAAGAAAACTCAGACGAGGTGAAAATGAAAAGTGAGGTAAAAAGGGAAGGGGGTGGAGATTTATGGTGAAACTTAGTGGGCATGGGCCAGAAAGCTTCATGGGCTCTTACGAAGCCCAAAAAGCACAGAATTCTAAGCAGTCAGAATGCAAAACGACAAAAGGGAAGCAACTCGAAGCGACTTAAATGTTTTTGACCAGTCAACGTCTTCCAAGCTCAACACTTCGTTCGCTAAGCTCAACACTTTGCTCGCCAAGCTCGCCGCAGATGTCGAACAGACGTGTTTCCGAGCTGAAAATACCCAAAATTGCGTTGACTAGTCAACATCTTCCAAGCTTAACACTTCGCTCGCGAAGCTCGCCGCAGATGTCGAACAGACATGTTTCTGATATGAAAACATCCAAAATTGCATTGACCAGTCAACATCTTCCAAACTCAACACTTCGCTCGCCAAGCTTGCCGTAGATGTCGAACAGACGTGTTTCCGAGCTGAAAACACCCAAAAAAGCGTTGACCAATCAATGTCTTCCAAGTTCAACACTTCGCTCGCCGAGCTCGCCACGGATGTTGTACAGACGTGTTTCCGAGCTGAATACACCCAAAATTGCATTGACCAGTTAACATCTTCCAAGCTCGACACTTCGCTCGCCAAGCTCGCCGCAGATGTCAAACAGACGTGTTTCCGGGCTGAAAACACCCAAAATTGCATTGACCAGTCAACGGCTTCCAAGCTCAACAATTCATTCGCCAAGCTCGACACTTCGCTCGCCAAGCTCGTCGCAGATGTCGAAAAGACGTGATTCCGAGCTGAAAATACCCAAAATTGTGTTGACTAGTCAGCGCTCGCCCACCGTTCATCAAACTCGGTATACCGTTCGCCGTGTTCGATACATCGTTCGCCAAGTTTGACGTACTGTTCGACGCGTTCACCACATCGTTCGCCCAATTAGCCGAACAGACGTGTTTTCGAACTGAAAGGTGGAGTGTCTCTCTTCTTCTAGCCGTCTGATTGCCCTGAAATGCTCGTCGTTACGTGAACAAGGCCCCAGATTCAACCACGTCACCCAAGTGTTGATCCACCCTCCGATCATTCAGAAATTCACGCCGGCGAGCGATGGACGATCCAGATTTGTCCACGTTGTTAATTCGGTAATTAAATCTATTTTTATTTTATTAATTCGAATTATTTATTTAAAAATTACAAAAATATGATTAAAAATTCATGAAAATGATTAAAAATTCTAAAAAATAATTATAAATTCGGGGACATATTTTTGAGCTCCTGGATAAATAATTATTGGATAGAACAATTAATTAGTGCTCCCAGAAAATAAATCATCGCTTTGCAAAATTGAATAAATGGTTCGAAAAATAATATAAAATTGGGGAAAATCTCCAAAAAAATATCCAGAAGTGCCTAAGAACAATCTTGGGCATGTTGCCAGCTGAGAAAAGCATTGTTACTCTTCGAACAAGATTCGAACCCCCTTTAGAACACCGATAAAATCCTGAGTGCCATTAAAATAGCAAAACTATTCTCCAAAGGCTGTGACACACAGTCTCTGGGGGTGGGGGGCTCGTGATATGGCTAAAAATGGGGTTAAATCGGAACTATTCAAATTGGGCACAGATCTTAAAGTTTGTAGGGGCAATATGGTAATTTCACCTATAGATGGGTCCGAAATGGGAACCGGGTCTCTTCTCTTGGACCCAATAATCTACGAACGGAATGAATGGTTTTATGTGAAGAAGAGGTGAGTAGAGAATGGGTCCCAACTCGTTGGGAGGCATTTCAAGAGGATAGCGAGAAATCTTGAACCGCCCTCATCCTTAGGAGGTAGTTCTAACCGCCTCTATCCAGCCACACCGGGAAGTAGGGATTTGTTCTTATCCCGAAGCAGATCCCCATGGCAACTATAAGTACCCCCTACCTCCTACCGTTACAAGGTGATCACTCTTTGCCTACCTAAAGTTCTTTGGATATTCTTTTACTCAGTATTGATAAGAGCGTCGGAGGGTGCGTCGTCAGGATCCATCTCGGTGTTTCGTACTTCGTGCAGGTCAGCGGCAGTGCCAAGGAGTCAACCTACCAGCAGTGGAAGAGGTCAGATTCAGCTCGTTCGAGTTCTCGCGAATCCACAAATTCTATCTATTACCCCCACACCAGATCCAGCGGCAACACTTTTTAAATCAGTTTTGTTTTGCTAGAGATTGATGTTCAATTTTGGTTTGTTTATTTACAGGTGAGACTTCAGTGATATCTTAGTATTATGAGTTTAAGAAAAAACGGTTTTGGACTTTGGCATTAGTGATTGTAGACTATTGAAGGGATTGCGGGTAGTGGATTACTTGTAGGAATTGAATTGGTTGTTCAAGGTCGATAGATTATTCAGATTTTCGGAAGTATTAGATTAATGGGTAGTTTGCTTTACGGAAGTTTTATATAGTTGCACCCAGATATATATACTGAGCTCGAAATAACTCTATGGATGGAGGGATGCCATCTCTGTTCAAGCCAGACACCTCGTAGGTAGTACCAAAGGGGAGGGAAGGGGTTTCTGAAACCCCTCAGACAGAGTCAGCGGTTATGCTGCTTGCTGCAGCGTATAGTGTACTTAAAAAGTTTAGCTAACATTCTAATAATGTGAAACATCTACAAAATAAAGAGATAGATGTGTTAAGATTTCTTAGGAAAACCTGACTGAGAATCTTGTTGAGTTATTCGATGCAATCAACACAAACCACCAAGCACATATTAGATTATACCAAACACGCCAAAGCACACACAAGTTTGTCCTGATTGGGGGTTTCCCCTTAATCCGGGAGAGAAGAAACCCAAGATGTTATTCAACTAGAAAAGATACAAGAATATTATAATTCTCACTACGACCCTCTCTCAAGCCTCACTAGAAAGTACTAGTTGTTTACAATTGAAGAAACTCTCAGACTCCGCCTTCAATGAAGTACTCTTTCTCTTGGCTCTCAATGGAGGCCAATAACAACAATATATAGAGATCTAGAGAAACCCTAGTTAAATATCTTGATACAATAGCCATTGAATATTCCTGAAGAGATAACCCTACGATAAGAGCCGTACGATCTGACTTGAATAGCAAGTTGGGCTTCTTACGAATCACTAAGACCCGACCTAAATAATCCATCAGCATCGCGTTCGGTCTACCGCATCCAAGGTCAGTCAACCGTCCCCCTCTCGGGAACTCTTGCATAGTAGAGCAGTTGACCGCACCCCAGGAAGGTTGACCGCAACCTGCTGCTGCTAATGTTACTGACTGTTTTCCCTTTCTTCCACTCCGTCTCAGATCGTCTCAATTCCTCCATCGTCTCATCGTCTTCTTATCCAACATAGTATGCAAGACATAAACCCAACAATCTCCACCTTGGATTGCATACTCACGAATCCACACCTGTGTGATTTAAAAATATCTAGACTCTTTTCCTTCTCTTCTTGCAAACAACTCGTTTCGATGGCTTCCTCTGCTAATTGAATCTATCTCCACCTATTTTTCTCCAGCTGTATGTCCCCCTCAAGGGCACACTCCAGTATATGTAATCATGGAGGTGCCACCCTCCACACGAACTCCACCTACCTCAAGGCTCTCTCCACCTTTCGACAATATTCGAACGTTGCAGTCTTGCTCAGATGATTCTAATGACGGCATACTATATGGTGCTTTAAGAACAATGGGCTTCAAAATACTTACACAAGTTAATCTGTTCCTCCAAAGCTAGTAAAGGTCGTGCTAACCCTGCTCAATCCCCCTCTCACCCTTTATCACCTTACGATAACTTTTCCAAACTGAACGAACTCTACTTGGATCTGTGTACCTGCAGTCCCGTGCTTCTAGAGTTCTCATGGATATAAGGCTTCATTCATCAAAGGAATATACATGCCCTCCTCTAGTGCGTGTTTCCTTCCATCTGTCATCTTCGACTCATTTGTTTTCTCACCCCTTACTTCACAAGTCTTGTCAATCTTCGTTCTCACACAACGACCTGAGGCAAACTTGTAAGTAGAAATCATTACTTCACAAATCTTATCAACCGTCGTTCTCACACAACGACATGATGCAAACTTGTAAGTAGAAACCATCTCCCTCTCGGAGCAAACTTAAGAAGAACTAACCTAATCAAAAGAACAACCGGAATCCACATATAAGGAACTTAAAACAAAGGCACTGTTGAAGCCATCACCTGATTCAACGGCACTGGATTTAGCACACCTCTGACTCAACCACTTGCAATAGTCTCTCATGTAATGCTCAATCCCTTTGCACTGGTTGCCATGGACTTTACCCCTACATACACTTTTCCTTCCAATCGAATTAGAATCCATCTTCAAGCAACTCACAGAAATTGACGCTGATTTCTGACTCCTTCCTAAGTGCATCCTCCTCCAACCCCTTGATCATACCTACTATGAAAAACTTCTCCTTGGTAGATTTCTCATCTAGCATGGTTATCATGTTGAATAGATTTGGTGGTTAATATATCAAGTTGGAAACCTTTAGATCAACTGTATTGAACGCCCTTATTGAACTCCACTATATCATCTAGAAGAGCGGTACTTTTCTTCATTGAGAAATCCCACAACTTTTCTTTTTGATACATCCGACCCTATAATGACGATCCCAAGTAGTTAATTCTGAATCTTGCCCAAAGACTCGTCGCTCTTCTCCTACACCTGACTTCACTCATCGAATACATACGGATTAAACCCAAGGCTTCTGAATAAATCTGCTCCTAATTCTCCTACTTTGTGCCAATTGGTCTTCCTATATCTCCTTGTAGGACTAGATCCAAGTCCTATTTAACCGATGCTTCATGCATGTCAACCTTCAAGAGATCAAAGTTGACCTTGCCTTTGAACCGCTTGATCTTCGTGATCTGAGCTGCCATCTTCTCCAAGAAACTCGAACAAACCCTTGAACCCGAGTTTTGATACCAATTAGGATTTCTTAGGAAAATCTGACTAAGGATCTTGTTGAGTTATTCGATGCAATCAACACAAACCACCAAGCACATTTGAGATCATACCAAACACACCAAAACACACACAAGTTTTTCCGATTCGGGCTTTCACCTTAATTTGGGAAAGAAAAACTTAAGATGTTATTCAACTAGAGAAGATACAATTGGAGAAACTCTCAAACTCCGTCTTCAATGAAGTACACTCTCTCTTGGCTATCAATGGAGGCCAATAACAATAATATATAGAGATTTAGAAAAACCCTAGTTAGATATCTTGATACGATAGCCATTGGATATTCCTAAATAGATAATCCTACGATAAGAGCCGTACAATCTGACTTGAAGAGCAAGTTGGGCTTCTCACGAATCACCAAGACCCGACCCAAATAATCCATCAGCGCCGCGTTCGGTCGACCGCCCCCTCTCGGGAACTCCTGCATAGTAAGCGGTCGACCGCACCCCAGGACGGTCGACTCCAACCTACTGCTGCTATTGCTGTTGACTGTTTCCCCTTGCTTCCACTTCGTCTCCAATCGTCTCGATTCCTCCATCATCAAATTATCTTCTTATCTAACATAGTATGCAAGACATAAACCCAACAAGATGGATATGACTACTTTATCTTATTGTTCTCTAACCATCTCATTTTTGGTAAATATGGAGTAGTTTTCAATTAAAATGATAAGTTTTTATTTGACAAAGGAGATTACTTATTACTGCTTTTTTTGGTGTGGGAGCAAACAGATAGTGAGTTAAATAAATGAAGGACACTACTAAAAGTCAAAGCTGTAACCTGGCTGTTATAAGCTGTTAGGGTTCCTGAAAATAGATCTGTACCGTTGATTAACTTCCTGTGATCTGAATTGGACGGTGGATGATGCGGCCAACGGACCTGCAAAAACGTCTGAAATACCGGGGTTTGGCCCCGGCAACAGACCCTCTGATGCTCAATTCAGAACCAGAAAGAGAGAGTGTGAGAGTAAAAACTAGTGAATTGTTGATTACCTGGAAACTAAGGAGGGGGAGGAGTATTTATAGGCCTGAGAGACATTCTAGAAGCCGAATCGTGACCGTCGGATCTTTCATGTCTCCCCCCTGAAGAGATAAGATATCCCTGTGAGAGGATAAGAGATGAGACTCCTAACCATCATGGGCTGGGTATCTCTCTTAGTGGGCCTAGTCTGTTACTTTTTATGGGCTTGAGAAAGCCCATGTCTCGGAGTGGGCCCAGGCCTGTAAAATAGGCCTGTAATGGCTAATCTGCCTGTAGACGCTTTGAGATCCGTGCAGGGATCGTACGGATCTGATCTGCTGTGATTTTTACCATCATCATAAACCCCCCACTCCCAGAAGGCGATTTTCATGGCTTTCGGAAAGTAGTGCGTCTTATTTTTAGAATCTGGCAAATAATCTTAGCAGTCGGAGTGTTCAGAGATACCTGGAACTGATCTGTAGCTTTTGAAGGTAGTGAATATCTTTCTGGATTTTTGCATATTTTTCCGATTTTTTTTAAATTTTCTGGAATTTTTTAGGAATTTTTTCACAGTTCTTCGGATTTCTCCGAATTTTATGGAATGCTCTATAATCTCAAAATCACGCTTTCGAATTTTATAATTAATAAATTCAATTTTAAATTTTTTTTTAATTTTTAATTATTTTTCCAAATTTAAATAATTATTTTTGAATTTTTTAATTAGTTTTTCGAATTAAAAAATGATTTAAAAATATTTTTTGAATTTATCGAAGCCGGGATGCTTTTTGGAGCGATCTGACGTGCAGATCCGGGCTCGGCTCGTGCGCTGAGGTAATCTGACCACTGAGACGCTCTGATCATGGGCAAAAATCACTGAGCGCTTGATCAGGAGGTGGCACGAAGTCTTGGAGATCTGACGGTGCCAAGATCGTCTTCTCCACCCCCTAGCTCAGCCAACGAACTCGCTGAGCTACGGCGGTAGCTCGTTTTGGTTGAGCTACAATCGTTGTGACTTCGCCGAGCTATGACCACGAAGCTTCGCTGAGCAACGAGGTCGAGCTATGGAGCTATGGTGGTTCGTCGCCCTACTCTCCGTCGAGTTAACTCCTTCACCGAGCTATGGCCATGGAGTGCCCCACCGAGCTATGATAGCTCGTTTTCGCCGAGCTATGGACTCGAGCGTTCGCCGAGCTACCACAGAGATCTCGTTGAGCTACGGAGGTCATTCTCGCTGAGCCATGGCGACTCGAATTCTCGCCGTGCTACCACCGATTCAACGTGCTATGAGGGTTCATTCTCACTGAGCTACGGACTCGTCGAGCTATGAGTCTTGGGCACTTGTCGAACTACAGACGTGTCTCGTTGAGCTACGGATTTTTTTGACGAGATACGGTAGCTCGTCGCCGAGCTATGGAGGTGGGTTCTCGCCAAGCTATGATGGTGAGTCCTCGCCGAGCTATGGACTTGTCTCGCCGAGCTACAGTGTTAGCAGAATTTTGAGCTCTGTTTTGGGTTTCGACAAGGTGAGTAGAGCTCGGAGATGGTGCTCGTCTACGAGAGCTCGAAGGTGGAGAGGATACGCGAGGCTTTTTGGCGAGGCCAGGGCTCGAAGTCGAGGTAGGAGGGGACGAGTAGTCGACATCCTGTTCTCGTTGAGTTTGGATTTTTTTCGGCGCTCAAATTTCTGAAGAAGAGGAAGAAGGAGAGGAGAGCAGAGCGGGTGCGGATTTGTGGGTTCAAAACCGACCCGTTAAGCCCCTTTGGCTGTTTTATTTGAGTTCGGTTGTGGGTTTGGATCATGTACCCGAGCTGTTTCGTCTTTTATAATTGCTGAGTTAATCCGAGAGCTCTTTTGGGGGTTTTGTGAGAGAATTTGTGGGCTTTTAAACTAGGAGTTGGGTTTGCACAAAAATATTTGTATATGTTTCGTGTATCGGCAACAAATACACATACGCGTATCTTCGTGTGAGTTTACCCATCGTCTAGTCTTCCAAAAAAAATCTCACTTTGGCTCAGAGTCAGCTCGTCTTCGTTGTAGTGTTTTTCTTGTTGAGGTAGGAGCAATGTTATGCTTGGATTGTTGAAGTTTGTTTTAATCGAGAGATTTTTGATCGATCTTGGAGGATTCACGGGATAGTAGGCTTCGTCTCACGAGAACTTGATGCTTGACGAGTTTTTGTTGGTGGTGTTCATAGTGCCCACCATGTCTTTGTGATTTTGCTTCTCTCAAGTTGCTCACAAGGTGTTTGTGAGATTGTCTCTTCCAAGTTGCTCACAATGTGTTTGTGAGATTGTCTCTTCCAAGTTGCTCACGAGGTGTTTGTGAGATTGTCTCTCTCGTCGACCGAACGTTGTGGCAGTTGTTCGCGTTGTCGACTGACTATCTAGTTGTTGAGTTACTGCTACTGGGGGACTCGCATCGGGGTTATCTGACCATCGATTTGTTGAGAAAAGCTAAGATGCTGACATGTGGCGATTTTTCCCTTTCTGGTCCTATAAATAGGGGTTAATCCTACCCCCTTCCTTATTTTCCACATTCCCTTTCTCTCTATAAATTTTTTTAAGGAGAGCTTCTCTCTCTAGAAATCGCGGTGTTGAGTTTGGCAGTGCTAGTCTCAGTTGTTGGCTCAGAGTTTTCCTCGGTTGGACTAGGTAACTCTTGTAACGCCCCGAATCCCAAATACACTGAATTCGAGATGTTTTACAGGATCTTTCCGCTTCCTTTAGTACAATTTTACAAGAGAATTTATACTTTTCACTTTACATCAGAGTTTATATGAATACATTACAATTTACACTGCACAGCGGAAGTAAACTTTACAATAATGAAACAAATGTACAACAACATTGAATAATCTTTAAGCATTTCATCCTCTTTAATCTGTATCAAGCTATTTACCTGCACATAAGACTGTGGGTACGTCAGTTTATTCAACCGACGATCATTATACACGGCCATCCTCTCTATGCCGGAAATAGTATGACTTATTTTCCATATTTAGCAAACACAAACTTGTCACATATCAAACTAAAGGGACTACCCTATTAATGTCATGTTGTGATCGTGCACTGAGTTCTTAATGCATTTATTTATATTATATGACACTAATGCGCACTTGTTCGGATTCTATGCATCCCATACTACATAGGTCCGAGGGCAAGCCCTTAATAGTTCTTCATCTTTGTAGGGTTCAATCTCTCGTCAAGACTTAATCTACTACTGTAACTACGGTAAGTAAACTAGATGTTTTCTGACCTACGAACTCATGTCTTGGCGCCCTGGAGAGAATCCCATCGCTGACATGACTCATCATGCAGACATCCTGTGGTAATTCAGCTCCTACCATAGACATGACACCACCCGTAGTCTTCAAACATCCCATGAGCGTCGCCACCGGGATGGTACTCTGGAGCAGTATCTTCGCCCAGACTCATCATGGGACATCCTGGGATATGCTCTCGCAGCTATCCAATGGCCCTCATACTCAATGTTTTTCTCTTACTTTCATCACGTCTTCACTATGTACTAATCCTTAGGTTTTATTAAAATCATGAACAAAATCAAAGCTCTAGAGTTAGCCTCTCCACTAAACCGGACTTATTCATTTATTCACACATGACCAACCTTGGTTTTTCATTTCAATATTTCATTTCATTTCTTTCCAAATGCCGGGGGAGACTTAGCTACTCTTTTGTTTCAATTTCAAATTCACAATTTCCAATTTGAGCATTTCCACTCATAAGTTCATTTTCTTCATGATCACCATGGATTTTCTTTTTCATGTTCATAGTTCCACAATTATAACTTTCATAAATTCAAATAAATGATTCACTCCATATTAATTCATGCAAAGACAAATAGAGTTTACTGTCACAACCAATATTCAACATAAGATTCACAATTTTTATCATAAAACAATTCATAGAATTTCTGAGATGTCAAAAGGTACTCTGAACAGTCGACTTAGAACTCATCCAGTTGACTCGTTCAGCCAAAGAAGGTTCTTCAATAATCGCTCGAAAGAGTCGACTGCTGCACACGGCCAGTCGACTGTTCCGCAGCATTCGAAATCAGAATATCATTTATGGGGAAGTCGACTGTCGTTCATCCCAGTCGGCTGTTCATATGATCGGTCGACTGTACAGGCAATTTCCAGTTCTCTAAACGTCGTTAGTTCTTTTTCATTCATGCATATTTTTCTCATTATGTATAGCACAGAGCATTTCAACATAACTTTTATCCTATCAATCCACTAATACATTCTTTTCCGACATTATAATTTCATTAATCTCTATACCAATTTTCTACTCTTATTTATTTCACGAACATAGCAATTGTTTCGTCATTTATTCGTTACAACGTCATAACAAAATTTCCAATTTAGCACATAAAGCGACATAGTCAATATACTAATTTTTCATGCTACTAACAAAGGTTTCTTCACACAATTTATAGCCATATTCGTATTGCACACAATCTTGAATTTTACTAATAGCAACACACATAATTTGCATATCAACAATTCAATCAATTAGAGATCATCTTTTCAATTAAATGTGCATTCTTATTAATCATTTTCATGCATTATTTTGCTAATTAAATCTAGCATGCATTCCTATGTTAGAAATAGGGAAAATTTACCCACCTTGTATGGAGAGAAAAATTACAACTAGCAAATCCCTAGACGAATGTCCTTGCGACGAATGGCTCCTCCTTGAACACGTGCACCCAAGCCTTCAAGTATCCAACCGAATGCTCCCTCTTCCTTGATGTAGCCGGCCTCCCCTTGATGTTGCAAGCACAATCCCACACTCTCTCAATCTTTTAACTCACAAAATAACTACTAGATAGTATAATTTAACTATAGGTTTTGGAAGAGAATGATTTTGCACAGGAATAACTAGCCAGGGGGGGGGGGTATTTATACTAAAATCTTGATGGAATGGAGGGCTAGGATCAAGTAGTTGGTTGTAAGATGGAGGGCTAGGATGAAAGTAGGAGTTGCATTAACTACCCACAACCAAGTAACCACCACACCATGATCTCCACCCAAAATTTGATTTCCCTCCAAAAAGATTACAACCGGCCTACTAGGAATGTGCATATTGCACGTGTACGTGTAGTGCACATGCATGCAACTAGGCCCAAAAATTGTGCATGAAATTTTTGTATAAAAATAAAATAGTCTTTAAATTGTATTCTACATGACAAGTTGTATAAAAAATAGTCCATGGGCTTTAGTTTATGGGCCAAAATAATTATTATAAAAATAATAATTAAATTAACTTTGGGCTTTTAAAAGAAAAGACTTTTTGTCTAATTAAAGGAAGGCTTTTGTATAAAATAATTAAAAGCACATATTAAAATATCTTTACTCATCTTGATTAAAATATTAACCAAAAATATTGCACGTGCACACTACGTGCAAAATAAATTATTTTTCATAAATTAAAAAATCAGGGCATTACAACACTCCCTCCTTAGAATAGTTCCGTCCCTGGAACTACAGTCAAGAGTGAGAGAAACAAAAATACAACACTCACACAAGAACAAAAACATACAAAGATACAATCAAGCAAAAAGCTCAGGATAGTCCTTCAACATCCTCTCCTCAGACTCCCAAGTAGCCTCTTCAACCAAATGGTTTCTCCAGACTACCTTGACCATCGGTATCGTCTTATTCCTCAAGACTTTCTCTCAACGATCAACAATCTCGACAGGAGACTCGATGTAATTCAGATCCAACTGCAAACCTTCCGGCACTTCAGGCAAATGATGACTCGGATCTGGAATATAACCTCTCAGCATAGACACATGAAAGACATTGTGCACCTGAGATAACTCTTCTGGTAATTCAAGCCGGTAAGCAGTTTTCCCGATCCTTTTCAATATCTTGTACGGGCCTATAAAGCTCGGGGCTAATTTCTCGCCTTTGCCAAATCGAACCACACCTTTACTGGGTGATACTTTCAGAAAGACGAAGTCACCAACCTCAAACTCAAGATCCCTTCTCCGGTTGTCTGCATAGCTTTTTTGCCTGCTCTGAGCTTCTACCAACCTTTTCCTGATCAGAACAATCTTCTCAGAGGTTTGCTGCACAAGCTCAGGACCAAACAACTGACGCTCCCCAACTTCAAACCAACAAACAGGCGTTCTGCACTTCCTGACATACAAAGCTTCGTACGGCGCCATTCCGATGCTAGCCTGAAAACTATTGTTGTAGGCAAACTCTACCAAGGGTAAATGCCTTTCCCAACTGCCTCCAAAGTCTAGTATACAACACCGAAGCATATCCTCAAGAATACGGTTGACTCTCTCGGTCTGCCCATCAGTTTGCGGATGAAAAGCAATGCTGAAATCTGTCTTGGTACCCAAAGCTGTCTGAAGACTCCTCCAGAAATATGAAGTAAACCATGCATCTCGATCAGACACAATAGTTGACGGGACACCATGAAGCCGGACGATCTCGCCAACATACAACTCAGCCAACTTGTCCATCGAAGCAGTGAGTTTCATCGCAAAAAAGTGAGCGGACTTGGTTATTCGATCGACTATAACCCAAATTGCATCATTGCCTTTAGAACTCTTAGGCAATCCTGTAATGAAATCCATACTGATGTTATCCCACTTCCATTCCGGAATAGGTAACGGCTGTAATAGACCTCCGGGTCTCTAATTTTCGGCTTTGACTTGCTGACAAACCTCACACTTCGCCACAAATGCAGCCACATCCCGCTTCAAACCTGACTACCAGAAATGCTGTTTGATGTCTTTGTACATCTTAGTACTCCCAGGATGTACCGACAAAAGAGTAGCATGTGCCTTCTAAAGAATACTCTCTCTCAGGTTCGCCTGATTCGGAACACATAGCCTCTCTCCAAACCACAGCACTCCATCCCTGATTTGAAATCTGGGCAACCTGCCAGCACCAACCTGCTCCTTCATCTCCAAAATATCAGCATCAACCTCCTGACTTGCAATGATCCTTCCATTCAGTGTAGGCTGAAGCCTCAACTGAGCCAAAGATGCTCTCAATCCTTGCAAGACAACCTCAATACCTGCTCGATCCAATTCTTCAATCAGATGCTTCTGAGTTGTAATCAAACTGGCTAAACTGCTCTTGTGACTAAGTGCATCAGCAACAACATTAGCTTTTCCAGGATGATACTTGATCTCAGGTTGCATGTCCTCAAGCACTTCCAACTATCTCCGCTGCCTCAAATTCAGATCCCTCTGCTGATATATATACTTCAAGCTCTTGTGGTCCGTGTACATGTTCAACTTCTCACTGTACACGTAGTGCCTCCATTGCTTCAGGGCAAAGATAATCACAGCCAACTCCAAATCATGAGTCGGGTAATTCCTCTCATGCGGTCGTAGTTGCCTAGACCCATAAGCGATTACTTTTTCTTCTTGCATTAAGACACAACCAAGCCTACGATGTGAAGCATCGCTGTAAACATCATACTCAACACCTGCTCTAGGCAAAGCCAAAATAGGTGCAGTAATCAGTTTCTCTTTCAACTCCTGAAAGCTTGCCTCACATTGCTCAGTCCACTTGAAGTTCACATTCTTCTTGGTCAGTCCAGTAAGCGGTACAGCTATCTGAGCATAACCTTGAATGAATCTCCTGTAGTATCCAGTCATTCCAAGAAAACTTCTGACTTCCTTCCCTGTAGTAGGCCTAGCCCAATCTCTCACTGCCTCTATCTTCTGAGGGTCACTTGCCACTCCCTCCTTAGAAAGGATGTGACCTAGGAATGCCACTTCAGATTTTCAGAAATCACACTTGGATAACTTGGCATACAACTTCTGCTCTTCCAGCTTCTTCAAAACTGCTGCCAGATGCTCGGTGTGCTCCTCCTCTGACTTGGAGTACATGAGAATATCGTCGATAAACACCACGACGAAAGAATCAATGAACGGCCTCAAAATTCTGTTCATCAAATCCATGAAGACTGCGGGTGCATTCGTCACTCCAAATGGCATAACTAAGAATTCGTAATGCCCATGTCGAGTTATAAATGCAGTTTTGTGCACATCTTTAGCTTTCACTCGAACTTGGTGATATCCTGATCGAAGATCTATTTTGGAGAATACAGCTGCTCCTTGTAGACGATCGAACAAATCATAAATTCGAGGAATAGGATACTTATTCTGAACAGTGACCTTATTCAGCTCCCGGTAATCGATACACATTCTCATCGATCCATCCTTCTTCTTTACCAAAAGCACTGGTGCTCCCCAAGGTGACGCACTAGGTTGAATAAAGCCTTTCTCCAATAGTTCCTCAATCTGCCGTTTCACCTCATCCTGTTCCACTGGAGCCATCTTATACGGTGCCTTAGAAATGGGTGCACTTCCCGGTTGAACAGTGATGCTGAACTCTACATCACGATGCGGGGGTAACCCAGGAAAATCATCCAAGAACACAGTCGGGTAGTCCCGAACCACAGGAATCCCTTGCACTTCCACAGGAATCTCTTCCTTGCGGATAACTGCCACCAGCCTAGAACACTTCTTCTTCCCTTGGAAAGTGACTTCAGGTCCACCTGGAGCCTGCACTGTTACCGTTTTGGTTTACACTCGATGGTTGCACTGTACACCGACATTTAATCAATGCCAATGATAACATCGACTCCCAAGATAGTCAGCTCGATCAGATCAATCCCAAAGATTCGATCTTCAATTACGATCTCACAATCAGTATAATACTGATCAGTGGTTAAAGTCTCCCCTGATGGAGTAGCTACTGCTAAGATCTTGCCTGGAAAAATCTTCGGTTCAACTCCCAACACTTTAGCAAATTTAGGAGACACAAAAGTATGAGATGATCCAGTATCGAACAACACAACAGCTTTCATTCCATATTCTGATGTAAAAGGTCCATCGAATTTGAAGTATAGGACATGAATTTTAAATCAACTTGCATTTCATTAAATTCCAAACTTTATACATTCGAATTGAAAAACATTTCTTGACATCAGAATGAAAATAGTAGAAGCTACAACAGTCTAACTCCTACAGTTCCTCTTCGCTTCTCGAAGTTCTCCCCGTAGTTCATCAACTTCATCCTTCAGCACATCTGTCAAATTCTTCCTTTTCTCGAGTTCCCATACACGATGACTGAGAACTGCAAAATCGTCCTTGCGCTTTGCTAGCTGAGCCTCCAATAATCCGACTCTCTCTCGCAGTGTTTCTACCTACCTCTGAAGAGATATCGCAAGACCATTTGGAACTGGTTCTTCTTCTTCGTCAGAAGAAGAGTCATCAGATGAATCCGGAGGTGGGGTGATCTCTCGGGATTCAGGCCATTCTTCTCCGTCAGAATCTGCTTGCCCTGGATAGTACTCGTCCTCGGAATCTGTCTGTCCACGATGGTACTCTTCCTCAATGATATGTCAGTCGTCGTTTCCAGCAGGGTCGAAGTGATCAGCCATCTTAGAAATAGAGAGGAAGAAGCATAAGTCATAGAGCAACACAAATGTAAGTCACTTACATTTAAATCTTTCGACTCAAACACACACTCTAATGTCCACTTCTAGGGTATCGTTCCTTATAAATTTGTACAAGTGTGGAAAGTGTGGCTCCGATACCACTCTGTAATGCCCCGAATCCCAAATACACTGAATTCGAGATGTTCTACAGGATCTTTCCGCTTCCTTTAGTACAATTTTTCAAGGAAATTTGAACTTTTCACTTTACATCAGAGTTTACATGAATACATTACAATTTACACTGCACAGCGGAAGTAAACGTTACAATAATGAAACAAATGTACAACAATATTGAATAATCTTTAAGCATTTGTTCTTCTTTAATCTGTATCAAGCCATTTACCTGCATATAAGACTGTGGGTACGTCAGTTTATTCAACCGACGATCATTATACACGGCCATTCTCTATATGCCGAAAATAGCATAACTTATTTTCCATATTTAGCAAACACAAACTTGTCACATATCAAACTAAAGGAACTACCCTATTGATGTCGTGTTGTGATCGTGCACTTAGTCCTTAATGCATTTATTTATATTATATGAAACTAATGCGCACTTGTTCGGATTCTATGCATCCCATACTACATAGGTCCGAGGGCAAGCCCTTAATCGTTCTTCATCTTTGTAGGGTTCAATCCCTCGTCATGACTTAATCTACTACTGTAACTACGGTAAGTATCCTAGATATTTTCTGATCTGCGAACTCATGTCTAGGCGCCTTGGAGGGAATCCCATCACTGACATGACTCATCATGCAGACATCCTGTGGTAATTCAGCTCCTACCATAGACATGACACCACCCGTAGTCTTCAAACATCCCACGAGCGTCGCCACCGGGACGGTACTCTGGAGCAGTATCCTCGCCCAGACTCATTATGGGACATCCTGGGATACGCTCTCGCCGCTATCCAATGGCCCTCATACTTAATGTTTTTCTATTACTTTCATCACGTCTTCACTATGTACTAATCCTTTGGTTTTATTAAAATCATGAACAAAATCAAAGCTCTAGAGTTAGCCTCTCCACTAAACCGGACTTATTCATTTATTCACACATGACCAACCTTGGTTTTTCATTTCAATATTTCATTTCACTTCTTTCCAAATGCCGGGGGAGACTTAGCTACTCTTTTGTTTCAATTTCAAATTCACAATTTCCAATTTGAGCATTTCCACTCATAAGTTCATTTTCTTCATGATCACCATGGATTTTCTTTTTCATGTTCATAGTTCCACAATTATAACTTTCATAAATTCAAATAAATGATTCACTCCATATTAATTAATGCAAAGACAAATAGAGTTTACTGTCATAACCAATATTCAACATAAGATTCACAATTTTTATCATAAAACAATTCATAGAATTTCTGAGATGTCAAAAGGTACTCTGAACAGTCGACTTAGAACTCATCCAGTCGACTCATTCAGCCAAAGAAGGTTATTCAATAATCGCTCGGAAGAGTCGACTGCTGCACACGGCCAGTCGACTGTTCCGCAGCATTCGGAATCTGAATATCATTTATGGGGAAGTCGACTTTCGTTCATCTTAGTCGGCTATTCATATGATCAGTCGACTGTACAGGCAATTTTCAGTTCTCTAAACGTCGTTAGTTCTTTTCCATTCATGCATATTTTCCTCATTATGTATAGCACAGAGCATTTCAACATAACTTTTATCCTATCAATCCACTAATATATTTTTTTCCGACATTATAATTTCATTATTCTCTATACCAATTTTCTACTCTTATTTATTTCACGAACATAGCAATTGTTTCGTCATTTATTCGTTACAACGTCATAACAAAATTTCCAATTTAGCACATAAAGCGACATAGTCAATATACTAATTTTTCATGCTACTAACAAAGGTTTCTTCACACAATTTATAGCCATATTCGTATTGCACACAATCTTGAATTTTACTAATAGCAACATACATAATTTGCATATCAACAATTCAATCAATTAGAGATCATCTTTTCAATTAAATGTGCATTCTTATTAATCATTTTCATGCATTATTTTGCTAATTAAATCTAGCATGCATTCCTATGTTAGAAATAGGGAAAATTTACCCACCTTGTATGGAGAGAAAAATTACAACTAGCAAATCCCTAGACGAATGTCCTTGCGACGAATGGCTCCTCCTTGAACACGTGCACCCAAGCCTTCAAGTACCCAACCGAATGCTCCCTCTTCCTTGATGTAGCCGACCTCCCCTTGATGTTGCAAGCACAATCCCACACTCTCTCAATCTTTTAACTCACAAAATTACTACTAGATAGTATAATTTAACTATAGGTTTTGGAAGAGAATGATTTTGCACAAGAATAACTAGCCATTGGGGGGGGGGGGGGGGTATTTATACTAAAATTTTGATGGAATGGAGGGCTAGGATCAAGTAGTTGGTTGTAAGATGGAGGCCTAGGATGAAAGTAGGAGCTGCATTAACTACCCACAGCCAAGTAACCACCACACCATGATCTCCACCCAAAATTTGATTTCCCTCCAAAAAGATTACAACTGGCCTACTAGGAATGTGCATATTGCACGTGTACATGTAGTGCACGTGCATGCAACTAGGCCCAAAAATTGTGCATTAAATTTTTGTATAAAAATAAAATAGTCTTTAAATTGTATTCTACATGACAAGTTGTATAAAAAATAGTCCATGGGCTTTAGTTTATGGGCCAAAATAATTATTATAAAAATAATAAATTAAATTAACTTTGGGCTTTTAAAAGAAAGGGCTTTTTGTCTAATTAAAGGAAGTCTTTTGTATAAAATAATTAAAAGCAAATATTAAAATATCTTCACTCATCTTGATGAAAATATTAATCAAAAATATTGCACGTGCACACTACGTGCAAAATAAATAATTTTTCATAAATTGAAAAATCAGGGCATTACAACTCTCTTACGATTGTCGTTTTGCCATGTCTAGTATTCCATCAGTTTGTGCCTCTACTAGATCCGCTAGTCTAGATGGAGAAGAGGGCGACACGCCTGATCACCCTGATTGAGTGAGGGGCGTTCGTGGTGAGGCTAATCGTTCTGCTGTTGTGGAAATGATTGTCGAACCTGAAAGAGATGGGGGATGCAGGCTCCAGACCTCATTGTTTCTTGTCCCAGAGTTGTTTAGGGAATACCCTATGGTAGACCACCGATTTTTGAGGAGCGGCATGGAATATGAAGAGCCCGAGCTTGTTCATACCACCGAGGCTAATCAGATCGCCACCATTCTTACACGTGATGAGTTGATCGTGATAAGAGCGGGCTTTGGCATCCCTAGTGAGTACAGCTTGCTTCTGCCAGGGCCTGGTGTCAGGGTGTGTTACGCCATGTTGGAGAAGTATTATTTCTTTCCTTGCGACCCTTTGTTCGCGGGACTTCGTCTACCCCTTCATCCCTTCATTAAAGAAGTACTGAATTGGTATCGGCTATGCCCGGTGCAGCTGATGCCGAACACATGGAGGCATTTCATTGGCTTCATCTTGTAGTGTCGCCAGCTCGGAGCTGTGCCGAGTCTCGAAGTGTTTAGAAGACACTTCAAACTTAGCCAAATGGAAGAACGTTGGTATTTCAGCCCCCACAGGAATAGGGGGCTAGTTGATACTTCTCGATCAATAAAGTACTGGAATGAGAAGTTCTTCATTGTTCGCAATGCCGAGTCGTGGGGAATTCCCACTACTTAGAGGGAGACAGTTCCCTTGGCAGTGCGGGTGGAACTTGTAGTGAGCGTGGAGGAGAAGAATCTTAGCGACGCTCTTCTTGGGTTGAAGGTGCTGTCGTGGCAAGATATTACCAACGGAGTGCTCTTTGAAAGCGGCCTTGGGCTGGCTGTTCCTAGTATGATTTTGTTGTCACTAATTTCATGCCTTGTCGTCCATGCTTTTGTCGATTTCTAGCTGTTTGAATTATGTCTTTATTGCTTTCCTTTGATTTTACAGTGTTTGACTATTTCGTGTTTCACCCGGCAGGTAGGACGAATATAGATTTTGAGGATATCTTTGCAGAGCTGGATGCAATACAGCATAAGAGGGAGGAGAAGCCAAAGAAGCAGAAGAGAACGGCGTTGCATCCTACTTCTTCCCCGAGCTTACAGCCCACGGTTCCTACTGCACAGACTGAGTCCCCTGCCGGGGCACCACCTGTCGTTGGGGCAGAATCTTCTTTAGCTGTGGTCGTGGCTGGTGTCGCGTCAACCCACTGACTGCTACGGTAGCCACGATGCTTATTATTCAGGAGACATGGTCTACACTCCTGACTGAAATGTGAAGGACGAGGAGAACTTCTTGGGGAATTCCGCTACTTGTCTTGAGGCCTGTCGCCACCTCCCTACTACTTCTGACAGGGAGAGGTTGAAGATGGAGCCCCCCGAGAGATCGGTCTTGGAGATTGCGAGGGCACATGTGATGGTATGGCCCTGTTTTCTTTGTTATTTATGTTGTGCTCCCTTCTTTTGCATTGTTATGTCTTTAACTGATTTCTCCTTATTTTAGGTGATGAGCCACTTCGGGCACTTGGTGGACTTTTACGCGGCCGAAGAGAAGAACATGAGGGCTAGCATTACTCGTGCCGAAAAGGACAAGAAGAAAGCCGCCAAGGAGTCCAAGGCAGTGTTGGAAGGGATGAAAAAGAAGGAGCAGGAGGCGTGCCTTGAGTTGGAGGCACTGGCCGCGAAGATGGAGGAGATGCGCCTCTAGCTGGTGGCATCCAAGGAGAGAGAGTAGGCGTCAGAGAAGAAGAACGCCGATCTTCTGTTAGAGTTGGAGAAGGCTCACGCTAACGCAGCCTCGGGTGTGAAGGTGGAAGTGGACAAGGTCCACACGGAGTGTAAATCGAAGCTTCGGGGGGTGATGCTGAGGTCCTATGCTTTGACGATCTCACATGTGGTGGAGCACGTTTCTGGTTTCGACGGGAAGGGCTACCATGTGACGTTTCGATCTGGTGAGCCTCTAGATCCTAACAGGAAGGACGATGTTAAGGCTGAGACTCCTGCAGGAGGTACGAAGAGCGGTTCTGGGAAGAAGGTCAAGGGGAAGGGCCCAGCTGGGAGTGTCGTGTCAGAGATGGTACCGAAGCAGGTGGATGCTTGATTCACCTTGGTGTACTTGTCGTCTTTCTAGTTTACCGTTGGACCATTTCATCTTAGACTTTGTAGTTTGCTTTTATGATGCCTAATTGCGAACTGGCCACCGCATTTCTATATTTACTTTCAGTACTTTAAAGAAACTATCTTCAAGACTGGTTATTGCTTATCCAGTTGTGTTGATGTGCCTTGGAGCAGTGTTTTCTTGTCATGCTTCGTACTTTGATCCCATGTCTGATTATATTCTTTGCGTTTGCTAACAGGTGACTGTGGGATCTGATAAAGGTCCCTGTGGTGATGAGGTGGGGCACCTTCGCAAGCAACTACGCATAACTGAGTTGGCGGTCTACTGTTTGCGTGCTTAGTCAAATAAGAAATGGTTGGAATCCGTTCGCCTTAAGTCGGCACTGGTTGAGCGGGATTGTGAGTTAGCACTCCTATACTCCAGTCACCTGGCAAGCTTGCCACTGCCTTCGAAGGTGACAAAGGACAGCGTTAGGGAATGCGCCCTACTCAGGGAGATAATTGTTGAGAAAGACTTGGAGCTATACCGCCTCCAAGAGAGGCTTGGTGGGTTGCGGACGGCAAGCACTCCGCATGTTGCCAGTCCCAGGGAGGACCAGCTGGTTGGAACAAAGAAAAGCAGCATGACTATTGTGACGGATTGTGTGACTGTGGAAGGAGCTGGGCCGAGTATCGGGGGAGCTGTGCAAACAGCATTGGTTCCCTTCCACCACCCTGTGGGCACCCCGAGAGGTGCGTCGGCTTTGTTGAGTCAGACTTTGGTTGGTGGAGAGTCACGCGCCTCATGCGCCGGTCAGCATTCACAGTCGTTGGGATCGACGTTTGCTGTGCAAAGAGCTGGCAGCCAAGGAAAGGAAGTGGTTGTCAGCCGTTCTACAAGGAAGCTCGTGTCTCTCAGGAGCAATGCTCCTCGCCTAGCGAGTCGCAGGTACGACTTGTAAATCGAGTTGTGTGGTTGATATCTCCTTGTAAATATCTGCAGTATTCGTTGAATATGAAATTGTGTACTTGTGATAATTCTACAACTCTTTTTACGTGCTTAGTCTTTGTTGCCGTGGTCGAAATGTTATCGACGAGTTCTTTGTCACTAAATAACACGGCATCAAGTCTGTTGTGTATAGTTTAAGAGCTGTCGACGGTGTAAGTCGGAGCTGAATTCATTTTCATTCCTGTACCCAGCTAGTTGTAGGGACAATTCTAAACGAGAATTGTTTTCTAAACTTGCTGCAGGGGTCCTCTAATAGATTGTCAGAATCGCATCGAATGGAGAGTTGAACTCTAAGCGTGGCTTTTTACAAGTGTGGCTAGAGTAACTCCGATCCATGATTTTGGATCTCTTAATCTGTTGTTGAGGGAATTTAACTAGTTGCAGGAACAGATCGAATGGCGATTTGAACTCTGAACGAGTATGAATACACGTTGCAAAAGTAGCTCTGAGCCATGAACATGGATTCCGAACTTGTTAGTTTAAGTATTAACAGGTTGCAGGAGCAGCTCGAATGGTAAAGCGCACTCTAAACTTGCTTCTTAGCAAATTGACAGAGTCTCTTTTGAACCATGAACATGGACTCCGAACCGATCGTCGAGGCGTTAACAAATTGCAGGAGCAGATCGAATAGCGAAGTGCACTGTAAATTTGCGTGATTACAAATTGTTATAGTCTCTGTCGAGCCATGGGTATGGACTCCGAATCCGTATTATGAGGAGGCTCGCTACTAGTGTTTGGTGTTGCTTAAGTGTTTAAGTGTGGCACTTTAACTTGCTGTTTCAGAGCCTCCAAGGTAGTTTAGCTAGTTGCAGAAACAGATCGATCGGTGAGTTGTGTTCTAAACGTGCATGCTTACACGCTACAACTTCTGAGTTCTGGATTCCGAACTTGCATTGTAGAAAGCTTGTAACAAGTGTTCAGCGCCACTTTTGAGTATGAGTTGGGCGTTTCTAGCTCACTGTTTGCTTTTCACAATTGACAAAGATGTAATGAAGTAAACTTGCTAATCTTTACTGAAGAATAAACTAGAGGGGCTGTTCTAATGGCTGGCCCTTATTACATGCTTGGTCACCTTAGTGATGGCGGTTCTTATTGAAAGAGAAACTAAGTGGCTGCTCTAGTGGCTGGCCTTTATTATAAAAATTAAAAATTCTGCATAACTTAGGAGAGCGTGTGTCAAAAACTCTCATTGTGCTCCATAGGGTATTGTTCACATGAAGTCCCTACTGACACATCTCTGCTCCCCGGGTCTTCAAGTTGGTAAGTCGTCAAGTGAACAACTTGGTAGACCTTGTCTGTATCTGCCTGATTCTGGGGGACGCCCGCGTCGCCCTGCTTAGATGCAGCGAAATGTTCAGATGGACTGATGCGCTTAGGCGAGATTGATTATTTATCATGACTGAGTGGAGCAACCTCGGATAAGGGAGTTAAGAGAGTTGTTGGATTCCGACGAGGACGTGGTTGGAGCTAGGAAGAAGTTATTTGGCAACTATGAAAATTTCCAGTTTGGCTGCCTAGTGTCGTGGCTTCGAGCTTTCTTGCTGGCTCTTTGACACAATGATCATTTTCCTGTAGTAGTTCTTCAGCATGGAGAGTGTAAACCGAGCCCCCCATTTTAGCGGTGTAGCAAGCACGTGCTGCTTGTTGGCTTCCTACTACTTGTCCTATGCCTGCTGTTGTTAGGAATTTCATTTTCATGGGGAATGCGGAAGCAATGGCGCGGAAGGCGGCTAGTCCTGGATGGCCGAATATGGCATTATATGTGGATTTAACATCGACTACCAAGAAATCTAAGGACTCTGTCCGAGTTATCGGTGCTTTCCCTGCTATTTCGTCGAGTGCAACAATTCCTTCGACTTGGATAGGTGCACCCGAGAAACCATGGAGGGTATAGCTGACTGGCTTGAGACGATCCCGGGAGAGCTTCAGTGCATCAAATGCGGCCATAAACAAGATGTTGACGGAACTCCCATTGTCAACGAGAATACGTCGCACTTCGTGGTTCATCATGCCTAGATTGATAACTAGCGCATCGCAATGAGGCATCTTGACGCCCTCGAGAACTTTGTCAGAGAAGGAGACTGAGAGGCCCAAACCCTTCGGGGGTGGAGTGTTATGAACTGAATTAACTTCTCTTATAAAAGCTTTACGAGAGGAGTTAGAATCTCCCCCCATGGGCCCGCCATGGATGGTGTGCAAAATGGCCATTTATGCTGAGTCCTGGATTCCGAGGGTCTTTCAGGATGCTTGTTAGCCCCCCGTGGTAGAGGGTTCACGGCGTTGTTGTTTCGTTGGACAAACTGGGATAGGTAGCCCTGCTGAATCAGGTTTTCTATTTCTTTTTTAAGGGTTTTGCAATTGTCAGTTGTATGTCCGTGGCCTTTGTGGAAAGCGCACCATATGCTTTTGTCTCTTCTCTTGCCGGGTGTCGTCATCTTGGGAGGAGGACGGACTATCCCATCTTTCTCTACTGCCATGAAAATAGCTGATGTGCTTGCATTTAGAGGAGTAAACTTGTCAAAGCGAGGTGGAAGAGGAGGGCGACGCAGTCCTGCGTCGTTTTTCTGAAACTTTTTGGGCATTTCCTCAGTTGGACTCTTCCGTTTGTTCCCGGAGAATGATTCTTTCTTGTCAGGTGGGTTGAGGGCTTCCTCAACTCTAATGTACTTCTCACTCCGTTCTAGGAGCTCTGTAAAATTGTGTGGTGGCCTCTTGGCTAGGGAAGCTTTTAGTTCTTTGTGCCTGACGTTGTGGCGGAAGGCGGCAGCCGCCACTGAGGAGTCTAGAGAGGAAATTGATCTTGCTTTCGCTGTGAATCGCTTGACAAAGTCTTTTAGCAATTCTCCATCTTTTTGCTTCAGTTCTAGCAGGGAGACGCTGGTCTTTTCAGTTCTCCGGCTAGTAACGAAGTGACCAATGAAGAGTTCTTCAAATTGGTCGAAGAAAAATATGGACTCAGGTTTCAAACGTGCATACCATTCCCTAGCTGATCCCTTCAGTGTAGCGGGAAATGTCCAACACATAAGTGCATCGGTGGCATTATAGACCATCATGGGCATTTTAAAGCTCTCGACATGGTCTGTCAGGTCTGATTCCCCGTCATAAGATTTGAACTGAGGGGCCTTGAAACCCCTTGGAATTGGTGCATCGAGAATAGTTCGGCTGAACGGAGGTCGACTAGGGCGGTAGGCCCTGTGGGAGTGACTCCCCTCATTCTTGATTTGCTCGAGATGCTTCTCCACCTCTTGGATTTGGCGGAGGACTGGATCGTCCTTCTTTTGGGATTCAATTGAGTCAGTGGATCCTTCGTTCAGTGGAAGGCTATAAGATTGACTTCCTTGGAGAGTATGGAGAAGGTCACGTTTGAATTGATCGAGCTCACCCCTGGTGACCAGTGCATTTCGATCTCTGTTCTGTCCAAGTTGCCTTTGGTCATCCAGTGTTGGGTTTCCCCTAGTTGGTTGCCCCCAGTGAAAGGAGGACTGTCTTGATACTTGTCCAGAAGGTTGGGCTATCTTGCTTGCTTGATGTCCTGAACGGGAGGCCTCAGATCGGGCACGCCTCTCATTCAGCTTTATACGCAGGTCACCTTGAATTTGGTTGATATTTTTATATCCCCGTGGGCCTCGTGTAGCCATTGATTCAGTCGAGGCATTGTGGACCGAGACGCGATCGTTGTGAGGATATTGTTCAGGACGGTTCTGTCGGGAGCCTCTCGGTGCATCTCCATTGGCAGGAGTGTGACTAGGCTCCGGGGGCTGTTGTTGAGGAGGAATTTGATCCTCCAAAGGAGGAACCCGAGTAGACTGACGAAGAGAGTTGGTGCGACAGCTGGAGCCTCCGCCTCTCAGTTTCGGTGACATGGAGAAAAATTCGACTTGTGCAATGGTTTCCCACAGACGGCGCTAATCTGTTGCTGCTTTTTTCGGTGTGGGAACAAACAGATAGTGAGTTAAATAAATGAAGGACACTACTAAAAGTCGAAGCTGTAACCTGGCCGTTATAAGCTGTTAGAGTTCCTGAAAATGGATCTGGACCGTTGATTAACCTTCTGTGATCTAAATTTGACGGTGGATGATGCGGCCGACGGACCTGCAAAAATGCCTGAAACACCGAGGTTTGGCCCCGGCGACAGACCCTCCGACGCTCAAGTCAGAACCAGAAAGAGAAAGAGAGAGTAAAAACTGGTGAATTGTTGATTACCTGGAAACTGAGGAGGGGGAGAAGTATTTATAGGCCTGAGAGACATTCTAGAAGCCGAATCGTGACCGTCGGATCTTTCATGTCTCCCCCCTGAAGAGATAAGATATCCCTGTGAGAGGATAAGAGATGAGACTCCTAGCCATCATGGGCTATGTATCTCTCTTAGTGGGCCTAATCTGTCATTTTTTATGGGCTTGAGAAAAGCTCATGTCTCGGAGTGGGCCCAGGCCTGTAAAATAGGCCTGTGATGGCTAATCTGCTTGTAGATGCTTTGAGTTCCGTGCAGGAATCGTACGGCTCTGATCTGCTGCGATTTTTACCATCATCATTACTCTTGACATAGTTGGATGTGGGAAGAAGGATCACGTGTTTGACCCAAAAAATGTTAGGACAGAAGTTTGCTTTTGTTGTTTTAGAGAGAGCATAGATTAATGGAAAGTATATATTATGCAATCAAAATGAAGTTCCACACTATTAAACATTAGACGTCATCAACAACATATCTTATTCTGACTAAAATAATACCACATATCTTTCATTTTTTTTTTCTTTTTCTTTGTGCATCAAGTGGATTTAAATGGCCGTGCTCTATAGCAGAATGTTTTGATATTTTGTCATACCCTTTTGCATCTACTTGGAAGTAGCTAGAAATGTCCGGATCTTCAATATACATGTGGTTCTGTTCAAAAACCTATTCTCAACCATTTAATTTCTGATGATCTTCGAGTTAAAATTCTTCATATGATTTGTTCTTAAAAAATGTTAAATTCATACATATAAAAGTCACAGATCAATTTTGTATGGTTGCATTTTCTGATGATGCTCCACATCTACTTTTGGACTGATATTTGCGTGCGCGTACAAACTCACTAAGGAACCAGGATAAGGGATTAACATCTAAGTAGGGAACCTGGGTAAAAGAATTTATCTAATTAAAAGGGAGGATTTTCATGTTAGTATGAATGGTTTGTATTTTTGTTTCATCTACAATTGAGAATTTTCTTTCTGTTTTTTACCTACGGATCCTAGAACATAGTAACTTCTACCTTTATATTCATCCCAAAAAGGTTTCCCTAATAATTATTTTATTAATTTTATGGTCATATAATTAATTGATGTTCCTCAAATTCAGGTCGCCGGAGCAGGAACAACTAAATATAAAAGTTCAAAGTTCAAACAGTATGGTTTAGATAAGTCTGCTTACCAAATTATGAATAATGCAATTTTTGAACAATTAGTTTTGGGCTATATATTGAAAACTCTAGTTGGAAACAGTTTCATGTTTTTTTTAACAGTGTGCATAAGAATTTGCACCTCTCTCGCTCTCTCTCAAATTAAATGAGTACCACAAGCTTTGACCAATTTTGGCAATGTCATGAATAAAGCTAGTTGTAATTATCTCCTTAACACCCTGCTCCCCACCCCCCCCCCCCCCCAAACCAGAAAACCCACATTCTCGATCACTTTGAAAGTGGATCACCATCATTCTCCTAATTGGTGTTATAAATACCGGACAGGACCAAGTTCGACCGAGTTATTTCTAAACATCGGACTGAACCGGCCTGTTCCGAACTGGTTCCAGTTGAACCGGCCGGTTCAGGATTTTTATACTTTCTCTTCTAAATCATATATGATGATGGTGGGTTTCGAACCCTCGTTCTACTGGAAACAGTTTGTTCTCACTAATCGGGCAATATGCCAGTTTATTATGTTACACTAACACAAACAATGCATATGATCTAAGTACTCAATTAAATGAAAGCCCCCCTTCTATTGAACCCGGTTCAACGGGCATTGAAACCGGTGCAACTCCCAGAAAACCGGATTGAACATATCTTTGGTTCCATGGGCGGTTCGGTTTGACAACATTGCTCATCTGTAATCGTTGGCTATTTACCCAAATTTTATAAAATTTGGCTAAATACGTGCTGCAGTCTTTGGCTATTTTTCAAATTTTTCATTTTGGTGAACAGTTCCCAACCATATTTGGCTGACGATTTGGCCAAATGGAAAAAATAGCCCGACGAAACATTATTTCTTGTCTTTTGATCGGACGATGTATGATTTAACGTCCAAAACAAATTTTTATTAATAAATAAATACGGACGGTAAATTATTTACCGTCCGAGAACAATTTTTATTAAAAAACTTACTGTACGGGAGATTATATTTCGTCCGAATTTTTTTTCAAAATAAATATTTGGGACAGTGTATTATGTACCGTCCCTCACATTTAAAAAATAAAATTTAAACAAAAAGGAAAAATGTTGTACTTGAAGGCAGGGATATGAAATTTTATTTTTTTTATAAAAATTTTGAAGGACGGGATATTATATCCCGTCCATCCAATTTAATTTTTTTTTAAAATATGGATAGACGGTGTATTATTTACCGTTTGAGAAAATTATTGGTGGGACGGTTGATAACTTTCCGTTCGTCCAAATACAACGGACGAAAAGTCAAAATTTGGCTAAAATGACTACAACGAAACTCTCGTTTGCTATTTGCTATATGCCAAATATGGAAATTTTAGCTAAAACGAGTACAAATGCTCTGCATCGCTGTTGGTTTATGTGGCTAGAATTTTTTTGTACATGACTGAATGACATTGTACCTTATAATGTTAAGTTCTGAAGACATGTGAAGGGTGAAGACGAGCATTTTCTAATTACCAAATGTTTTTATGGATATATAGATATTAATTAAAATATTAAACATTAACTGCCAAACATTAGCATGTGATTAGTTGAATGATGTCATATTCATCTAAACATTAATACAACTGAAGGTTTTGTGCAAGATCAGTTGTTCGCATGGAGTGTTGTTTGCATTTTTTATTTTGCCCAAAAATGGGAATGTAAAGATATTTGGCAGGTACGAAAGATGTGTGAATGTAAGATTGTGAGAGTAGCGAGAAATGGGATCCCAATAAAAACTTATGCTTAGAGATAACCTTTCTCATCCAATTGCCATCTCATGTTTTACGGCTATATCTTGAAACATAGGCACCCACGATTGAACTTAAGAGTCATTTGATATAGTATGTGCATGGTTGGCTCTTGCGTTGAAGGTTAGGGGTGACCTTTATAGGAAAATGTTTAGGCCTAAATGTTCTTTGGATCGGGCAGTAGAGAGAGACTAACTCATGGTTTTGATACTGTGATAGAGACGTGGAAATTAAGTTTATTTTGATATATTAAGAAAACACTACGGAAGAGGTTCCCCATTAATTTTGACTTCAAAAAAAATCAAGCAAGGCACATAAGCACACAAACGCAAGAAGTAACCAACTAGCAAACTAGAGATAACTAGTGGACTCAAGATGAAGCTAAAGGTAGGGAAACTAATTATTCATCAGAAGAAAATCTCTGGTATAGCTAGCGGATGCTGGTATATATTGATCCCTGAAACGATGCTGCCCTTTGCTGACCGTGCCAGTTGATATATATAATATATCAAACACCTTTGAACGAGCTATAGCCCACTTGGGGCTTGCTGCAGGTTTACTATGCAAAATTGCCAGAGAAGTAGATGCAGTTAGTTGCCTTTGATCTTTGAGGTCAGAGGCTAGCATGGAATGGGATGAATTAGTGTCAAGAAAGAGGATCCATTAATCCTCAAGGTCTGGCACGGGCATCCACTTGTTTGTAGAAAACCGGCCCTGAAAATCATAACAAGTTGGTTAGTAGTGGCTTAACAAGTAAGATGGCGCCATTGCAAGACACCATTTTCTCCATCCAGGGTATGAGCTCCGGTTGTGGGGAGGGTGGAAGAGTCATCTTGATGAAGTGGAGTGCAGGGATATATTGGTATATTATCAATATATATAGAATATTATTGTGTACAATATTGTATGGGGCAATACGTGAGTTGCACGTATTATCTGTAAGTTATTAAATTGGGTTGAGTGGTTTAAGAGCCTAGTACCCAAAACTCAGTCTTATTGTAACACCCCGTAAATTGAAATGAGATATAATAGTGTATATATATATATATATATATATATAGGGAAAGGATCTGTTGCACACTACTTTGGTGCTCACCGCGTGAACACTACACCTTCGGGCGTTCATATCGAAAATCCGAACCGTTCACATTTATCTACACATCTAAATTAGTCTAAATATGTAAAATCAAATCATTTGAAATTCATTTGGCCATTCATTGAAGTGATACAAAATTGTATGGCTGAAATTCATTGTTTTTATAGTCACGTGATGGATGGGCAAATGAATTTCAAATAATTTGATTTTACATATTTAGACTAATTTAGATGTGTAGATCAATGTGAACGGTTCGGATTTTCGATATGAACGCCCGAAGGCGTAGTGTTCACGCGGTGAGCACCAAAGTAGTGTGCAACGGATCCTTTCCCTATATATATATATATATATATATATATATATATAGGGAAAAAGGGGTATGAGCAACTTGCTCATTTAGTAAATAAGCAATTGATGATGTGGCATACATGTGATTGGAAATGAGCAAGTTGCCTATATATATATATATACTCATTTACTAAATGAGCAAGTTGCTCATACCCCTTTTTCCCTATATATATATATATATATATATATATATAGGGAAAATGGGGTATGAGCAACTTGCTCATTTAGTAAATAAGCAATTGATGATGTGGCATACATGTGATTGGAAAAGCCTTAAAAGGATTAGTTGTCCAATGTATTACATGCATACCACATAATCAATTGCTCATTTACTAAATGAGCAAGTTGCTCATATCCCTTTTACCCATATATATATATATATATATATATATATATATATATATATATATATATATATATATATATATGATATAGCTGTTGGTAAAAGTTTAATGCATGATGACATTATAAGATATTATATGGAATATGGTGTAAGTAGGGGGGGGGGGGGGGGGGGGGGGGGGGGGGCGAAGGTTGTAAAAACAGCAAAGTTGTGCTCTCTTTGGGGTCTTCTCCTTGAGATGACGTGGAAGGGGGTTTCTGAGTGGGGCCCGCCACCATGCTGTGTGAAGCTTCGGCTGAACACTGATTTGAAAGGGAGAGACATGATTCAAGATAGTCCCATATCGATAATATAAGGGAATATAATAAAATATAAATACTAATAGCCAATGATCAAGAGTCACCAATCCGGTTAACAACCGTTTGAGAGGCAGCCTATGGTAGGGCAGTTGTACTACATAGTATCTAATTTGTCTTATAAATTGTATAAATTGTCTGAGCAAGGGGCAGGGGCATTACACTTATCTCATATATATTTGTCTTGTGGTAGTGTCTGAGATTATTCCAATTATGTTAATCAGGATATAATATCACAAGCAGTAGGGATATTAAACCATAATAATAATTTCTCTTTTGTTCTTATTCTCATAATTTTCAACAATCTTGAGATATTAATATTTTAATTTTGAGATTAAGAGAGAGATCGTCAGAATCTAATTGTCGTTGTTGTCGAAGTCACCATTCTTCGGGATTTCATCATCGTCGTCGATCGCCATCGTTGTCGCCGCCGGCCACAGCCTCCACTCTCTTCTCCATTGATCTTTGTGTGAGATTGAATCGAGAAATCCCACGTCCCGATCTGACCTTCGGAGGTCTTCCATTGGCTGTGACTTGTTGTCCCATCTTCTTCCCAAGGACGGGATCACTTGGTGCTGCTGCTGTGTAAATCAGATCCAAAAGAAGGAGTCCCATTGGCTTCAACTTGGTGTTTGGTGTTCGGCCCGTCACTTGGTTCCTGCTGCTGTTTGGTTGGGGTGTTTGGTGATTACTGTTCTACCCTGTAGATAAGAACTTTCCTCTACCCACGTGCTGCAGTTGCTTGGTGTTTGGAGCAAAGTGGACCTAGCTCCAAACCCATGTGCAAGTGGATTTGACCTGCATAACCAAAAAGGACCCACAACTCATCAACATTTGATTTTCATCATGATTCGGTCCATGCTGAACTCTAAGATCTGTGCAATTTATTTAAATTAATTTTCTGTTTTCATTGCTGTTGTGGCTTAATTATTGAAAACCCCCCTTTGGCCCTTTCCTCAAAATTTACTTTAGTAGTAAATTTTCAGAATAAACCTTTTTTTTTTGGAATTTTATTGTTTATTCATTTTGAGATGGAAAAATAAGAGCGTCTGTACGAGTTTCTAAACTAGAGGAATTTAGTAGTTCTAAATTTAACAACTGAAAAAGGAAAGCACGATATAGGATGAAGTATGTGAAAATATTTGATATTTGATCAACAATTTATGATGATTGTGTCGAAAGATTTGAATGTGGATGCAATTGTTGGAGTTAGCGGGGCAATGGGATGTTGCTTGGATAAATCCAGACATGAAGATAAATCGTATCTCATATATATGTTTTAGTCGTTTCTTAATTGTTTGTTTGAGTTTTGTTACTAAGTGATAAAGTTCAAAACTTTGTTAAGCATTGTTTTATTCTTATGAGTTTGAATTTATTGTTGTGTGTTAAGGTTCAAGAAATTAATTTGAGACATAGGTTTATTGTGAGATAAATAATTACATATTGACTATCATTTATGATGATTGCAGGAACCTTAAACGGTTGCTTGCAACAAACATTGTCAGAGGCTATTGAATCCTCTTGAATTTAGAAGAGCTTCTAGAGATTAAATAAGTCTACACACGGCAAGCTTCTCAATTGAATCTGGAAAACACTTCTAACGTGAAGTGTCGGTATAATCTACTATAATCCCTATTTGTATTTTCATAAGTTGAATGGGCTATCCCAACTTCGATTAAATAATATGTGTTATTCTATGGGAGTGATCACATGTTTGAGAATTTTGATCATAATTAATATCATGTTATAATTAGTATGTCTGGGGTCCTTAAGTGTGCCTTATCATACTGAGTGTATACGTATAGCGGATAACCCTCCACAGTTTGTGTGAAATCATATATTTGCTTCTCTAATAAAGATTGATGTATAAGTTATGTGACAAATGTCTGTAACTTAGGTCGGAGCATCCTGTAGTGGAGGATGTGAAAGAATTAATTATGTTTTGTTCTTTCTCATTCATTGTACTGTGTGTGTAAAGTTGAATATTGGTCATGATCTCGTTTAGCTTTTTAAAGATGTTGAAGAACCAATAAAGGAAAGAACTTTTCGCTCTAAGTGTTTAAGCACTTGGATATTGTTAGAACCATGAGAGAAAGCAAACAGTTTTGCAAAATTTGGTAGAGTAATTTTGTATTAACTCTTATTATTATTATTTTATAATGTGTCTATATAGTCAATGGGATGAGTAAGTTGAGTTAAACAAATGAAGCAATTGATAATGGTAGTTTCGATTTGTGTAGTCCTTGAACGCGGCTTAATAGGCTAGAACATGTGAACTATATATTAAATTGTTTGCTCTTATTAAAACTAATAACTTTACTAAATGACACTTCGTTAAAATATGACAAATGTGATGTTTGTGCTCAGATTATGGTCAATAGAAAATCACTTATTACGGTCTCTAGGAATACTCAATGTTTTGAGTCAATACATTCTGATATTTGTGATCTCAATAGTTTTGTGGCTAGATAAGACAACGGTTTGTTAAAATATTTAATCACTTGTGTAGATGATTATTGAAGGTTTGTTATATATATGAAGTATGAAGCATTTGTTATTTTAAGGAATTAAAATCTAGTTAAATCCTAAGATCAAAAGGGTTCATTCTTTATAGAGGTGGTGAATATGTTTTAATAATTTTAGAGAAGTTTGCATTTGACATAATCTATAGTACACTCTATTTACTACAATCAAAACAATATTGATAAAGTTAGAATCAAACACTTAGTGAAATAAAGGATTCTACGTTTGTAACCCCCGTTCCCGAGTACGGATTCTCATTTTCTGTATTTTTGTATTTCAATTTCTTCTATAAATTATTCTATCCTTTGAAGCCAACAAAGCCAGTGTATCATATTATTACTATTAACTATTTTATTTTATATAAAGCCCAATCTTATAGCCCAAACCAAGTCCTATAAGATTAACGATTTAATCACATTATATATATATTATTTATTTTAATTGAGCCCAATCTAATCTATGATTTGATTAACGATTTAATTTGTAAGCTCATTTTTCCAATGCAATTTCTAGCCCAACTCATATAAACCAAGACCCAAATAAAAAAAAATATGTCAGCACAATCTCTTCTCATTCCGATAACCTACCCCAATAAACTAATTAATCACCCCACTAATCCACCCCTTCATTTCCTAACCAAAATCTACCCACTAACTCCGAATAAATTATCCATTAACCATACCCATTATATTATTATATATTAGATAACCCCCCCCCCCCCCCTCTCTCACCCGTTCTCTCTCTCTCTCTCTCTCTACTGTTCCCTCTCCCCTGTTTCGAAACAAAACAGAGGAGCACTCCGCCAACCCCTGCTCTAGTCACTTCCCATCGACAGCCTCGCGAGCTCCTCCGCCGCTACAACCGAGCCCCCTCCTCGTCTTCCTCACCACCTCACGCCATTGTCGACCATTCCTCTGCCCTCGTCTGCGACCAGTCGCAACTCCGTTGTCGCTCGCCATTTCTGAACTCGAGCTCTGACCAACCTTCTCCCATCGCCTCTTCGCTCTGCAGCTCTCCTCCTCCGTCGCCGCCTACCACAGTCGCGACGCCCTGTTGCTGCACTCCAAGTAGCAACCCATCGCCCTCAGTCGACCCCTTTGCTGCTCCTCCTCATCCCCGTCGGCAGCCATTGCCATCCTCGTTTAGTAGCACCACCGGGCTCATCCTCTACCTTGTGCCGCCATCACTTCCCAACCGCTTCGCACAGCACTACAACCTCGCCTCGTCACTCCGTCGCTCTCTTCCTCTGCTCTCACCGCTCTCCCCCGTTCTGTACCCTATTTCCTCCTCTTCGTCTCCATCATCCCTGTCTCCCATCGAACCCCTCCAACATCGTCACTGCCATTGTTACAACGTCGCTAGCCGCCACAGTCGCCATCCACTCTCCCGCCATTTCCCTCTCTCTGTCGATGCTGGAGAAGAAGAATAGTGCATTGGTGTTTGGTGTTTGTGTGTGGGGATCGTGTTTGCTATTGTGTGAGTAGAGGGATCCACTGTTTGGTTTTGCTGTGTTCACTGTTTGTTGTTTTGCACGTAGAGTGCACGTGCTTACATTTTCCCGTGTTCGTGATTCGTTATCTGGGATTCTGATCCCGTTATTCTCTCGTTCACATTGGAATCGTCTAATCAGGTATGTATCCTATTGTACAACTCGTTTTTTCTTGTACAAGCTTCTTCTGAAATACCGCAAGTATATTCTTTGACTATCCGTTATAAATTCTAATTCATATTCATCGATTTGGGCTTGAAATATGTTACTATACAAAATTCGTTGATCCCGTATTCCTACATGATCATATGCATTATATGAACACGATTGATACACACATATGTACTCTTAAGATTATACATGATTATGTGTATGATTGTTTTACCCGTGATAATAGTTTAAATATGATATCTTGTTATTGTTGATTAAAATAAAAGTAACAAGCCGGGGTATAAGGAGAAAGATCTAGTAGTGGGCAATATAGAAGAGTATACTCGGACGGGAGCTCATGGTTTCCCGATGCAAGTTGCAAGTTGCAAGTTCACAAGTTGCAAGTTACAAATTACATGTTTACATGTTTCACGCTACAAGTTTATAGTCTACATGTTTTACATTGCATGTATCTCGATACAAAATTGAATGTACATGTTTTTCCCGAGTACGTGACTTATAGAATCCACCACTAAGTCTAAACATTCACTTGATTGCGTGTATCAAACATGTGGTATGAGACGCATGATTACTGCACTAGTTAGGTTAATAAAAGACATAAGATTAACACGTACACTTGCATAATCCAATTACATGTTACATGTTCTTGTTGACTTGTTTACTTGATTACTTGTTTACGTACCACTTATTTCATGATATTTTGTTCATGATCTTGTTTACATATTGCATTTCTCCTATTACATGATTCTTGACTCCATGATCTTTTTCCTGCTTCTTATTTTGTTTTTATACATGTCCTGTTAGCTTGTACTACTTGCGGCCCGTGACTTGCATTAACGGGGATCTTCTTGTTTCTTCTTTTTGTAATAATGTACTTGTAGGCCCGGATGGAGAGTTACTAGAAGGTATTGCTGATCAAGTATTTTAGTCTTGTTAATTATCATGTTATTTTTATTTCATGTTTTATTCATGCTACTCTTTATTGTATTCCGGACGTGTTTAATCCGTAACTACTTTGTATTTTCTAGCTGTTGGTTATGTTATAGAATATGTCATGTACTTTTGTTATCCTATTATAATTTTACATGTCTGCGTAATTTTGTTGTTATCTTGTTGTTGAGTTATCTATACAGCTTATGAATGGTGTATTCGCATCATTCGCTGGGCTTCAGTCATGGACTCGTATTTCCATATTTTGGAAAGCGGGGCATGACAATGTTATTGATTGTTGTTTGACTTTGTGTAATTGTGGGTAATGTTGTTTTGCTAATCATATTTCTAATATGTTACTACACTCTAAGTTATCTACACATAGTTGATTATGGCATAAAAACACAAATAATTTTTTTAAAGTGAAAACATGGAACATGATGCATTTGTTAAAGCATATGACCCTAGAAGACCTAAAGTAGGACATAGAACAAATTGTTGTGTACTTAGAAAGTGCATAATATAGTTCTATAGGCAGATTTTGGATCTAATTAATTTGTGTTAATAGAATCTAGACTTGCAAAGTTCTTTGAGGATGTGTTCATCAAAGATAAATGCATAAAATAATTTAGTCCTACATACACGGTCAATGACTGACAATTGGAATTAAGAACAAATATTACTATCACTCACACTTCAGTGGCAAATAAGCATCGGCAGTAGAACTTGCCTCCACACAAAAACAAATGAAGATATCTCGTGGACTCCTTGGGAGAGGATGATCCAGTTAGGGTCAAAGTCGGTGAGTCTTATTAGGGCGAGTGTAGTGAGGTCAAATTTGAGGAGGATGACTTCCTCTGACATGGTTGCCATGACACTCAGAATGTCCAAAACTACATTCAGTCTGTTGTCTCGGGAGATAGAACTCAATTTGAACCACATTCAGTCTTCTGTCTCGGGAGATAGAAGTCAATTTGGTTCACGGGAAGGTAAGAGGAGGAAGGGGGTTGAGGCAGCCCTGGTAGGAGGCGATGCTAGAGCGTCTTTGTTGTCTGTTGTTTCAAATGGCTTCAAGAGTTGCAACTGCTTTATAGAATCGATCCAGAAGGGGCTGTAGCAGTGGAAAGGCAGTCGAGAATTCTCTGTATGCGGTGAGGATGAGCAAAGGGAGAGGAATTCAGGAAAGAAGAAGGAGAGGGAAGCAGGCTGAGTGGTGAAGGTGGTGGTCGCCTTGGATGGACCGACATTTTTGGTTGACCGCTGCAAATATGATGTAGTCGATGAAGCGGAAGTGCTCCAAGATGATCTCGTTGTGGGAGACAGAAAGATCTTTCCATGGCCAATAGGGGAGGTAAAGGGAGATGTAGAACAGTTCGGGTATTGCCAATTAAATTCTGTGGGTGGTTGAGTGAATCTTTTAGTTCCTTAAAACCATCACTCTATATACGATTAGTAAATCTGAGTCTCTAAGTGAATGCACTACATCTTAGTGGATATGTAACTGGATCTTTTACATGCTAATCAATACTTGTGCCCTATTACTTGGTTTTTTTTGGGTAATTATAGTATGATTTGAAAAGGGGCAATAAATAACAACGATTATAAAAAAAATAAAGAAATATATAACTATTGAATGTACTTACATCACCAGAAGATTATCCTTCATGAGGATCGTCTTGATGTGGTCGGCCTCGAAGGTAGGTGATCTTATGGTTTGGGGTATCGTAGAGCAAACCTCAATATATTTTCTAAGTCCTCTGAGTATTGGCAAACAAGGGAGTGTGAGGATGATGAGCTCGATCGAAGAAATTTTCTTTTGACTCCCTTGTATCCTCCTTCACCTCGAGGGTAACGGAAAACCCAACTACTGCCTTCCCCTTCTCCTTCCTTGAGGGGTGAGATTGGCAAGCGGCTCGTCCTCGTCAGGATCCGGGAGGACCCAAAATGAACCCTAGATATGGCCTTACTTAATTTACAATAAATTAATTACCTAAATGTTGAAAGCGAATTTACGACAGAATGGGGTCGAAAAAACTCGCTGGAATGTGATTTCTAGAGAGTAAGAGCCAAGACGTGAGAGAAGCTTTGAAAGAAAATGAAAGAAGAAGTGAAGAAATTGGGGGGGGGGGGGGGGGGGGGGGGGGTTATAGAAAAAGAATTTCTAATGGCTCTTAGATAACTACGCTGATGACATTGCACAATCTTAGCCACCCAAAATTTCATTTTAATCTAATACTTGAAATAAGGAGTCGGAAAAATGAAGCAACACAAGATGACGTGAAGAAAACCCAAAAGTTGCCTCTAAGGAGAATGTTATGATCACTCGAGCCCAGTGCTTAGATCGTCGTCCAAGCAGCCTTTCAAAATTCACCAAACAGCCGTGCTCAAATCATTGTCCAATAGCCTTGCAAAATTCACGAACAGCTCGACGTTCGGTGCCAAGGTGATCTAAACCGCACAGGGATCCGAGCAACCACATGGATCCGAGCAGCTGCAGGGATCCGAGTAGCCACAGGATCCGAACAATTACAGGGATCCGAGCAGCCGCAGGATCCGAACAGATCGGTGCCAACTCCGTCGTCTGAGCTTCTCAAGCCTTTATAAGCAGATTTGACCATCAGTTTTCCTCAAGATTTGAGTCCTTCTTATTCTGATTAAAATTCAAGGAAAATAAATATAAATTTAGGAAATTTAATTAAAATTTTCAAAACATAATTATAAATTGGAAAATTTTAATTTAAAATTCTAAAAACTAATTATAAATTTGAGAAATATAATTAAAAAATCAAAAAATAATCACTACCCTAAGAAACGTCGAGCAACGCTCCAGGCGTCCCCAAAAGTATTGTATGACCACTTTCCAAATTCGAATGAAATACACCCTAAAGGTTGTGACTGAACCTCTGGGAGTGCAGGGATTATGATACAGGTAAAATTTTGAGCTATATGATCCCAGCACGTATCTTAAAGTCGACAGGGGTAGTACAATAATTTCACATTGAGAACATGACTACTATAAGAATATAGGCCGTCTCCAAGCACATTAGCCCAATCAGGCTTGCAGCCCAAGAAGAAGGGGATTTTTAGCCAATTACAGTTGTCAGTCAAATCCCCTCTAATCATAGATTAATTGCTAATTATATCCATTTGAAAGATATCTTTCTGGTCTATCTTTCACAACTGATTCATAGCCTATAAATACCTTCCACCTTTATCAGTCAAAGGTAATCAATATTTCTCCACTGGAATAAAAACCTAACCATTATTCTAGTGACTGACTTGAGCATCGGAGGGTCTTACACCGTAATAACTTTTGGTGTAAGACTTTATGCAAATTCCCTGGAGTTTCCGGCCAGTTAGATCCAGATCCTGATCGACGATCCAGATTGCATCTTTTGTAACGCCCCCGGCCCCGATCAGCGATTTTTCTAACAACTGCCCACCACGGGCCTGCCTCATAAAAGGTGCTAGAGCCTATAGCTTATTGGTGACCTTCAATCATAGGCAATTATATATATATATATATATATATATATATATATATATATATATATATATATATATATATATATATTGCAAATCCCTCTGATGAATGTCACCAATAAGTTATATCACCTTTTATAAGGCAGACCTGTGGTGGGCAGTTGTTACAAAAATTGCTGAGCGGAGCCGGGGCGTTACAACTTTCTCCCTCAGTAAAAGAACTCATATCTGATTGCTTCCACACCAAAATTAGCGGTAACAAGTCCCTATTTAAAATAGGATTAAGTCTCCAACTAATATTTAAATCATATTAAATCCTTAACTAATATTTCAAATTATATCAAAAAGATTATCTCAGATAAATCAAATAGATAAACATATATACTAAAATAACTGAAAATGACCATTTTTATGGCTTCATTCGGGCTCATCACGAGTTCAATGTCACTTCAAATTTCGCTAAACTCTTCTTTGAACTGCATAGATCACAAAAGAGAATATTTGAGATATATTTCCAACATTTTACAGAAGGGGAGCTTCAAAAGATACTAACAATAGTAGTAATAACCAAAAAAAAAAAAAGAAAAAAAGAAAAAGAAAACAACTCCAAAGAAGCATATGAGTAATAATTCTTTTAATTTGTTAGTAGTTGTAGTACAGGTCAATCCATATGCACACACTACAATAATTTCATAATAAGAGAATGATACAAGAGGGAATTGAACTCCTAACCTCTTACTCACTAGCTAAGATGCCTACCACTAGATCATAGTGGCACTTGCTCTTTGGATTCAGTTGAAACTCACTCTTCTTGGCAGGTGCACCAATTAGAGGCAAAAGAAAACTAATTCTATTAATATTCAAAAGAAATAATTAAGGTTGTTGATGTACTCCCAAATTATCATGCAAATTGAGCTAGAAATAGAATAAATTAATTGATTTGTATTTGTTTTCTTTAACAAAGGGCTACGATATAGAGTAGCCTCGAACCCGACTTTCTTTATCCATTTCAATCTCTTTACCATCAAAACTATAACTCTGTAGTAATTGATTGGAATTTTGAAGGGGGGAAAAAAAACTTCATTGTTGTTAATCTACTCACACCGCATCTAATTTTCTTTTGAGAAGAGAACTGGGGATTTATTTAACCCTCTCACTCCTTTAGTTCTTATTTACTCTCTAAATCATATCTTACACTTGGTCACAAATCCTCACAAATCCATGGAAGCCTAAGGGGCTTTATATCGATTCCTAAACAAACTATAACTTAGAAAAAAAAAGCTAGGGTCACTTGTGATCTGAAATTTGCATATCTAGCTCGCAGGAGAGCTTACAACATCCCAAAATTATTTCCTTAGTAATATCGATCTGTGGGATTTGTCAACTTAACAATATGCATAAATCCCTTATCCTATCTCGATTGTCCGGGACATCACGTTGTTGATCGTGAATCCTTGCAATTTCTATTGTAACCAGAAAGCATATATATTGAGTCACAACACTCAACATTAGTCACTTTATCAATCTACACATCTATTTCTAAAGATCTTAGTTAAAAGATTATGCTGATTAGACTGAAAGATGCATCAATTTGAAGATGAATCTTGAGTTCCTTTAACTAATTACGGAAGAAATCAACTTAATTTGTGGAAAGTCACCTAATTGTCAACCCAAGTCAAATTCAATCTAGCTCTATTATTCTCCATAAAAAGGAAAGATGCTCTCTTTCTCAAGGTGGGGGTATCTGATTCCCCATGCAAAATCTCATTGGGTTTGAGGCTCTCTTTAATTTGCATTACCCTCCATAAAACAATTTTTTTCCTCGTACTGACCCACTTTTTGAAAATATTGAACGATCTGACCCACTTTCAAAAATATTTACCCAACTGATCTAGTTTTTGACACGTCAGTATTAACCATTATTAGAAATAACAACATAGGTTAATACCATATAGTTCTTCCCAAAAGCGGCATCAGTTTAAGTTATCTTTTAGCATGTCGTTGTTTGAAAAAACGGCATCAGTACATTTCTTATACAAGTGGAAACCTTTCTGACTCGGAAAAAATTCCAATTGCTGAAACAACTTATAAATAATATCGTTATCCCCAAGAACGACATTCGTATTACCGATGTAGTTGTTGGAGATAACAACATCAATACTAATTAAACTCTCTTCCTCCACAATCATTATTCCAAACAACGACATGAGATAACTGTTGTTGTTCTTAGAAACAGCTGCAAAAGTTCACAAAAATAGATTAGCCAAATATAAGTAATAAAATGAACTGTTGCCGTTGTTCCAAGCAACAACATCAGTTATCACTAATAATGAATATTACAATTGATGTGACTATTCCTAACAACGGCATCTGTAATGTTGTTACCGTTGTTCCAAACAACGGCATCAGCTATAGAATTTTTTCACACTTACATTTATTTTCCAAGTCAGGGAGAGTACACGATTAGAAATAAGTTAACTGATGTCGGTATTCCAAATAGCGGCAAGCAAAAAAAAATTAACAAATGCTGATATTGGTAATAGCAGCATGTAAATAATTTATGTCGTTATTTTCAATAACGGTTAATGCTGACGTGTCCAAAATTGGACCAGTTGGGTAAATATTTTCGAAAGTGGGTCAGTTCAGCAAAATATTCCCATAAAACTCTCTTTAATTTTTTTATTTAAAAAAATTTAGTGTTTTTATGCATGGGACTAAACCCCGTAAAAAGATAAATAAAGAATGACTTTCTTCAATTCCCCATGTCGTTTTATTTTTTTGTTCTTTTTATACGAGTTGTACATTGCCTTTATTTGCTTCAAATAAAAGTCATTTTAGATTTCTACACGACTATTAAGAAACAACCTAGAATTGAGTAAAAGTAATCTATATTTCTAATTTTTGAAACTCATAAATGAGTCATCAATTGTACTATATTATACTTCATCCGTTTCAAAATATAAGTCATTCTAGGTTTTTACACGTCTATTAAGAAAAAACCTAGGATTAACAAAAAGTACTAACATTCTTGATTTTGAAGCTCATAAATGAGCGATCAATTATAAAATATCCAATTTGTCATACTCTATAATTTTAGTATTACTCCTTTTATAAAAAAAAGGTAAGGGTAAAATTGGAAATCTCATAAAAGATTATTATATGGACATTTAAGAATGACAAGATATTTGTCTCGAAAACCTAAAGTAATTTATATTTTGAAGAAGAAAAAATTGTTAGAATGCCATATTTTGAAACGGATGGAGTATTTGTCATCCTTTATATTTTTTTTATTATTTCTTCTACAAAAAATAACAGGGATAAAATTGAAAATCTCATTGAAAATTAATTCATGAATATTTAAGAATTACTAGACATTCCCTCAAAAATCTAAAGTGACTTATATTGTAAAATAAAAAAAAATTAGAATGACTTATATTTTGAAACGGAGGGAGTTACATTTTGAAGAGAGATTATACCCTTTACGGCCTTACCAAAAAAAAAATTAAAAAAATATTCAAAGCATATTTGAAGAGGTTATATATAGGTTATGTGGTAGAAAAGTACATCAAGTTTTCATTTTCACAACCTTTATGTCCAAAATATTTGATCATTTTATATCCCAATTATTGAACTATGTCTTTACCCAAAATATTTAGTAAAGTCATTTCTTCAACATTCGCAAGTTGATGTATGTGAAAAAATATAAATACGTCGGAGTATCTTATCTACTCCATATTTTTTTTGATGTGAACGGATAGAGTCTAAGGACTCCAGCCACAGCAAAAATATATTAATAATAGGAACCGTACAACATAGGGTTTTACAACCTGTAAAACGAAATAAAGGCAGACCTAAACCATACAGAGCAGAGAAAAAATAAATACAATACACACAACAGCCCCACCAGCCTCGAAAATGGAACATCAGAAGCGATCGACGCACATGAGGAAAGAGCAGAGGAGGCAACCGAGGAAATGCACGCAGTAAGGCTCCCATCAGACGCCAAAAACCTGAACAGCTCGAGACTCCAAATATGATAACCAGCCAACCAACCAAACCGCAACCAAGGAAGGCACGCAGCAGCAAAGGTGGCCTCCAAAGCCACCGCAAGAGGAATGGCGACCTCCAAACAGGGCAACTCCACATCCCAAAAAAATGCTGGCCACCCCCAACAAGGGGCAGCAGGAGATATAGTGATGGATACACAGATAATAAAGAAAAACAGGAAACATGACTAGAAGGTTAAGCCACCACAAAAGAGCATGGTCGCACCAGACCGCTGCCAAATAACCCCATCCAAAAACAAACAGCAAAAGAGGCCTGCGCCTCACAATCGCAAACAAAGACAGCTCAAACTAGCAGCAGCTCGCAGAGATCGCACAACGAGGCACAATAATGGTACCAGCCACAGAGATAATAATGTAAAGAAGTGAGAAAAAACTAAACAGAACAGCACTGATAATGAAAGTAAAGATTACATAAGGCAGAGGGAAAAAAACAGCTTGTGTAGCGCTCAAAAGCAAAGGGGACTAAGCCCACTAAAGTCCCCGCACCAAAATGCAGTCAGTCAAAAAAGAGACAAGCATTTCAAAAGAGCCAAACCAGAGCCCAAAAAACATCAAGCCAAACAGGCAACTCTAGGCTGACCATCGAGCACCACCAGAGCCAAAAACACTGGCCTGGGAACAAAAGAAACCCTCAGAATCAGTGCAAAGGGGGTCCAGTAACCTTAACCAACCTGTGACAAGAGAACTCAGTAAGCAGTCATGCAAAAAAGAAGAATCATAAAGCATTAAGACAGCAAAGAACACGATGCGAGTCATGTAAACGACACCCATAAACGAGTTCACTATCATTGTGAGAGGCATTTGTAGACCAAAAATTAAAGAGGAAAAGAAATTCATCAATCAGATGAGCAATCATGGAGGAGCGGTGGGAGAATAATCTACGGTTTCTTTCCAACCAAACAATCCAAATTATAATGTGAACCGAAAGGTTCCAACTTTTGCGGAATCTGGGATGCGATAATGGGGACATCCAACAAGAGTCAAGATTGAGGGGCAGTGATGGGTTTTCCCAAGCTAGCGATACTAACTTCCAGAGCGGAGAGATGAAAGAGCATCCCACGAAGAGATGATTAACATCCTCTGAATGCTCTGAACACAACGGACAGAGTTGCCCCCCGCAAGATTACGTTTATTAAGATTCTCGACCGTGAGTAACTTATTGTGAAGAGCTAGCTAGGTATTCACCCGAACCTTAAGGGGAGCACAGGAGCTCCATATGAAAGAGGCGAAGGGGGATTTAGTACCACGAAAATTAAGAAAGTTATAAAAGGATTTAACTGAGAAAATCCCAGATGAATTCCAACGCCAGGCGATTCCCTCCTCGGAGTGCCATTCGCAGAGATTAAGAGAAGAAATGAGTTCATATAGTTCGGAGATTAAGCAAGGGGGACGCTCAATCTCGAATGGGATGAACCATATCTTATTGGAGTTAATAATGTAGCAAGAATCGTTCACAGTCGCGTCTGGGAGGGAAGCCAGGCGAAATAGTTTGGGATGGGCCGAAGATAGTTTAATATTGCCCAACCAAAGGTCAGACCAAAATTTAGTTCTGGAACCGTCTGAGCATCTACGATAGATGCCACATTGGAAAGCCGATGCAGCCTTCCAAACACCTTTCCAGAAAGGGGACACTAATCGGTGAGTGGTAGACGGGAAGGACCACCAAGGGGTGACAGAGTAATAATGGCCTTTAATACACTGGACCCACGGAAGATGCTCAAAGTGATGAAATCTCCAAAGCCACTTCCCTAGCAAGGCAATGTTCTTATTCCTAAGGTTGAGCACTCCCAGACCCCCGCTAGCCTTAGAAGAACAGATCAAATTCCAGTTGCAAAGGTGGGATCCCGTTTTAAAAACAGCAGATCCGGACCAGAAGAAATTGCTTCTGATTTGGTCTAATCTTTTGATGACCCAAGAGGGGAGATAATAGAAGGACATCATATATAGGGGAATAGCAGAGAGGACTGAATTGATCAAAATCAATCTACCCCCGTGGGAGAGTAACTTCCCCATCCAGGCGTTGAGCCTGGCCTCGATTTTGTCAATGATAGGGAACCAATCCGCTCTAAGAAGCTTACCCCATCTAAGGGGAATACCCAGATAGGTGATGGGGAACTCGGCAATTGGACAATTAAAAAACTGAGAAACCTCCGTTTGACGGGAGGGATCACCACCAAGCCAAGTCACAGAGGACTTTTGGAAGTTAATGGAGAGACCGGAGGCCATCTCGAAACAATAGAGAAGAAGTTTAAGGTTGCGTAAAGGCGACTGATCAGGTTTACTGAAAATAATAGTATCGTCCGTGTACTGAAGATTAAGGATACCGTCAAAACCTAGGGAACTACCGAGGCCCTCAATGACATGAGCTTCACGAGCGTTGCGCAGCAACCTACTGAACACATCAGCAACCAGGGAAAAAAGGAAAGAGGAGATGGGATCTCCCTGACGGAGACCGCACTTGACCCTAAACTTGTGGCCTTCTAAGCCGTTGATAATGAGGAGGAAGTACCAGCTATAAGGCAGGATTTAATCCAAGATATCCATTTAGGACCAAAACCTCGATGATGGAGGATATCGAGGAGAAAATCCCAGCTCACGTTATCGTAAGCCTTTTGAAAATCCAATTTTAGAAGAATGCCCTCAGATTTGGAATGATGGCAGAAGGAGATAACCTCCTGAGCCGACGCCACACTATCAAGAATGTAGCGATCCTTGATAAAACCGGATTGGACCGGATCGATGAGTGGCGATATAATCGCACTCAACCTAGCCGCAAGGACTTCCATGATTATTTTGAAGGTAGTGTTAATTAAACTGATGGGCCTAAATTCCGTGATCATGTGAGCTCCCGCCTTTTTGGGGATAAGCACAATGTGCGCGTAATTGATGCGATCGAAAGAGAAGGAACCGTTATGTAAGTCTTTAAAGATGTTGAAAAGGTCAACTTTGATCCAGTTCCAAAAATTTTGAAAGAAAAGGGCTAGAAATCCGTCCGGACCCGGCGCCGAATCGCTCTTTAGAGCAAAAACCACGGATTTGATCTCCTCCAAGGAGAAAGGCTCCTCCAGAGAGGAGAGGTCCACCACGGGGGGGCCGTAAAGTTGGTTCCAATCAAGGGATATCAGACGAGATTTAGAAACACCAATGAGCTATTTGTAGAAAGAGAGAAAAGCTCGATGAATGTCAGGTTCCGATTGGAGGTCGATCCCTTGATCATGGATCATAGAAATATGATTGTTGCACTGTCTAAAGGACGCAAAATTGTGAAAAAAGGCAGTGTTACCATCACCTTCCTTAAGCCATTTAACTTTGGCTCTTTGCGCCCACTTAGCATGGTCTTGCAGGAGGATGTTGGCATATTCGCGCTTGCACTCTTGACGTTCAACACGAGCATGATCCGAAAGAGGCCCGTGTTCCTCCAAAACATCAATAGCTTCGATAGAAGAAAGAAGGAAACTTTTAAGGAAATTGGTATTGGACTCTTTCTCTGTGCCAGATCTTGCAACCATATTTAATGGCATGAAGCTTAAGGAGTAGAGAGGCAAGACCAGACGAACCAGATATAGCACCAAGACATTCCTCAACCAGGGAAACAAAAAGCTGGTCTTGCAGCCAAAATTTTTCAAAGCGAAATTGATGAAGATGAGGAAAGTGAAAGTTAGAGAAAAGGGCAATGGGAACGTGGTCGGAGGAGGGGTTGGGCAACGCCTTAGCGAAGGAGGAGTGGAACTGGGATATCCAAGTATGGGAAACGAGAAACCGGTCAAGTTTCGCCAGGGTCGGCGGAGACCGCTGGTTCGACCAAGTAAAGGATCTACCATTGATAGGAATATCAGTGAGCTGCAGATCCCTTATGCAGTCGTTAAAAGAGCAAGATTGGGAAAAGGAGACAACCGCATTCGACCTTTCAGCCGCGAATCTGGTCACGTTGAAATCTCCGCAGATAAAGCAGAGACCGTTGGAGAACTGGTGTAAGGACCTAAATTCGCTCCAAAACTGGGGCCTCAGCTCAGATGCTGTCGGGCCATAAACAGAAATGATGGTAATCACACTATTGAGAGCCTTCCAGTGAAGCTGGGCAATTAGGAAAAAATTGAGGCATTGAACCGCCAACAGGGAGAAAACCGATTCCTTGAAACCAAGCAGGATGCCACCCCTGGCACCCGATGCGTCAAGGGAAATCCAGTTGGAAATGGCAGAGCCTCCAATAGAGCGATAAAGTCGAGGGGAGGGAAATTCGACCTTCGACTCTTGAATCGAAATAAGGTCACACTTGGAGGAAACAATCAAATCATAGATCGCCCTTTGTTTAACGGGGCAATTGAGTCCCCGGATATTCCATGAGATACTAATCATCAAGAACTAGTTGCTCACTGACTCTTAAACGTTCATTAAGACGAATGATGGGGAGAGGCTTAGAGTCCGACGGATCGATCCTAAATCCCAGAGAGGAAGAAATTGTCAATAGTTCACTATCAGACATAGAATCAAATTGGGAGAGATATAACGACCCTAAATGCTCAGATTGGGGAACGGAATGGGATGTAGTAGAAGGACAATTGCCTAAGGGAGATGAGGAAGAGGACGTGTGGTGCTTGGCCCGTAAACGAGCACTGCATCTAATCAAGCGATTAGGCACACGGTTAGACGGAGAAGCATATGTCGGGGTGTCACCATGCTTACAATGCGGAGAGACAGGAATCAAGGGGGGCAGGTAAGCCGCATCTACACAGGATATACCCTGGGCGCACTGCAATGCGGAACCAGGAAATGCTGCATCGGACTGAGCCGATCGCAGACATAGAATGCGATCAAAAAGATCGAATGAGAGCCAAAAAAAGGCGAAAGAGAAAGGGGACAGGGGCCGCAGGGCCTTGGTAGGCGCCTGCGACGCAACAGAGAACAAAGGCTGCGAATCGCAAGCCGAAATACATAGTAAACAAAAGTCGACCGAAATAAATAAAGAGACACTAGAATTAGGAAACAAAAAAGAAAAATATACCTGTTTGGAAGCTTGCGAGCTCGCTAACTCCGCTTCATCTTCCAGTAAAAGATCATCTTGATCCACCCATCCCTGTGCTTTTGCGGGAGATGAGGACTTAGCAGCCTTGGAGAAAGGAGAGGAGAGTGGCTTGCTAGCTGTAGTGAAATGAGCAGACTTTTGAAACAACTCCCAGTCCGAAGCGAAGAAAGGATTGACCTCCTACGCCGGCCAGTCACTGGTCGAAGGAGCAGTCGGAGGCACCGCCTGATGAGAGGATCCTTGAGCTGGGGCGGGAGAAGGGATCGAAGCATTGGACGGCAGCACAGTAGGAGGACGGGACGATGCAACTCCCTTCGAGGTCGGGAGCGCTGATCGCTCCGGGTTAATCCATACCAGATTGGGCGCTTTGGAAGGAGAGATTTTGGGAACATTTGGCTTGGCGAAAGGTTTTCGAGGCAGAGAAACCTCCTGCCTTAACGAAATTTTAAGAGAAGCTTTACCACCCGCTGCCTCCACCTTAACCACCGAAGACGATCCCGGGTGAAACCCAGAGGTAGGATCGGGGAAAAATACTTGCGTAAAGGACACCGGAGCAAGGGAAGAGTCGTGGTATTGCACCGATATAGAATAAGCTGAGATGCCGTCTTTAAGATAGAATGCCTCAATACGATCATTGGAAGAAGGGCAACGAAACAGCGCTTCGATTTGGAGACAGCTAGAGGCAAGCCTCGCACAGGTCGTTAAACTAACGATTTCCCCAATACACCTAGTGTAGGGCGCGATTAACCTCAGAGAATCGCAAAAGGGAGGGAGACCAACCAAGGAGACTTTAATGAGCGCCGAAGGCAAGGCCGGAGGGGGCGCACTAACCACAACCCATTTACGAATGGAGAGGGAGATAGAGCCTATCGCTAGCGAGGAGTTGGCGCACAGCTCATCAAGGATTTTGGGCGAGGGGCACCTGATGATAGAATCACCGTTGGAGCAAGAGAACAGCACCCAATCCCAATCTTTTATGTTGCAATAATTACCCAAAAAGGCATTAAGAGTGTAGAAAGGGATCGACCCACCACGAAAAGAGATGGCTCCATAAGAACTAAAGAACTGCAGTCTTGCAGTGAGCTCCGTATCAGGGAGGAACACTTGGGTGACCACAAGCTGGTTCAGCTGCGGGATGGGAGTAGAAAGAGCGGGAGACTCAGGAAGCATAGAAGGCGTCAGCTTGAATGCAGAGGGAGGAGTGGGGAGTAAGGGCGATCTCGAAACGGGCTGCTTTTTCTTTATCTTATTCTTATCAGATGGCAGGTCCGCCAATTTGCGTTGCAGCACCGGAAAGTCAAGCGCTGCAATGACCTGGTCGGCGATCGGAACCCCTACAGTGAGGCCCAAAAGCTTTTGAAGCGCAAAGCACCGTTGGCGAGCATGGCCTTCTTTTAAACAGAAAAGGCATTTCATCTTTGAAGCGCAAGCGCTCTTCAAGTGCCCAGGTTGCAGACACCGGAAGCAGGAGATGGGAGGGGGGAGAAAATGAGATCGAGTAGAGTGAGAAGATGAAGAGATGGGATTGGAGAGAGGGCGGGAAGACAGTCGAGTAGAACACTCTGGAAAAGGGTGTCTATAGGCCTTGATGGGCCCAGACACCCTCTTTCCTGAGGAAGAGCCATACGCGCTGGGCTTAGGCCCATCAGACACATTTTTTTTCTTTTTTTTTTAACAACTTCGACCCACGAAAGGTCCAGGGGTGTAGAGAAGGATCTCACAAAAAGGAGAGGACAATAATGGTATACACAGAGGAAGAAGAGGCTCACAACAGACTAAACGCGGTGCCACCAAAAACACGCTGGGCCTAAACGTCCCGCACAGATTGCCCTCAAAAAGGAGTAGGCAACAAGAACTGAGCAACCAATCGCACCAGAGGCGAGATAAAAACACACCACCCTAAAAACAAGAACGAAAAAATGCAACAGGATGGAACAGAAAGAGGAAGCAAAAGAGTTAAAGAAATCGTACCTGTCCACTTACCTGCTCGGGAGAGAGAGAAATACGGAAGTCGCAGACCAGCAGCACGGCGAAGACAAACTCGAGCCGAGAGGGAGAAGATGAAGGAGGCGACACGGTCACTGAGGCACAATGGGAACGAGGGAGGCCGAAGACGGAAGGTAGGAGCACCACCGGGGGAAGACACCAAGAGAGGAATACCGATGATTAGAATCGCCACAACACATACAGGGAAGAAACCCTTGGAGCCAAACGAGGAGAAGAGGGGGCACAAGGAAAGGAGGAGATCTGAAAAGAGAAGAAGATGGGTCTGAAGCTCTAGGAGAGAGGGGACTTTTTAATGAAGGGAGATGGGGGAGAAGAGGGGAAGAAACGACGGATCTGGAGGAGGAAGAGAATCCAAACTCAAGGGGAGAGGGGAAAACCATCTACTCCATATTTTTGAGACAGTTAAGTTTTTGGTCGTGTATCTCATCTATATTTTGTGATAGTTAAGTTCTTAAACAAATTGAAGTTACGATAACATGATAACTACTTGAGATAATTTAGAATGCTTCGAAACATCCATTTATTGTTTATCCTGTTCAACTTGCACAGGACTCTGAGAGCGAGATCTATAGCTTTCTAATTTTATATATATATATATATATATATATATATATATATATATATATATATATATAGAGAGAGAGAGAGAGAGAGAGAGTAAGTCTATTAAGAGCTGGGAAGCTGGAATCCTTATCGGGAGCTGGAAATCTCAGCCATCCGATCGATCTTGATCGCGATCGGATGGCTGAAATCGACAGCCGCTTATCTTCAGATAGAATCAGGGGTAAAAGGGGTATAATCGAATTCCCCTCTATCTCTTATCTTCTCATGCTCTCATCTCTCCCGCTCTCTATCTATCGAAACCCTAATCCCAGCTCTTATCTTCTCGCGCTCTCTCTCCCGCTCTCGAAGATCGTCCCGCTCTCTTCGAAACCCTAATCCCTATCTCTTCTCTTCTCACGCTCTCTCTCCCGATCTCTATCTTCGAAACCCTAATCCACCTCTCTTCGAAACCCTAATCGAAGAGAGCAAAGTGGAGCTCTCTCTCCCGCTCTCTTTTTTCGTCACCTGTGTAAACCCAACTCCACGATCATAAAGTGTTCTCCAGCCGCTTATCTTCAGATCTGTTGAGTGGTAGAAGGGGTATAATCGATCAGCCCCTATCTCACTTATCGTCTCAGCACCAAAGAAGAGCTCTCACAAGTTCCTTCTCTCTCTCCGACAGAAAACCGAAACTGCGATAAAGGTTTCGATTTCTCAGCTCATTGGGTTCTGCCTCTCTCAGATTCCGGAGGGAAGTGTTTGACTCTCATAAATGCTTTTATAATTTCTGTTTAATTTCTTGCATTTTCATTCGATTTTGTGTGTAGGCAATGATGAGATTGATTTTGATATAAGTTGGTTACAAAATTTTTGGGCATTGAAATTATTGTTTACAAGGGTATTTGGTTGTGTGCCATGATAATTATTCAAAGTTGAATAGAGATTGGGGTATGAGCGGGAGAGTAGATGGTGAAGAAATGAAGTAAAGGTGTTTGAATGTCCAATGCCCTCAACACTTACCTTACATTTATGTGATTTGAGACTAGCTCAATTCATCAAATTTTTGGGCACCGATGACACACAATGATTGATAGTATCAGTATAATTTTTGTAACTGACGTTGGCTACATATGTGTTGGATACTCATTTAAGCCTTTTGGTGTTTGATTCTCTCATTCGGTTTGTTGGTTTAGGCAGTGATGCAAAACACTTTATGATCTGAATAATTATTTCAATCATGTTTTAAGTATTCTTGATTATATATCTATCATATCCTAGTTGGCGCGGCACTCCAATGCAGCCCTACTTATGAATAGTGTGTTCTGAGCCTACTGGTTTTTTTAGTCTATATATATTCATGAGTAAGTCTATTATGTGTGCTTGGTCGATTGATTGTGAGAAGATAAGAGATAGGGGTTTTTGATTTTACCCCTTTTACCCCCAAACATTCTGAAGATAAGCAGGATCGAATATGAGTCGTTCCATCGCGATCAATCGCGAACGAATGGCTAAAAACCCCCGCTCTGGATAAGGATTTCAGCTCCCAAGCTCTTAATAGACTTACACTATATATATAAGACAGTTGATGATAAGCTCCGAACAACACAAACAGAACATGAAGTATCAAATTTTGTCAGCTCAGAATAAACAGAAACTATATTTTTTTGGTAACTGATGTAGGATGCGTATGTGTTGGATACTCATTTAAGCCTTTTGGTGGTTAATTCTCTCCTGTGGTGTGTTGGTGTAGGCAGTGATGCAAAACACTTTATGATCTGAATAATTATTTCAATTTGTTATATTTATTCTTGATTATATATCTATCATATCCTAGTTGGCACGGCACCCCAATGCAGCCCTAGTTATGAATAGTGTGTTCTGAGCCTACTGGTTTTTTTAGTCTATATATATTCATGAGTAAGTCTATTATGAGAGGAGGTCGATTGATCGTGAGTAAGAAAGAGAGATAGGGGTTTTTTATTTTACCCCTTTTACCCCGAAACATTCTCAAGATAAGCGGGATCGAAGATGAGTTGTTCGATCGCGATCAGTCGCGAACGAATGGTTAAAAACCCCAGCTCAGGATAAGGATTTTTGCTCCCAAACTCTTAATAGACTTACTCTATTTATATTAGACAGTTGATGATAAGCTCAAAACAACAGAAACAGAGCATGAAGTATCAAATTTTGTAAGCTCCAAACAACAGAAAATTAGATTTTATAGTAACTGATGTTGGATGCGTATGTGTTGGGTACTCATCTAAGCCTTTTGGTGTTTGATTCTCACCAACTGTTTGTTGGTGTAGGCCGTGATGCAAAACACTTTATGAACTGAATAATTATTTCAATCTTGTTGTATTTATTCTTGATTATATATCTATCATATCCTAGTTGGCACGGCACCCCAATGCAGCCCTAGTTATGAATAGTGTGTTATGAGCCTACTGGTTTTTTTAAACCACATGTTCAGTGTCTGTTGTTCTGAGCTTACAAAATTTGAAACTTCATGCTCAGCTTCTGTTTGTCTTGAGCATACACAATTTGATACTTCATGTCCAGTTTCTCCAGTTCATTTTCTGTTTGTTCTGAGTTAACAAAATTTGATACTTCATGATGTGTTTCTGTTTGTTCTGGGTTTACCAAATTTGATACTACATGCTCTGTTCGTGTTTGTTATGAGCTTACAAAATTTGATACTTCAGACTCTGTTTGTGTTAGTTATGAGCTTATAAAATTACACACTTCATGCTCTGTTTCTGTTTGTTCTGAGCTAACAAAATTTGACACTACATGCTCTGTCTGTGCTTGTACTGAGCTTACAAAATTTGATACTTCATGATCTGTTTGTGTTAGTTCTGAGCTTACAAACTTTGACACTTCATGCTCTGTCTCTGTTTGTTATGAGCTTACAAACATTTGATACTTCATTATCTGTTTCTGTTTGTTCTGAGCTAACAACACCAGATTATTGTTTCTCAGTTTCTAGTTTTTCTGAGCTAACAAATTTTGAACTTCATGTTCAGCCTCTATTGTTCTGAGCCTACTATATTTGCTGAATGATATTTTGTGTTCTGAGCCGACTATATTTTGTAATTATTTTGTCTTTTCCAGGTTAAATGAGCTATGTTTAATTTTGATTTCAGGTTGATTTCAGCATGAAGTGCTTCTTGGAGCTATTGAATACTGGACTACGTGAAAAGTTGATATTTGGAGCAAAAACAATTGTGTTTTTGTTGACACTATACAAAAAACTATATATTAGGAGCAACAATAAGTTGTATACTTTCAGTATTTGTAAAGTTTTTCATGTACCTGTGCGTTATTGAACATTGTATTACGTTGTAAAGTTTTTGTTAAGTTTCAGTTTTTTGTAAAGTGTCAGATGTCAAGAACATTTGTTACGTTGTAAAGTTTTTGTAAAGTATTACCTTACAATTCTATGAAGATTGAAATTCTTCCACATATTTAGTTCATTATTGTTTTGGTGTCATGATTCAAATTCTGTGATTGTTTTGGTGTATTACGCAGCATGAAGTATCAAATTTTGTAAGCTCAGAACTAACACAAACAGAGCATGAAGTATCAAATTTTGTAAGCTCAGAACTAACACAGACAGAGCATGAAGTATCAAATTTTGTAAGCTCAGAACTAACACAGACAGAGCATGAAGTATCAAATTTTGTTAGCTCAGAACTAACACAGACAGAGCATGAAGTATCAAATTTTGTAAGCTCAGAACTAACACAAATAGAGCATGAAGTATCAACTTTTGTAAGCTCAGAACTAACACAAACAGAGCATGAAGTATCAAATTTTGTAAACTCAGAACTAACACAAACAGAGCATGAAGTATCAAATTATGTAAGCTCAGAACTAACACAAATAGAGCATGAAGTATCCAATTTTGTAAGCTCAGAACTAACACAAACGGAGAATGAAGTATCAAATTTTGTAAGCTCAGAACAATCAGAGACAGAGCATGAAGTATGAAATTTTGTATTCTCAGAACAAATAGAAACACATCATGAAGTATCCAATTTTGTTAGCTCAGAAAAAACATGATACAAACAGAGACAGAGCATGACACATCAAATTTTGTTTCAACTATTTTCATTACAGTCCATATATTGGTTACACAATAAAGAATTCCATTTGTCGGAGACTGTTCTGAAGGTATCTCTGGTTCTTCGCTAACGACCTTCTTGTTCTTCCTCTTGAATTCCTGGACAAAATGATTCATCAAATAGAAAAAATGCAAGTACGTATGTGGTATGTTCCTGGAGAGTGTATGTTGAACATGGTTAAAACTTGTAGGCTCAGAACAAGTACAACAAAAAACAGAAAACTGTAGACTCAGATGCAAAAATCATGCCGGCTCAGAATAACACCACCATGAAGTATCAAAATTTGTAAACTCAGTACAAATGCATTTGAAACTGAAGTTGAATATGGGTAAGCTCAGAACAACTTTTATTGAACAAAAGGGTGAAGTGCCAAATAATTTCAGCTTCCCAGCTCAAAACAAACCCAAATTGAACATGAAGTTCAACACCATCCAATAATCATGAATAAACAAAATCATGCATAAACTTTTCATCACTGCCGCATAATAAATCAAGTATAAGTGAGTCAAATGTGGAATTTTGAATTTGTCACTAGGGCTGCTTCATTAAGCAACGCCGACTAGCGTCCAAAAAAAAATTCAAGCTGCATAAACTTTTCATCATTGCCTACTAACTTGGAATTATAAACTATAAAGCAAATATTTTTACCAACTTTTCGGGTATAAATTTCTTATCGAGCATCTATTTTATTTCCATCATTATTTTACCTGCACACTAAGAAGACATAACTGTTAATTTAATAAATGTGCTATAATGTATTGAAGAACAATAATGGCATATATGGGTCAGAAATTATTTTAAATCATGTATGACACATACCTTGCAAAATCCACAGAAATAAACCAACAAAGTTCATGCAATATTTGGAGCCTCCTCTATTATGGGTTCCCTTGTTGAAAAAGTAGTAGAAGCTTGTGACTCATTTATAGTAGAGCTACACGATTAATATTCATAAAATGAAGATAAGATTATATTATATATAACAAAAATAAACTATAATGTTTGTATTTAAATACTAACCTTTCCTTTAAAGGACAAGTGCGACTGTCATGATTAACAAGCTTCTTGCACAAACGACACTTTCTTAGTGGTTTCGCAGCCTTCTCCAATGCTTTCTCCTTACCCACTTTAATTCGCTTCCCACTACCTTTGGTATTTGCAATATCCGGTACATGAATATGGACTGTTTTAGGTAGTGAAGTACTTGTTGCTTGTTGTAATTCTTGGGGCATATCTTGTTGCAATTCTGCAACAACACCAACTAGTAATGTTTTAGCCTTCTGGCGCATCTCCTTTGATGAGCGAGCAATCCTCATCACTTTGTTGATTTCATTTGACAACTCCACCATGTCCAAATCTTGTGGACTACCGTAGCTACCAATGATTTCTTCACTAGCATCATCATATACAATCTCAGTAGTTACCGAAGCGGTCCACCTTTTTAAAATATAAGATTGAGGCAGGAAATCAACAAACTCATTCCTCAATACCACAAGGATGTGTCTACAAGGAATTCCCTCCACTTCAAATTTACTACAAGTGCAAGACCCAGCATTGTCCATTCCCTTATAGAACACATCTCTTGTTTTATCAGATTTTACTGACTTTTTCATTCTCCTCACAATATAGTGTCGCACACTACCATTGTCAACTTTCATTAAAGATGTGTAATTCAAGCTTTCCACTAATTCAGCTTGAAATACATGAAATTTCGCTCTAGTGTACAACTCAGACATTTGTGTCTCAATTTCAAAATCTGTTTGCAGCTTTGGTTTTGTATGAAGAGTGGTGTAGTCAGCTGCTAACTGATTTTATCTTTCTTTCCTTATTGCCCTTTCAAACCTCATGATAAATTCATGTAAAGAATTTTTGCTATTAACATACTTATCCACAAAAGCATTCATACTTTCTGATCTCTGAGTTGTGCGAATTCCAGCAGTAAAAATATGCTTAGCATAAGCTAGTATCCACTTCTCACGAAACTCATAAATGTCAGAAAGCCAAGGATTACCTGTTATTGTAATATGTATCAAGTACTAACACTACTAAAAAATGGTCAAACATAGTTATAATTTATTGAAACAAATAATACATGCAATTTGCACATTAGCGTTCATTACGTCATTCCATCTCATCTCAAACTCTTCCGCGGTCTCTGATTCCCAATGCAACTATGGAATGGAATGCTAAAATCACTATTCAGGCCCGGACCACCAAGTTTATCGGGAAGCTTTTTAAGAATGTGCCACATGCAAAACCTGTGGCTCGAACCAGGAAAACACATGCGGATTGTATTCTCCATTACAGGATCTTGATTTGTAACGATAACTTTTGGTGGAAACCCACCCATTGTTTCACCCCATTTTCAAACAACCAAACAAAAGAGTCGGTGGTCTCTTTATTTATAAAAGCCGCACCAAAATTGACAGATTGACCATGGTGATTAACTCCAGTAAATGGAGCAAAAACCAACTTGTATTCATTGGTATCATATGTGGTATCAAAAATTAGCACTTTACCAAAATGCTTGTAAGCCTTCCTGGCAATAGCATCAACCCAAAATATATGAGTTAATTTGTTGTCTTCATCAACCTTGTAATGAAAACAGAAAGAAGGATTCATCTCTTTTTTCTCTTGCAAGTGCTCCAGCAATATATCAACATCATAAGCTCTCATCCCATCCTTCGTTCTTTGCAACGAATTCCTAATGTCTTTTTTAGTACAATTAATATTACTGAAACCTTCATTTTCTATTTCCATGAAGGACATAAACTCTGAAGTTCTTATGTTATCCTCTTTGAAATAACTAAGTAAACTTTTTTGCGCTTCGGAAATAGTTCTACATCTTTAAAATTGTAGCTTTCTAGATGTAACACAAATATGGGTGTGCTCTTCAACCAACCTTCGGTTGACCATCTCCCGTCATCGTCCTTTTGCATTCGTATTTGAGCCATACACCCTTCTTTCGTCACAGCCCTTCTCCTTCTCTTGATCAAATTTGATGAAGACGATTCTTCAATATTGGCAACATTCACACCAGCTGTATCTACCGGCTTACCTTGCTTTGAGCACACAAATTGTTGTGAATACCTCTCCTTCGTAGTAGTGTCAACCATTGTTGCAAACTTGCGTACTGAAAAACCAACTAATTTTGCATATCTTTTATAAAATTCATATCCTTCGTCTAATGTTGCAAATACTAAACCAACAAATGGTTTAGAAGCATTATCAACGTCCCTCCAACCGGACTGAACATCTTGGCTTAGTAATTCTTCATTTTCAACCTCCATCCTTCATAGGAGAATGAGACAACAAACATTAAAAAAAAGCTACAACTTTAAATTAACACAAAGGAAAAAGTGTAACAGACTACATTATGAAGCTACAAGTAATAAAGTCTTCATACTGAGGGGATATGAAACTTAGGTAGTGTTCTTTTTCTCCTCTTATAAGTGATTTACCTCTTGTAAGAGGTGGTTCACCTCTTACAAGAGTTTTTTTAGTGTTCTTTTTTTACCTCTTATAAGAGATTTCTCCCAAAATTGCTTCTAAACCTAAATAGCTTATACTAGCCTCTTTCAAAATCTTAAAAGTCTTCTATCACTTAAAAAGACTATATTACCCCTAAATTAATGATAGAGACATAAAATGCAACATTGTCTAAATAAATAAGACGTATGAATATGTAATTGCTTTTAACATACACAAGAAATCAAAACTTGAAATTTTGTTTCAGGCGCCAAGGTAAACCTGGTGTGCAACGTGGGCAACAATAAGGCGTCAGTGAGGGCGAACACGACTATAGTGCAACCTTGGACTCGTGCTCCCCTTCAAGTACGAAAAGAATTACTAATCCAGGTCTCCCCAGCATGTGCCCTCGTCAATATGTTAAAAACAACTACTAATCCAGGTCTCCATCAGGGTTTAGAAGAATAATGAGGCACACATTCAGTTGACACTGCTAGAGTGTTGATTTGATTGTGTACGACATAATGTATCTGATTACATTAACTCTATGCACATCTGAGTTCATGTTCGTGCTTATTAGGTTAATAATACATGCTCGAAGTAAGATGTAGAGCAGGGTCTATGTTATTTTGTAGTTGAAGGTTGAAGTAATTTTTTAGAACTAGTAGTTTACACGTGCGATGCACGTCTTAATAAATATAGTTTTTTTAAAGTAAAATTTCAAACATAGTGTGGATTTGATCTAAAACCTCATTTACAGTATTTATGTGGGTTTTTTTCGTTGAAATAAGAATGACGATAATTATATATGGATTATGACCAAATTTGTCTACTACGTGAGAAATGTGATGATTTACTTAATTTTAGAAATGAAATGTTGGTATAAATAGAGAAATTATATAGTAAGGACAAAAATGTCTAAAAGTAGAGAAAAGGCTCTTGTAAGAGGTGAAAAAAGAACATAAATCTCTTATAAGAGGTTCTTATAAGAGGTTATTTTTATATAAAAGAACACCTCAAAAAGAGGCTCTTACAAGAGGCTCTTACTGTAAATCTCTTATAAGAGGTCACCTCTTATAAGAGGTCACCTCTTATAAGAGGCAAAAAAAGAACAGTACCTTAGTGTTGGAAAATTTTAAGTACGTACCGATTTTGGACAGTTAAATATTTTTCTTTTTTGGGAGAAACATCCGTAGTTAAATGGCAAACAACCCTCAGCTTCTTCCTCTAAAATATTAGTACACGTACACAACACGCAAAGGATTTGACTTCCCAAATTTGATTTTATGGAATCGACAAGCATAAAAAAACCCCCCATTAACAAAACTATTAGCAGTGATTGAAGCAAATCTCAAAAGAAACAAAAACTAGGCTGCATATTACATGCATTATGTGTGCTTATATGCATGTGTCATGTCCACATCTCAAAATTCCATATACTAGTACGAATATTATTTATTATTCTAAATGTACTAGTACGAATACTAGTACGAATATTATCAAAGCATAATTTAAGGGCTAAAAATATAACAACAAACTAGAAGCATTTGTAAAGGAAATAAAATTTGAAAATGAGCTGAGATATCGAAACCTTTATCGCGGTTTCGGTTTTCCGTCAGAGAGAGAGAACGAACTTGTGAGAGCTCTTCTTTGGTGCTGAGATGATAAGGGAGATAGGGTCTGATCGATTATACCCCTTTTACCACTCAACAAATCTGAAGATAAGCGGTTGGAGAACACTTTATGATTGTGGAGTTGGGTTTACACAGGTGACGAAGAAAGAGAGCGGGAGAGAGAGCTCCACTTCGCTCTCTTCGATTAAGGTTTCGAAGAGAGGTGGATTAGGGTTTCGAAGATAGAGATCGGGAGAGAGGGTGTGAGAAGAGAAGAGATAGGGATTAGGGTTTCGAAGAGAGCGGGACGATCTTCGAGAGTGGGAGAGAGAGCGCGAGAAGATAAGAGCTGGGATTAAGGTTTTAACAGATAGAGAGTGGGAGAGAGGAGAGCGTGAAAAGATAAGAGATAGAGGGGAGTTTGATTATACCCCTTTTATCCCTGATTCTATTTGAAGATAAACGGCTGTCGATCTCAGCCGTCCAATCGCGATCAAGATTGATCGGACGGCTGAGATTCCCAGCTCCCGATATGGATTCCAGCTTCCCAGCTCTTAATAGACTTACTCTCTCTCTCTCTCTCTCTCTCTCTCTCTCTCTCTCTCTCTCTATATATATATATATATATATATATATATATATATATATATATATATATTATTATTTATCCTGTTCAACTTGCACAGGACTCTGAGAGCTATTGTTTATCCTGTTCAACTTGCACAGGACTCTGAGAGCTAGATCTATAGCTTTCTAATTATATATATATATATATCTAGCTCTCAGAGTCCTGTGCAAGTTGAACAGGATAAACAACAAATATATATATATATATATATAATATATATATATATATAGCATACAAATGCCTTAATCCGTCATCCCCAATGACGGGTTAAGATGTTTGCAAGTTTGCAAACGCTACAGTAGCATTTGCAACCGCTACTGTAAACGCTACTGTAGCGTTTACAATATATATTTGGGCTTTCTTCGGTTGCAAACGCTACTGTAGCGTTTGCAAACGTGCAAACATCTTAACCCGTCATTGGGGATGACGGATTAAGGCATTTGTATGCTATATATATATATATATATATATATATACTAGGTTTGCCTGTTGACACGTGCCTATGGTACGTCTTCGGAATGGTGCACCTGGTTTGATTATATAAATTAGTTTTGGAGGTCCAACAACTTAATTGAAGTAGCAAACATATTATATGAGGAAGCAGTATATCTACATTTAAGCTCAACCATCGCCTTCTTGATTATTAGCTTGAATTTACCTGTAATGCATATAGTTTGTTAGAAACACTGCATAGAGTTTTTTTGAACTTTAGCATCACTTTTAGATGCTTGTAATAGTTATGCAACGACATTATCATATAGGTTTCATAAAGCTTACTCTAATCCCATAACCACTATGAGCATGTCTAAATATAATAGTAATGCAAGTACAGGTGTGAAGATATCTACAATACCAACAATCTAAATATTTGTTTGTCTCAGACTCAGTTTGCAATTCAAATACCTCTTATTATTATTTCAACCAAAATGAAATACATAAAGTTCTCAAAACTCTAATCCAAGCTAATCATTTCTTTTATCTTCACTTTGTCTCCCTATTGCACCTTTATAAAAAAAAAATCAAAATGGATAAATAACAAATTTACTTAAGCTGTCTTTCTTGATTGGAGAGTTTCCACCATTCACTGGTAAACTCCAGTCCTCCCAATCTTATATATCCAAATATACACTAAAGTTCTTATATGTTATGTTATCCATGGTTTCTAATAATCAATGAAGGGAACAATTCACGATAGTATTTTCTCTTGTAGTAAAGAAATTAATGTTGCATATTTGCCAAGTTATTTTAGGTTGCGGGTCAGCTCACTTGTCCTGCTATGGTTTGGAAACCCAAATTGAGGCCACCAAATAATCCATCTCTCACTTGCCTACACCTTAAATCAAAACCAATCAAAAACTCATCAAATAAATCACCAAATTAAAAAAATTTGAACCAAAAAATTAAACAATCATCCCTCTCTGAACTTAGATCTCACGCACACACAAAATTCAAGTCAGCAAAAAACTGAGTAATCCCCTGCACACACAAAATTAAAAATTAGAATGAGAATTCGGTTAATGAGATGAAATTAGAGTCGTCACATCGTATATAGAGGTTTTTGATTTGGTGGAAGGGATTCGCTTGATATTCGCGCTCGATTTGGTGGAGGGGAGTCACCGATACGGAATCAGCAGCGGATAAGATATCGGCGACGACCTCTTGATTGGGATTCGACATTGGATTTGGATTTGGATACTCTTTTAGATTTTCAAATTTTCAAATTTTCAAAATTTTCAAAATTTCAAAATTTTTTATTTCTACACTTAAAAAAAAATTATTTTTAAATTTTTAAAAATTGAAAAAAATTTAATTTTTAAAATTTTTAAATTTTTAATTTTTTTATAAAAAAATTATTTTTTTAATAAAAATTATTTTTTAAAAACAAATTATTTTTTTACTAATTTTTTATAATTTTTATAATTTTTTAAATTTTTTTTTGACTTTTCGAATTATTTTTAAAGTTTTTAATTTATTTAGTTTTTAAGTTTTTAATTTTGCTTAAAAAATATTTTTATTTTCTTATTTTTTTTAATAGGAGAGAGAATGAGAGATAGAGAGAGAAATAGTTAAATAAATAAATGAGTTGTTTTGGGTGGGGGATTTGAATTTGAGTTTTGGGGGGAATTTTTCTGGAGGGAAAATGTGTTTTGTGAGGTTAGATCTGGGCCTTTGATTTTGGGGGAATTGAAGGAGAGCCACTTGATAGCTTTCTTTGTATTTTATTATATATATATATATATATATATATATATATATATATATATATATAAAGTAAAAAAATTCTGACCTAGTTTGGCCTCGAACTTGAGATCTTCTTTATATTAGTTATACACGTGCAATACACGTAAGTTGGTAGATTTAGAAACTTCAACTCCAACTCTCTTTATAATAACCTTTTTTTTTTACGTGTGATGCACATTTTGATGAAGGGTTGGAGGTGAACGTAAGTCGTTAGAGAACGGGTGGTACACATTTTGTTTTTAATTGTTTCGTACGGTATATATATATATATATATATATATATATATATATATATATATATATATATATATATATATATATATATATATATATATATATATATGGCAAATGCTCCATTGAAAACAGGTTTGTTTTCACGGGTTGGAAAACAGCGATCTGAGCCATTGGATCACTCTTGATCGTGATTAGCGGCTCAGATCGCCTCTGCCCATCACCCAATATCACTTAAGTGGTGGAGGGTTATTTTGGGAATTTCGTCCTAAATAACTCTTCGCCTGATTCCCTCTGAAAAATTGATATAACCTAGGCCGTTGTCCCCAACAACGGCCTAGGTTAATTCATTTTTTTAGAATACGTGAGGCGAAGAGTTATTTGGGAAAAAATTTCCAAAATAACCCTCCACCACTTAGTGAGAATGAGTGATGGGCGGCTCAGATCTGAACCGTTGATCACGATCAAGAGCGATCCAACGGCTCAGATCGCTATTTTCCAACCCGTAAAAACTAGACCCGTTTTTAATGGAGTATTTGCCTATATATATATATATATATATATATATATATATATATATATATATATATATATATATATATTGATAGAGTTAAAAAAAATCTGACCTAGTTTGGCCTCGAATTTGAGATCTTATTTATATTAGTTATGCACATGCATTACACATAAGTTGGTAGATTTAGAAACTCCAACTCCAACTCTCTCATTATAATAAATAATACTTTTTACGTGCGATGCACGTTTTGATGACGGGTTGGAGGTGAACGTAAGTTGGTAGAGAACGGGCAGTACACGTTTTTTTTTAAAATTGTTTTGTACGGGCGATGCATGTGGTAAGACATAGTTTGGAAAAAAATTTGTTTCACATGCATTGTACGTTTGAATAATGTTTTCTACATTTTTAAATGTGCTACAGTACTGTACCGTACAATAGTGTTACAGTGTAGCTACAATGATGCTACAATGTGCTACAGTGTAACTACGGTGTTACTACAGTGTTGTCAAAGTTGGAAGTTACGTGCGGTGCACGGGTTGATAGATTTACAAATGACATTAACCCATTCTCCCATTATAGTATTAGAGTAGATAATATTACTAGCAATCTGCACGTGCGATGCACGCCTTAAGTTTTTTTTGTTTTTTTGTTTTTTGTTGTTGTTGTTGTTGTTGTTATTGTTGTTTAAATAAAGACAGTGATGATGTCTGATATTGAACCTAAGAACTCCTTTTACCCATCTGAAAACTTTACCATACTCTTTACAATTATTCCTAGTGGCACCAACTTTTAATTTATATGAGTGAAACTTTTGTAAATAATTATGTCGTAAATAAATTTGAACTTTGAGGGTATTATGGTAACTGAAAATATTTGACTAAATGGATGGTTAATACAACTTCTACTTAAAAATGAGTTGTTAAAGATTAGATGATTGATTGTCTATAAATTACAGTTTGTCTACTGAATGGTGCAGATGACATGGCCCCATCAGGGCCATCAGATCCCTTCAAATTCTGCTCTTCCATGATCATCGAGTCAATTGAAGTCCAACGGGCTTCTGACAACTCAGGCCCACAGGCAAACAGGTCCGATCCGGCCCGTTAAGGTCTCAGACCCATTTGCCCTCGTCTATAAATACCAGACCCCCCTCCTTGCCTAAGGTAATAAACTTTTTCCCACATGAACCCTTGCAACTGTTGCTTTCTCAGTGACTGACTAGATCGTCAGAGGGCCTGTCGTCGAAACTTCTTCCGGTGTTTCTAGGCAGTATGCAGGTACAAAAGACCGAGCCGAGCCCCAAAGATCCGAGCCGAGCTACTAGATCTGAGCCGAGCACCCTACCTTTACCTCTCTCCTGCCACTCCCGAGCCGATCCTATAACCTAGGATCGGATCAATGCCAGTACCACATCTTTCACTACACAAATTATAAGAACTCAAACCTGTTGCCCCCATACCCCAAAAACAAACAGCATCATGTTGGCGCCATTTGTGAGAAACTTTCGATACTGGCGCTAGTCCGATCTCAGCCAGGGACTCCATCCCAAATCTGAGCTCTTACATGGCTCCCAAAGCCAGAAGGGTCGTCACCTCTGGACGTCGTCTAGACCCTCCTCCCCTTCATAGCCACGCTGACGCCCAGGGCTCTAACCAACCACCGGTCAATGGCGAGGCTAGACCCGGGCCAGGTGCCTACGGCGCGTCATTCTGAATTAGCAGGCCAGTAGAACAAGGGGAGGGGTTGCTTCCAACTCAGTCCCGAACCATCGCAGGCAGCCATCCCTAGAACGGAAACCAAGACATAGCCACACACCCTGGGGACCTCCACCCCCGCGTGACCCGGTGGAGAAAGCCCCAGTCACAAGGGCCGAGTTCCAGAACTTTAGGAACGAGGTCCTCTAGGAAATCCGAGGCGGCCTTGAAATCGAGGCGCGCAACAACTCCTACCCACAGTCAGAAGCCAGAGGCGATGAATCTTAGGGATCAACCTGCCCCATAGAACGGGAAGACGCTGTCCTTCGACGCCTCCAGGAGATGGAGAACCGCCACGCCCATCTCGGCGAGGGCGGGCCGATGCCAGGCCATGGTTATAAGCCGACCTGACCCCTATTCTCCACTCAAATCTTGGAAGTTGAGATCCCCAGAAATTCTAGGCCTGCCCAATTCGAGACATACAACGGCAATGGTGATCCCACTGATCACATGGAAGGGTTTAAAACCCTCATGATGATTCACAACGCTTCGAATTCCCTCCTATTCTGCGATTTTCCTGCCACCCTCCGGCTCGGGAATGGTTCTCGAAGCTCACCCCCGGCTCGATGTTCTCACTCGACCAATTAGAAGCAAACTTCCTGGCCAACTTCATGACCAGCAGGAAGGTCGTGGAGACAAGCGTGTCCCTTCTAGACCTCAGACAGAAGGAAGGGGTGTCACTCCGTGAGTTCGTTCAGAATTTCACCTCCGACGTGAGGTCTGTTTGCTCTCTCGATGCGGGCGTCACTTCTGCAGTATTTCGACACAACGTTCGCCACGGCCAGCTTACGGCTTCCTTAACCAAAAAACCACCCATCGACTTCCCCGACCTATTCAACAGGGTCGAGAAGTACATTCGGATGGAAGAGTCCCTACACCCTGAGGGCACCAAAGAAGCTACAGCCAAGGGGAAGCACAAGGCAGACGATGCTGAGCCTGTCCAGAAAGTCACGAAAGAGGTGACCAGTCTGAAAAGAATTCCTCCGGTCCCCCGTTTTGAAAGGTATACACTGCTGACCCAGAACCTACTGGCAATCCTGATGGAGATCGAGGATAAAGGGATTGTCCGACTCCCTCCCCGACTACGCAACAACAAGAAGCGGGACCAGAGATTCTACTATCGCTTCCACCGAGACAATGGGCACGAGACGGACAGCTGTCGAGCCCTCAAAGACGAGATCGAGACCCTTATCCAATGAGGGTACCTGAGGGAGTTCACCCAGGATAACCCAAGATATCAGAAGGATCCGAGGCCTTCGCCTCCTCCTCAAATGATCAACCGGTGACCCAAGCGGAACCCCAAGCCCGAGGAGACCGGAGGGCAGGCCATCCTACACTGCGTCCATGGTGGACCCTTGGGTGGGGAATCCAATACTTCCCATAAGGCCTTCGTCTGAGAGGTTAACTCTGTTCGAGACCATCCCTCCCCCCAGATCCAGCAGCGGCCAGTCTCTTTCTCCGGATAAGACCTGGAGGGAGTTCGGCTCCCGCACTGTGATGCCCTCATCATCCGCCTCGCCATGGCAATCTTCGAAGTCCGCCAATTCTCGTGGAAAACGGAAGCTCAGTTAATATCCTCTACTTAGAAGCATTTAAGAACCTCAAGCTCTCCCGAGATAAGCTAAAGCTGGCCGAGTACACCCTTCACGAGTTGTCGGACGTCCCCGTACAAATCAAAGGGATCATGACACTAGATGTAACAGCCAGCACGACCCCCATCATACGGACTGAATCAATGGACTTCATGGTGGTCAACGTCAAGGTGGCGTACAATGCCATTCTCGGATGCCCCGGGCTCTGCTCGTTTCAGGCCATCCCCTTATCCTATTACTTGAAGTTGAAGTTCCCTACTGACCTCGGGGTTGGTGTTGTTCGAGGGAATCAGGAGTCTGCACGTTCGTGCTACATGATTGCGGTAGGAGGTAGGGTGTTTCCCCTTGACGCAGTCGAGCTCCCACCTAAAATAAGCCAGCCCGATTTGGAACCCGTGGACGAACTGGAGGAGGTCTCATTCGAGGTAGAAGACAAGTCTAACTGGTTCCGTGTGAGCCGCTCCCTTTCCCCCGATCTGAGGTAAGGCCTAATTGATTGTGTCCGCCGCAATATCGACCTCTTCACTTGGACCGCATCTGACATGCCCGGGATTTCTGAAGACCTAATCATGCACAGGCTGAGTGTCGTCCCGGGTTCTAAGCCGATCCATCAGAAGCGATGCAAGTTTGCCCCTGAGAGTCAACAAGCAGTAAAAGTGGAGGTGGACAAAATGTTGTCCGCCTGGTTCATTCAAGAGGTCAGCTATCCCGAGTGGCTGGCAAATGCCGTGATGGTGAAGAAGGCTAGCGGGAGCTGGAGGATCTGCATAGACTTCACGGACCTGAACAGAGCGTGCCCCAAAGATCCTTTCCCCCTCCCGTGCATCGATGCTCTGATCGATGCAACGTCGAGTCATGAACTACTGACCTTCATGGATGCCTTTTCAGGATATAATCAAATCCGGATGATCCCTCCGGACATCGCAAAAATGTCCTTCGTTACCGACCAAGGTCTTTACTGGTTCGGGTCATGCCCTTCGGGCTAAAGAACGCCAGAGCCACCTACCAGAGACTTATCACCCGAGTTTTCAAACATCAGATCAGTGGAAACATGGAGGTATACATCGACAACATGCTCGTCAAAAGCCGACGAGGGCAGGACCATGTCGCCGACCTCGATGAAGCATTTGGCGTCCTTCGGTCCCACAACATAAGGCTCAATCCCTCCAAGTGTGCCTTCGATGTCTCCTCAAGGAAATTTCTCAGGTTCATCGTTAGTCAGCGCGGCATAGAGGCAAATCCTTAGAAGATCCAGGCCATAATCGACATGGCCCCTTCCAAAAACATTAAGGAGGTTCAACGGCTCACGGGAAGACTGGCGGCCATCGCCCGCTCTCTCCAAGTCTGGAGAAAAGTCCCTCCCCTTCTTCAAGGCTCTGCAGGGAGCGAAAGGCTTCGAATGGGGTGACCCCCTACAACAGGCGTTCGACCAGTTAAAGTCCTACCTCGCCAACCCTCCACTTCTGAGCAAACCCGAACTGGGCCAACCTCTCTTGCTATACCTTTCAGCCTCGGAAAACGCACTCAATGTCGTGCTCATCCGGGAAGACGACGAAATTCAGAAGCCTCTTTACTATGTGATGCTCTCGACTGAGACCCGATACGCAAAGATGGAGAAGGTTGCTTATGTCCTGGTCATGGCCGCACGAAAGCTCCGTCCTTATTTCCAGGCCCACTCGATCCAGTTCCTTACGGACCAGCCTCTCAAGGCTGTCCTCCACAAGCCTGAAAGTTCCGACAGCTTAGTCAAGTGGTCGATCGAGCTGAGCCAGTACGACATCAGTTACCATCCCAGGACAGCCATTAAGGGACAGGCCCTCTCCGAATTCATCACAGAGTGCACTATCTCCGAGCCATCCGACATTCAAGAGGCAGATCCAGTTTGGGAAGTTTATGTCGACGGCTTATCTTGCGAGGTGGGAAGCGGCACGTGCGTCATACTCAAAGGTCCCAACAACTTCATTCTCCAGTATTCTCTTTGCCCGAACTTCCCAGCCTCTAAAAACGAGGCGGAATATGAGGCTATGATCGCAGGGCTCACCCTAGCGCACAAGGCTGGGGCCAGGTAAATTAGGACCTTTAGTGACTCCCAGCTCGTGGTCAACCAGATCACTGGGGAGTATAAGGCTCGTGATGCTCGAATGGTCCAATACTTGGCGGTATTCTAGCAACTCTTGACATCCTTCGATTTCTCCTCGGTGGAACGGATCCCTAGGGAGCAAAATGCCCAGGCTGATTCCTTGTCAAAACTCACTTCATCACCCTTCGAAGGCCTCGACCACACTGTTCTAATCGAAGTCCTCCTCAAGCCCAGTATCGACCTCCCCAAATCCTTCTGCCTCACCACCGAACCTCAACCAGACAACTGGACGACTCCGATCGGAAAGTTCCTGGCGGAGAGAGAGCTTCCTCAAGATCGGACTAAGGCGAGAAGGACCAGGGTCCGTTCAGAAAGGTTCATCATAATCAATGAGACACTCTTCAAGCGCTCGTACACAACAACAGACGACATAACCTACCGTCGTTGCCTGGCCCCCGATGAGGCCAAGTACGCTCTGAAGGAACTGCATGAAGGAATCGGGGGGGTGTCACATGGGGAGTAGATCGCTCGACAGAAAATCCCTAAACCACGGGTACTACTGGCCGACCAAGTTACAAGATGCCCAAGACCTCGTTAAAAGGTGTGGCCCTTGCCAAAGAATCTCCTCGGTGAAAAGGCTTCCACAAGCCAACCTCCGCTCCCTGGCCAGTCCGACCCCCTTTGCTATATGGAGAATGGACTTGGTCAGCCATTTTCCAAAAGCGATGGGCCAAAGAAAGTTCCTAGTGGTGGCCATCGACTACTTCACCAAATGGATCAAGGCAGAGCCTCTGGCCACGATGACAGAAAACCAAACTCAGCAAATTTTCAGGAAGCACATCATCTGTCGGTTTCGGATCTCGCAGGTACTCATCACAGACAACGGGACCCAATTTGCAGGCAAGAACTTTCGAAAGTTCTGCGAAGACATCGGTGTTCAACAATGCTTCTCATCAATATGTCATCCTCAGTCAAACGGCCAAGCCGAAAACACGGACCGTCAAATCCTTGACGGCCTCAAGAAGCGGTTGGATAATTCATCCAAGAGGCTGTGGGTCGATGAGTTGCTAAGCATACTCTGGGCGCATCGGACGACGAAGAGAATCCTTACGGGCGAGTCACCTTTCAACCTAACCTACGATACAAAGGCAGTTATCCCCTTGGAGATCAGGCTCCCTTTGCCCAGGATCATGGCCTTTAACGAGGAGAACAACTTAACGGACCTCAGAGCCAACTTGGATCTATTCGACGAGGTCAGAGAAAAATTTGCTGTCAAAAGAAGCATATACCAACAACGGATCAAGAGGTTTTATAAAAAGAAGGTCCACCCCACCAACATCAAGCTAGGTGACCTCATGCTCAGAAAGCTAGCAGTATCCGACCCCAGCAAAAAGAGAAAGTTGGCCCATAATTGGGAGGGCCCGTATAAGATCTCCGAAGTGGTACACCCCGGAACGTATGGACTCACAGACCAAGGGGGCAGGATAGTGAAGAGGCCCTGGAATGCGGAACACCTCATCAAGTTCCTCGAAGGGGAGGACTAGACTCTTCTTGTAACCGAACTTATGTAACCAACCCCCTGTAATCGGCACTACGTGCCTCTTTTTTTTTGCTTTGTTGACTTGTAAACCTTGGCATTTCCTTGATTACTTTTATTTTTTTCTTTCTGTGCAACTTTTCGTGCATTCGCCACACTCTAGCATTTCTACAAGCACGGGAGCTCGACATTCGGCATTGACCTCGAGCAACGCCCTAGCTTTCTCAAGCTCTATGAGCTAGGGGCTCGGCAATGACCTCGAGCCACACCCTAGCTTTCTCACAAGCATGGGAGCTCGACATTCGGCATTGACCTCGAGTAACGCCCTAGCTTTATCAAGCTATATGGGCTAGGCGCTCGGCAATGACCTCGAGCCAAACCCTAGATTTATACAAAGCATGGGGGCTCGACACTCGACATTGACCTTAGGCCATGCCCTAGCTTTCTCACAAGCTATATGGGCTCGACGCTCGACAGTGACCTCGAGCCACGTCCTAGCTTTCACACAAGCAAGGGGGACTCGATGCTCGGCATTGACCTCGAGCCATGCCCCAGCTTTCTCAAAAGCTATATGGGTTCGACGCTAGGCAGTGACCTTAAGCCACGCCCTAGCTTGCTCATAAACTATGCGGGATAGGTGCTCAACAATGACCTCGAGCCACACCCTAGCTTTCACACAAGCAGGGGGGCTCGACGATCGACAGTGACCTCGAGCCACACCCTAGCTTTCTCACAAGCAGGGGGCTCGACGCTCGGCATTGACCTCGAGCTACACCCTAGCTTTCTCACAAGCTTATGGGCTCGATGCTCGGCAATGACCTCGAGACACACCCTAGCTTTCACACAAGCAGCGAGCTCGACGCTTGGCAGTGACCTCGAGCCACGCCCTAGCTTCCTCACAAGCTATATGAGCTCGACGCTCGGCAGTGACCTCGAGCCGAACCCTAGCTTTCACACCAGTAGGGGGCTCGACGCTCGACAGTGACCTCGAGCCACACCCTAGCTTTCTCACAAGCAGGGGGGCTCGATGCTCAGCATTGACCTTGAGCCACACCCTGGCTTTCTCACAAACTATATGGGATCAACGCTTGGCAGTGACTTCGAGCCATGCCCTAACTTTCGTACAAGCTATATGGGCTCGACGCTCGGCAGTGACTTCGAGCCACACCCTAGCTCCCTCATAAGCAGGGGGCTCGACGCTCGGCAGTGACCTCGAGCCATATCCTAGCTTTCACACAAGCAAGGGGGCTCGACACTCGACAGTAACCTCAAGCCACGCCCTAACTTCCTAACAAGCTATATGGGCTCGACGCTCGGCAGTGACCTGCAGCCACACCCTAGCTTTCACACAAGAAGGGGGGGCTCAATGCTCGGCAGTGACCTCGAGCCCCACCCTAGATTTCTCACAAGCAGGGGGCTCGATGCTCGGCATTGACCTCAAGCCATGCCCTAGCTTCCTCACAAGCTACATGGGCTGGACGCTCGGTAGTGACCTCGAGCAACACCCTAGCTTTCACACAAGCAGGGGGCTCGACGCTCGGTAGTGACCTCGAGCCATGCCCTTGCTTCCTTACAAGCAATATGGGCTCGACGATTAGCAGTGACCTCGAATCACCCCTTAGCTCTCACACAAGTAAGGGGGCTCGACACTCGGCAGTGACCTCAAACCACGCCCTAACTTCCTCACAAGCTATATGGGCTCGATGCTAGGTAGTGACCTGGAGCCACACCCTAGCTTTCACACAAGCAGGGGGGGCTCGACGCTCGGCAGTGACCTCGAGCCCCACCCTAACTTTCTCATAAGCAGGGGGCTCGAAGCTCGGCATTAACCTCGTGCCACGCACTAGCTTCCTCACAAGCTACATGGGCTCGACGCTCAGCAGTGACCTCGAGCCACACCCTAGCTTCCTCACAAGCTATATGGGCTCGACGCTCAGCAGTGACCTTGAGCCACCCCCTAGCTCTCACACAAGCAGGGGGATTCAATGCTCGGCATTGACCTCGGGCCATGCCCTAGCTTCCTCACAAGCTATACTGGCTCGATGCTCGGCAGTGACCTGGAACCACACCCTAGCTTTCACACAAGCAGGGAGGACTCGACGCTCGGCAGTGACCTCGAGGCCCACCCTAGCTTTCTCATAAGCAGGGGGCTCGATGCTCGGCATTGACCTCGTGCCACGCACTAGCTTCCTCACAAGCTACATGGGCTCGATGCTGAGCAGTGACCTCGAGCCACACCCTAGCTTAATTACAGGTAATATGGGCTCGACGCTCAGTAGTGACCGTGAGCCACCCCCTAGCTCTCATACAAGCAGGGGGGTTCGATGCTCGGCATTGACCTCAGGCCATGCCCTAGCTTCCTCACAAGCTACACTGGCTCGATGCTCCACAGTGACCTCGAGCCACACCCTAGCTTTCACACAAGCAGGGGAGCTCGACGCTCGTCAGTGACCTCAAGCCAAGTCCTAGCTTCCTCACAAGCTACATGAGCTCGACGCTAGGCAGTGACCTCGAGCCACACCCTAGCTTTCACACAAGTAGGGGGGCTCGACGCTCAACAGTGACCTCGAGCCACACCCTAGATTTCTCACAATCACGGGAGCTCGATGCTTGGCATTGATCTTGAGCCACGCCCTGGCTTTCTCACAAGCTATATGGGATCGATGCTCGGCAGTGACCTCGAGCCACATCCTAAATTTTTTACAAGCTATATGGGCTCGACGCTCGGCAGTGACCTCGAGCCACACCCTACCTCCCTCATAAGCAAAGGGCTCGATGCTTGGTAGTGACCTTGAGCCCCATCCTAGATTTCACACAAGCAGGGGGGCTCGACGCTCGGTAGTGACCTCAAGCCACGTCCTAACTTCCTCACAAGCTTTATGGGCTCGACATTCGGCAGTGAACTGGGGCCATACCCTAGCTTTCACAAAAGTAGGGGGGGCTCGACGCTTGGTAGTGACCTCAAGCCTCACCCTAGCTTTCTCACTAGCCGGGGGCTCGACGCTCGGCATTGACCTCAAGCCACGCCCTAGCTTCCTCACAAGCTACAAGGGCTTGACGCTCAGAAGCGACCTCGTGCCATACCCTAGCTTTCACATAAGCTAGGGGCTCGACCCTCAGCAGTGACCTCGAGCCACGCCCTTGCTTCTTCACAAGCTATATGGGCTCGATGCTCAGCAGTAACCTCGAGCCACCCATAGCTCTCACACAAGCAGGGGGGCTCGATGCTCGGCAGTGACCTCAAGCCATGCCCTAACTTCCTCACAAGCTATATAGGCTCGATGCTCGACAATGACCTGGAGCCACACCTTAGCTTTCACACAAGTGGGGGGGCTCGACGCTCAGCAGTGACCTCGAGCCCCACCCTAGCTTTCTCACAAGCAGGGGGCTCGACGCTCGGCATTGAACTCAAGCCACGCCCTAGCTTCCTCACAAGCTACATGAGCTCGACACTCGGTTGTGACCTCGAGCCACACCCTAGCTTTCACTCAAGTAGCGGGGCTCGATGTGCGGCAGTGACCTCCAGCCATGCCCTTTCTTCCTCACAAGCTATATGGGCTCGACGCTCAGTAGTCATCTCGAGCCACCCCCTAGCTCTCACACAAGTAGGGGGGATCGACGCTCGGTAGTGACCTCGAGCCACGCCCCAGCTTCCTCACAAGCTATACAGGCTTGACGCTCGGCAGTGACCTCGAGCCACACCCTAGCTTTCACACATGCAGGAGAGCTCGATGCTCGGCAGTCACCTCGAGCTATGCCCTAGCTTCCTCACAAACTATATGGGCTCGACGCTCGGCATTGAACTCGAGCCACGCCCTAGCTTCCTCACAAGCTACATGGGCTCAACACTCGGTGGTGACCTCGAGCCACACCCTAGATTTCACTCAAGCAGGGGGGCTCAACGCACGGTAGTGACCTCGAGCCATGCCCTTTCTCCTCACAAGCTATATGGGCTCGACGCTCAGCAGTGACCTCGAGGCACCCCCTAGCTCTCACACAAGTAGGGGGGATCGATGCTCGGCAGTGACCTCGATCCATGCCCCAGCTTCCTCACAAACTATACAGGCTTGACGCTCGGTAGTGACCTTGAGCCACACCCTAGCTTTCACACATGCAGAGGAGCTCGATGCTCGTCAGTTACCTCGAGCCATGTCCTAGCTTCCTCACAAACTATATGGGCTCGATGCTCGACAGTGACCTCGAGCCACACCCTAGCATTCACACAAGCAGGGGGGCTCGACGCTCGGCAGCGACCTTGAGCCACACCCTAGGTTTCTCACAAGCGGAGGGGCTCAACGCTCGTCATTGACCTCGAGCCATGCCTTAGCTTTCTCACAAGCTATATGGGCTCAACGCTCGGTAGTGACCTCGAGCCATACCCTAGCTTTCACTCAAGCAGGGGGGCTCGAAGTTTGGTAGTGACCTCGAACAACGCCCTAACTTCCTTACAAGCTATATGAGCTCGACGCTCGGCAGTGACTTCGAACCACACCTTAGCTTTCACACGTGCACGGGGGTTCGATGCTCGTCAGTGACCTCGAGCCATACCCTAGCTTTCTCACAAGCAGGGGGGATAGACGCTCAGCATAGACCTCAAGTCACGCCCTAGCATTCTCACAAGCTATATTAGGGTGGACATTAGAAGTGTGAGTTTAGTTTATAGAGATTTAAATGTAAGTGATTTACATTTGTGTTGCTCTATACACTGATATTTTCTCTTCCTTTTTCCTGTTAGATGGCTGGAGTCATGAGTGCGAGTTCAATAACAACCTTCATTCATGATGCTCTCCTCGTATACATTGATGTGAGATTGTATGTGAGCATGTTTTTCCTTGGTATTAGAGTGGCGTGTGGAAGCGTGGTTGGTTTGGACCGTCATTCGTGATACCTTACACGTAGACACACTTCCCTCTTAAATTTCTCTTCGTGAATTTTATCATAGTACTTTTCAACAATCAATATTTTTCAACTAAATATTTTCTTATATTATTAAATCAATTGGATATGTATTATTTTGTCTATTTCCCATAGTCTTGATCTTTTGAACTTGTTTTATCTGTCTTCAGTCTTAAAATTTTGCCTTTCATATTTTTATGTCACTTTATGTTTATCTATTTACATCTGCTACTACTTTACATATTTTATTACCGCATATTAAATTAATATTACAACTATTATTTTCTTCATTTATTATTTCTATTATATTTTTAAATTTTGAATTTTGCTTATGTGCATTCATTTTACATGATTTAATTTTGTGATACTATATTTTTCATTTCCTTATATTGTCCTATATATTTCAGTATATTTTTAACAAGATTGAAATATTCTACTCATATAAATATAACATACAATTTTGTTTTATTGCCTACATTCGATACTACATATTATTTGCTAATTTGTTTTGTTATATTCACTTTTACTATTAATCGCTACTCATAAATTTTGTAGTTTTACACTGCTTCAATATAATACATACACTACATAATTATCGTTTTCATTTGTATTTTCATCTCGTGCATATACTTTACACTATTCTCGTCTGAATGTTATAAATCATTTTCTTTACTAAAAATTTTGTATATCCTATATTTAAAGTCTATATATCTATTTTAATATTTTGTCGTTGTAATTTCGTACTTCATTTACAACCTTTTCATCTACTTTTATATCACTGATTTCAAAACATAACACCATACTTTATTAAACATCCAATATCCAAGTACATAAGAAAGATTACATCTTTCCATCTCCCATTTTGGTGCAACCTGATGTCGAGAGGGCAAATATACAACTAGACGTCAATGGAGGCAAACTGCAACTGGACGTCGGGGAGGCAAAGTCTGCAATCGAAAGTCTAGAAGACAAACTGCAATCGGATGTCGTAGAGGCACTTCTGCAACTTGAGGTCGAGGAGGCAAGCCTACCATTGGATACCAACAAGGCGAACCTACACCAGAAGGAAATTTTCTACTTGATAACCCCTACTTTGTTTTCTATAATATTTACTTACCACTATTCCATTTTGTACTAGCTTATACTATTTTATAATATTTTACAACCTAGCATTATATTATATATACTGGTTTCTATCCTACTTGCATATTTATTTCTTAATCTCAACTATCTTGCTGTATTTTTCGTATTATTTTGTATCTTTATATAAGTTACCATTTCTTACCACTTCATCGTATTTTATTTTTCTATTAACTTATCTTAGATTTGGTGGCTATTCACCTAACAATATATATATATATATATATATATATATATATATATATATATATATATATATATATATATGTATTATTAATTATACTTTTGTTTACGATTCATAATTTATTTCTATATAATTATTTTTGTATTGTTTCAATAATATGTTATTACTTTTTCTACTATGATGTCTTACTTTACTCCTACAAATCCTTTATAATTTTCATATCATAATATTGTTCGTTTCACCCCATAAGTTTTACACCTAGGTACGTATATAATTTTGTATGTTGGTTTTCTTGCTCTACTTGACAATTCGAAAGTATTTCGATGTACGCCTTCTGTATCTTTAATTTTTCAAATCGTATGTATAATGATTATAGTTACCCTACAAATTATTTTATTAATTGGTATACAAAATCATTTTTGTATTGTCTATACTTTTAACTAAATTTCATTCTCGTTTATTTTTCAAACTCTTATTCAATAGTGTTCTAAAAAATTGTTGATTCAAATTTTATTTTGTAGTATACAGTACTAATTCAGTTTGCGATTTTCTACCGCTTATTACTTTGAGGAATTTTGACTACTAAACCTATTTATAAATTATCTATTGACTATATTTTTCATTATTACATTGTTTTCTGAACTATTGCAAATTAATGACTAAATTTATTTTTCCTTTTATCTACTACTTTACCTAACATTATTTTCGTATGAAAATTTCTCTCAATCTATCCTATCTTTTGTCACATTAATTTTCTTATGCTATTTTCCTAGTTTTCTTGTTCTGTTCTTATAAAATTTTGATACTCATAGTTTTTCTTATATAGAGTTTGTCTTGTTCTTCCACATTGCTTATTCTTATACTACATTTATTTTCTTAATGTTTGCAGTCTTCAATATACAATCATGATATTTTTCTTTGGTGTGTACAAAATAAAATTTTTACCCTAATGAGTTCTGAGAACAGAACTGTTCTAAGGGGGGAGAGTGTAACACCCCGCAAAATTAGAAATGACAATTTTGCCCTCGTGTGTTACGCACTTGTATTTTGTAACGTGCTTTAATACGTATTTTGGATTTCTACTATTTATGCATTTTCCGTCTCCTCAAAATACTTTCTATCCTATTTGAGTCAACTCAAATATTAAATTTTAATCGCTGTATTTTACGTGTTTTATACGTATTATCAATGCACGTATCGATTACGTTTTTCCACCGCTACGTGTAATATTTTCTCTACGTTTCAATTATCTATTTTATGACGTATTCGAATTCTTTTTATAAATAAAAAATTATTTTCTTCTCTCGTTTTGATTTAAATATTCTTTATACGTGTGGTGCACGTGTTTTCAATGTACGTATTGAGTACATTATCGAATGTGTACATTAAATATATTTTTCTTATATTGTATTTCGATTATATTTTAATAATTTTCTATTGATAATGTCGATTTCGTATTTTGAGATTTTACGTGCGACACACGTGTTTTCGGTGAACGTATTTAAGCATATTATTTTCAAAATGAAATTTCGGAAGTGTGTGTGTTTATCTTATTTTGTGCATGATGAATCTAATTTATAATTAATCTATACTAATTTTATTTAAACATTTCCTATATATTATAAACCTATATTTTAAATTAAATATATATGTGTGTATAAATGAAGTATGTACATGTGCAACGCACGTACACGTGTTTTGGGCATGAAAAGATGGCCGGCTGGTTTTGGGGTTGGAGGGAAGTTCAAAATTTTGAATTTAGAGAGTGGTGTTAATAGGTATTAGTGGACAACTGGTTATTATAACTACCTAATTAATCCTATTAATACCCCTAAACAATTCATTTACTCTCACACTTCCTTCTCCTTCACTTCTTCTCTATTCATTTCCGAAGCCAATCATCCAGCCAATCCCTTTTGTTTCCTCCATTCACTCACCACACAAATGTGTGTCTATATATATATATATATATATATATATATATCTTATGCCATCTTTTAGTATATGTCTATATATATAATCATGTAGATATATATGCATCTATGAAGTGAGATGGTGCTTCCTGTGTTCATGTTGCATACTGAATGGAAGATGTTGTCCTTGCTTGGCAGAAATGGAAGTTTGGAGTTTTCTTTGTGCATGGATTTCGAGGAGGCCGATTGGAATTTTTGGAGCTCTTCGAAGGGGAATTATTGCTTGTTAAATTCTTCAATTTTAGGTGGGTGTTTCTTAAATCCTTTCTAATTTAGAAGTATGAGGCACGCTAGTTGATAAATGGTTTAATTGTGATTGAAATGGTAGATGTAGATTGCTGAATCGTAATTTAATTGTGTCATGATGTGTTGAATTGATATTGTGATTCGTATAAATGATTAGAGCTCTTGTTAAATTAAAAAGTGAAAAAGGAAGTACTATCTAGTGAGTTTGTTGAAATGAAAAATTGATGCATGTTAGAATAATATTCAAAATAGTGCAACATGTATGAAAAATGATATTTTGATGCTAACATAGTAAAGAAATGTGATTTTAATCTCACTAGTAGATATTTTATGAGTATAGGAATTTGTATAAAGAAGTTTTTTATGAGAGACAACACTCTATTTGAAAATCAATTAAATGTGTTTTCTAATACAATTTAGGAAGAAACTTTTGTTAGATTGTCAAAAAAGGGAATTTTATAAAGTTTAAATAAATATACTATACTGTATTTTGATAGAACACATTCTGAAAAAAGATCTAGATTTTGCGTGAGTACAAATAAATTGAAAATCGAGTTATTTAAAGGGCGAATTAAATACAGTGCGGTTTATACGTAAAGAATTTAACTCTTTTCATATCGGTTAGTCACTCAGACCTACTAGTCTTTGGGTGCGCTTTGGGTCGGTTACTGTTCATAAGCGGGGGTGTTTGGGCTGGGTTTGAATCCGACCAAAGCCCTTTTGTTTTTCTTTTTTGATTTTTAAAGGTAATTTGAGTTTTTAAGTGAAATAAAAATTGGGAGAAAAATTATATTATTCTTCTAAAATTTTTTAGACTTTATAAAAATTATTTCTACAATATTTTGATGTATTTTGTGAGAATTGGAAGTGGATTTCACATTAAATAATTTGTTGAACAAATAAATTGAAAAATCGAGTTATTTAAAGGGAGAATTAAATACAGTGCAGTTTATACTTAAAGAATTTAACTCTTTTCATATCGGTTAGTCGCTCAGACCTACTGGTCTTTAGGTGCGCTTTGGATCGGTTACTATTCATAGGCGGGGGTGTTTGGTCTGGGTTCGAATCCGACCATAGCCCTTTTGTTTTTCTTTTTTGATTTTTTTTGGTAATTTGAGTTTTTAAGTGAAATAAAAATTGGGAGAAAAATTATATTATTCTTCTAAAATTGCTTAGACTTTATAAAAATTATTTTTACAATATTTTGATGTATTTTGTGAGAATTGGAAGTGAATTTCACATTAAATAATTTGTTGAAGAACTCGAGGATATAATTAAAAAGTGAATTTTGTTTGATTAAAGGAAGATAAAAATTTGGCTTACAATTGGATTTGCTTCTCGTTAAGATTCTATAGACTTTACTTTTGATTATGAGATTATTTGAAATACACACAATGTTATGAATGATTAAATTGATAAAAGAAGTCGAAATGAGATATTTTCATATTACGAGATTATGATGAAATGTTTCTATTTGAGAAAGAGTTGTGAATAAATAAATTGAAGTATTATTTTGAGATTGAATATAACATATTGTTGATCTTTAGAAAGAGATAGTTGTTGAAATCTAGAGCCTAGGCGAGACTCTAGTGATCGACAGTGTTTATTAATAAATTTGAGAGCTAACCAATATGGGTTGAGCATCTCTTGAGAAGTAGCCAGGTTCGGTTGACTGTATCTTTTGTTTAGTTTAAGTCCGGTAGGGTAAGCTAGCTCTAGTGTGTGATGATTTTCTTCTAAAACAAACAAAAAATCTAAGGATTAGACACATAGTGGAGATGTGATGAAAGTAAGAGAAAAACACATGTATTAGGGCATCGGATCTACGGTGTGAGAGTGTTCACAGGATGTCCACTTGATGTGTCATGTCAGGGCATGAATACATCTCCAGAATATCGGGACCATGGCGATGCTTGTGGGTTGCTTGGTGACTACATAGTGCCATCGTTCCATGGCGGAGGCAAATTGTCCATAGGATGTCTACATGATGCGTCATGTCATGACGTGGGGTTCTCTCCTGGATGTCTGGACATGGGCTCGTAACTCATAGAGCATCTAATATACTTGCCGTAGTTACCGTACTAGTTAAATTCATAGCGAGGGATCCAACCCTACAAGATGAAGTACGATTAAGGGCTTGCTCTCGGACCAATGTAGTATGGGATGCATAGAATCCGAACAAGTGCGCATTGGTGTCATTTAATATAAATAACTGCATTAAGAATTAGGTGCACAACACCCATGACATCAACAGGATAGTCCCTCTTTAGCTTTGTTTTGTGATCAAGTTTGTGTTTGTTAAAGTATTTAAGAATTGTTATACTTTCGAATAGCGAGGATGGCCGTGTATAATATTTCGTCGGTTGTAAGCAACTGAAGTGTCCATAGTTTTATATGCAGGACTTGAAATTTACAAGAAGATATAAATATGAATTTGTTGCCGATGATTACTTAAATGCTAATGTTGTTACAATTGCACATTTATCATTGTTGTATATTGTTTTCCGCTGTGTGTTGATGTAAAAGACTCTGATGTAAATAAAGTTTTAAATTCCTTGTGTAAAATTGTACGAAGTGAAGTGTAAAGATCCTCTGGAACTTCGAATTCAGGCTTATTTGGAATTCAGGGTGTTACAAAGTGGTATCAGAGCCACGCTTCAATAAGTAGTACAAATTTACAAGGATGACACATTATGGTGGACATTAGAAGTGTGAGTTCAGTTTATAGAATTTTAAATGTAAGTTATTTACATTTGTGTTGCTCTATACACTGATGTTTTCTCTTCCCCTTCCCTGTTAGATGTCTGGAGTCATGAGTGCAAGTTCAATAACAACCTTCATTCATGATTCTCAGCAGTGACCTCGAGCCACATCCTAGCTTTCACACAAGCAGGGGGGGCTCGGCGCTTGGCAGTGACCTCGATCCCCACTCTAGCTCTCTCACAAGAAGGGGGGCTCGACGCTCGGCATTGACCTCGAGTCATGCCCTAGCTTGCTCACAAGCTATATGGGCTCGACGCTCGACAGTGACCTCAAGCCACACCCTAAATTTCACACAAGCAGGGGGGTTCGACGCTCGGCAGTGACCTCGAGCCACGCCCTAGCTTCCTCACAAGCTATATGGGATCGACGCTCGGCAGTGACCTCAAGCCACCCCTAGCTCTCACACAAGCAGGGGGTATCGACGCTCGGTAGTGACCTCGAGCCAAACCCTAGCTTCCTCACAAGCTATACGGGCTTGACGCTCGGAAGTAACCTCGAGCCACACCGTAGCTTTCACACAAGCAGGGGGCTTGACCCTCGGCAATGACTTCGAGCCACGCCCTAGCTTCCGCACAAACTATATGGGATCGACGCTCGGTAGTGACCTCGAGTCACACCCTATCTTTCACACAAGCAGGAAGGGCTCGAGGCTCAGCAGCGATCTCGAGCCACACCCTAGCTTTCTCACAAGCAGCGGGGCTCGACGCTTGGCATTGACCTTGAGCCATGTAACACCCCAATGTCCGGTAACTGGTAAACCGTGACATAAGCCAGAATTTTTTCTTCAATTAGCCACAATACACAGAAAAACAGAAAAATTTAAAACTTTTTATTCAACACAAATGTATTACAAATCCGAATGTTACAAAATTGCAATACATTACAACAGTGTTACAATAATACCTTTACAATCCCAAGTGTTACAACTTTCAATATATTATATCAGAGTACAATGAATAAAGGACAACACTTGGTATTTCACATGGATGCTTTCCAACAAATAAATAGATTACAAAATTGTTACAATGTAACAATAGTAAACAACATATAATGCAGCGGAAATGAAAACGACTCTTGCTTCTCTCGCCTTGAGTCCTCCTGAATCCTGTGCCTGTACTTCTGCAGTCCGGTACCTATTGAAAAGGGGACGTCAGTACATATACTGACGTTTTTAAGGCTGATGACTAGTAGCGATTCTCCACTTAAAGCAAACAGATTGATGAAAAGAGAAACGTGCATATATAATTGATGTGTCAGTGTATGCAATGCCTTAGACTTTAATGCAAGATTGACTAACGCAATGATGCACTTATTCTAATGCAAGTAAGTCTCCGGAACAGTATGCAGCCCATGCTACATACGCCCCTTCACAAGCCGTTTCTTCATAATTAGGAATTTGAACCCGCGCTATGAATTCTACTATTGTACTCAACTTGTTTCTGAAGATACAACGTGACTGCTGAGGTTGCAGGTACGGTCTAGTTCCGTTACTGCAGTCATATAGTGATGATCGCATTTGCCACTATAGCTCGACCTCACTCAAATATCTTTGACGAATTGTTGGGGTCTCGCAAGCACAGGTTAGCTCGAAGCATCCCCTGTGGCACCCCTGGGGTCTCGCAAGCGCAGGGTAGCACGTAGCATCCCCTGTGGCACCCCCAGATATAAGACAAGACAGAGTTCCGGGGGTCAATCCTCCCTAGCTCCGACATGATCGCTTCCGCCTTATCAAGGTACTTCAAAAATTAACAGACGAGATACGGATCTCGTGCTCCCAACTCGTGAGAAGGCATAGACCGTATCCCTTTGAGAAGAAGGGTACAACCCAGTAACACCGCCTAATGCTGACCTATAGGATAGGTCGGATCATAAGGTATCACCCTTAACACCAACTCTTTCCCTTCGGCGAAAAATGATAATAAGTAGAGGTTAAGTAGTAATAGCCATAAGTTACCACCCTAACGATGTCACTAAATCCCAAACAATCTCGCGGGGTTTTCAATAACTTTCTTATGATTATCCCGATCCAACTCATGGCCTATCGATCCAAGACACCGGTGACGGAAATCTCTCTCTCACTTATCATTACCCCTAACTCGGATCTCGTCAACATTCTCGGCCCACGATCAACCCACATCAGTTAAGATCCGTCGATGCTCGATGTGTGATTTATCCACAGTTTCCAAGGTGGTAAGATGCGATTCTTAATGGTCGATGGCCCCTAGGGTAACTATGAGACCCTATCACTACCCCTAACTCGGATATCGTCAACACTCTCGGTCCGCGATCAACCCACATCAGTTAAGATCCGTCGGTGCTCGAGGTGTGATTTATCCACAGTTTTCAAGGTGGTAAGATGCGAGTCTTGATGTTCGATGACCCCTAGGCTAGCTTTTATCTAGCTAACAATCCTAATGACTTTCCCAACCATTATTTATCCATGTATTGAAGATGAAGCATGTTAACATTATATGGTCCAATTTCAATTAGAACCGCATACAACTAGAACTCATGGGTTCTTTTTCCAAATTTGAACTAGGACAACATGCGACTAGGTTCATGGGTTCTTTCTCAAAGTTGAGTTAGAATCACCTAGAACCTAATTGCATGGTTTCCTCGCCAATTCGAGCTAGAACTATCATGGAGCTAGTTTCATGGGTTTCTTCTTAAAAATCAAATTAGAACAACTATGGAACATGGGTTCATTTCAATAATTCAATTGGGTTATCATGCAAGCTAAACTCATGGGTTTCCTTTAGAATATAACTGAAACCACTACAATCATATAACTCAAACATGCATGGATTCTTTTGAATCTAAAACAACTACACATCCCAAACATGGGTTCTTTACTAGAACTACTACAATAACACAAGCATGCGTTCTTTACTTAGAACAACTACAATAACTCAAGCATGGGTTCTTTACTAGAACTACTATAATAACACAAGAATGCGTTCTTTACTTAAAACAACTGCGATAACTCAAGCGTGCTTACAACTTAAGCATGGGTTTCTTACTACAACAACTCAAGCATGATAGGTTTCTTTGCTACACAATTTAAGCATGGTTCCTTTACAACTTCTCAAGCATGATGGGTTTCTTAATACAACAACTCAAGCATGGTATCTTTTACTACAACAATCTACAACAACTCAAGCATGGTATACTTACTATAATCAACTCAAGCATGGTATACTTACTATAATCAACTCAAACATAGATTTCTTACTACAACAACTCAAGCATGGTATCTTTCAACAACTCAAGCATGAATACAATTTAAGCATGGGTTTCTTTCTACAATAACTCAAGCATGGTATATAACTTAACATGGGTTTCTTTACTACATCAACCTACAACAACTCAAGCATGGTATACAACTTAACATGGGTTTCTTTACTACATCAACCTACAACAACTCAAGCATGGTATACTTACTATAATCAACTCAAGCATGGTATACTTAACTATAATCAACTCAAACATTGGTTTCTTACTACAAAAACTCAAGCATGGTATCTTTTTACAACTCAAGCATGAATACAATTTAAGCATGGGTTTCCTTCTACAACAACTCAAGCATGCTTTCTTACTACAACAACTCAAGCGTGGTATATTTACTATAATCAACTCAAGCATGTATACAATTTAAGCATGGGTTTCCTTCTACAAAAACTCAAGCATGGTATCTTTCTACAACTCAAGCATGAATACAATTTAAGCATGGGTTTCCTTCTACAACAACTCAAGCATGGTATCTTCCTACAACTCAAGCATGAATACGATTTAAGCATGGGTTTCTTTCTACAACAAATCAAGCATGGTTTCTTACTACAACAACTCAAGTATGGTATATTTACTATAATCAACTCAAGCATGGGGTTTTTACTATAATAAACCTACAACAACTCAAGCATGGTATTCTTTTGACATAGAACAATGAAAACTCAAACATGGGTTTCTTTTATCGCATAAACTCAAGCATGGTATTCTTTTGACAAAGAACAATGAAAACTCAAACATGGGTTTCTTTTATAGCATTAACTCAAGCATGGTAGATCGCATAAACTCAAGCATGGTATTCTATTGACCTAAAACAACATGAAACTCAAGCATGATTCTTGTGTCCTTTACTAAAACAACTTAAGCATGATGTGTTCTTTAGCACATACAACTTTAGCATGGTACATGGATTCTTTTTGAAACTAGAACAAGTACGAATGGATTCATGGGTTTCACAAGCATGAATGGGCTCCTTTTAATCTAGAATTACTACACAACTCAAGCATGGGTTCTCTAGCAACCAAGAAAAGTTTAGAACATGCTACAAAAGACTAATATAAATTATTACAAAGATTACTTCTTTAGGAAATTACAAGTCTCATATATAACAAAGACTACATTTATTTAGTCCACAAATTATTACATACTCCAATCCACTTTTCTTCAATCCTACAAGTTCCTACATACAATAAGCGAAACTTTTTATAAACTAGGGTTAGTAAAGATTGATTTCTTAACAATGTAGAGAACAACATACAACAAAAACTTATCTTTTAAAAAGCTAGATGAGTTGTACAACCCTAGAATGGGTAAGTAAACATTCTTACTACACTAATCTTTATAAGCACATAGTTATAGTCCAAGTCATAGTTTTTGAGTTCAACAAAACAACCATAATAACAAAAATAAACATACAAGGTTAAAGATTAAACATTTATGTGTTTTTATTTAAGTTCCACCACCCATCTTTTTCATGGGATCCTTTTGATCCCTACAAGCACCTTATGCTTAATACTTAGTCCAAGTCATTTTTAGAACACACATACAACAAAAGTGGACAAGAATCCACACAAATAAAAAGAGAGAACTTCATCTTGATTTTCCACCGTTCTTATGCACAAATCTTAGTCCAATTAGTTCAAAATAATCATCATATCAATAATAACCATAGTAAGGTTCAATACTCTATCTTTATGTGATTTTGTTGAGTTCTACCAATCCATCTTTTTTTCATGGGATCATTTTGGTCCCTACAAACATTCTTATGCTTAGGAATTAGTTCAAGTTATTAAGGAACATATATACACAATAACACATCATAAGATGGGTTCTTTTTTTACCTACAACCACTTATATGTTTAGAAAATAGTCCGAGTTGTTATAGAACATATACCTACAACATCCACCATCATAAAGATGAGTTCTTTTTTATCCTACAACAAACAACCATCAAAGATGGGTTCTTTACTCACATAGAACCAATAATAACCCTAAAGATGGGTTCTTTTCTACATAAAAAATAAAAGAGAACAAACATGCTAAAATTTTAGAAGTAGAGAATCCCCACCTTGATTCTTGTAGGAAGAACTATCTAGCAAACCATCTCCTTCCTCCTAGCTTCTTACTACAACTTGAATGAAGAACACCCTTATGGAAAAACCCCCAATGAAGAACACTTAGGGTTTCCTTCTCTTTCTTTTTCTCTCTCTCTCTCTCTTTTTCTCTTGTAAATGAGGCAAATAGTGAAGGGGATGGATCTTTAAAGGATGAAATGAGGGTGGAGAGTGCAAAATGCACCAACATAATTGCACAAAACCCCTTGGGGTAAGATTGGCCGGCCAAAACAGGATGAGGTGGAGGGGGTGAGGTGGAGGGGTGAGGTGGAGGAGAGAGTTCTAGTAGAAACACCTATTGATACTCTTATGTATCCCAAATTAATCTTAACCCTAGGTTTAAGCCTCCAAACAAATCCTATCCATCCAATTTTGATTAATCATGATAAAAATAAGATATTTTTATCCAAAACACATATTACATGATTTGTACAAACGTACGAAATCGGTACAATACGCTTACGTATGTATATATATACATACCGATAATTTTGGTTTGTAAAACTGCATAATCCGTATAAAAATAAATTAATTCCAAAAATAATAATAAAATAAATTTTATTATCGGCCCGAAAGTTCCAGTACAAATTTGATACAATACAGATGTATACAGACTGGTATATATACACAGATAATGTTTATTAACAAAACCGGGTGATATCCACCAAAAATATTTCAATTCTAAAAATAAAAATAAAATAATAATAAAATAATAATTTTAAATACCTGCCCGATATTTTCCAGATATTTTCTCAAAAAAATGCATTTTTCAGGGTTTTGTACATGTGCACAAAACTGATACAATACCTGTATATACATACTAGTATATATGTCCAGGTAACTTTTTAAAAGAGAAAACCAAGTAATTTTAATAAAAAATATTTTTATTTGAAAATAATAATTTATATATTATAATATCCGTCCGGGATATTACAAGGCACATCCTAGCTTTCACACAAGAAGGGGGCTCGATGCTCGGCAGTGACCTCGAGCCACGCCCTAACTTTCTTACAAGCTATATGGGCTCGACACTCGGCAGTGACCTCGAGCCACACCCGCTCCCTCACAAGCAGGGGGGGCTCGACGCTCGGCAGTGACCTCGAGCCACATCCTAGCTTTCACACAAGCAGGGGTGCTCGATGCTCGGCAATGACCTCGAGCCACACCTTAACATCCTCACAAGTATATGGGCTCGACGCTCGAAAATGACCTCAAGGCACTCCCTAGCTCACACAAGCAGGGGGGGCTCGACGCTCGGCAGTGACCTCAATCCCCACCCTAGTTTTCTTACAAGCAGGAGGGCTCGTCGCTCGGCATTGACCTCGAGCCACGCCCTAGCTTTCTCACAAGCTATATGGGCTCGATGCTCGACAGTGACCTCGAGCCACTCCCTAGCTTCCGCACAATCTATTTGGGCTCGACGCTGGGTAGTGACCTTGAGCCGCCCCCTGGCTCTCACACAAGCAGGGGGGCTCGACGCTCGGCAGTGACCTCGAGCCATGCCTTAGCTTCCTCACAAGCTATATGGGCTCGACGCTCGACAGTGACCTCGAGCCACTCCCTAGCTTTCTTACAAGTAGGGGGGTCGATGCTTGGCACTGGCTCGACGCTCGGCAAACAAGCATGGACGGTCGACAGTCGACGCTTGACCCTCGAACGCCCGTCATGATCTCCAAGCTAATTCCTAGATCTGTCACAAGCCTGGGCTCGATGCTCGATGCTCGGCCCACCCTTGGGACTCAACCCTCGGCGTCCCTTTTTCTCTAGGGGATCTCCTTCGTCCTACCCCACTTACCTCTCCAAAAAATTGCAAATCATATTCACCAAACACACCGCTCCACTTTTTCTGCAGAGACAAACAACTCCTCCACGGCTTGCTTACACAACCCTCTAAGAGTGGGGGGCTCCTAATATGGTGTAGATGACGTGGCCCCATCAGGGCCATCAGATCCCCTCAAATTCTGGTCCTCCATGATCATCGGGTCAACTGAAGTCCAACGAGTTTCTACCAACTCAGGCCCACAGGAAAACGGATCGACCCGGCCCATTAGGGTCTCAGACCCGTTTGCCCTTGCCTATAAATACCAACCCCCCCCCCCCCCTCCTTTCCCAAGGTAATAAACTTTTTCCCACCTGAACCCTGGCTACTGTTGCTTTCTCAGTGACTGACTAGATCTTCGGAGGGCCCGCCGCCAGGACTTTTTCCGGTGTTTTTAAGCAGTGTGCAGGTACAAAAGGCTGATTTGAGCCTCAAATATCCGAGCCGAGCTACTCGATCCGAGCCGAGCACCCGGCCTCTATCTCTCTCCTGCTACTCCCGAGCCGGTCCTACAGCATAGGATCGGATCAACGACAGTACCACATCTTCCGCTATACAAATTACAAGAACTCACACATGTTGTCCCCACACCCCAAAAACAAACAACATCATCTACAAATAACACAATCTCAACTCTCTTATGATAATATTATAATATTAGAGATATTATTATATTATTATTAGAGACCCATTATAATATTAGAAATGTACACTAGGTTTCGTTTAGATTAAGCAAACACACACATGCTAAAAACATAAAGCATGTACAAGAGCATGTGAAGAGGATCCTAAATAAAGGTTGATGCAACACAAGGAGCGAGGAAGATAGCCCATCCTTTATGCAGTTCTTTTTTAAATTTGAATTTATTTTAATGATAGGATAATTCATGCAGTTCTTAGCTCTGTCTGCATGCAAACAAGCTTCCGATGCAAAACCCTAGAAAAATAAAACTAGAGTTTTGAGCAGGACTACCACTTTGCGGTGTTAGGATTGCACATACAAGACAATAGCTAAGGACTCCCACAAATGTCAAAAGTGATTTCAATTTTTTTATATGCACTGTAACAATATACAAAAGGTAAAGTGTCATATATTTGTTGCTTGCTTTTATAGTTACTGCCCAAGGACCAGCATTGGGGAAAGATTATATTATATTAAACATATAATTATAACACCTTCAGGCACCCGAAGGGGGGGGGGGGGGGGGGGGGGGGGGGGGGGGGGGGGGGGGGGGGGGGGTGGGGGGGGCCGGGGGGGGGCCGGGGGGGGGCGACATTCGGGCCGAGCCGGGTCGGAACAAGTGGGTTTTTACTCAGGCCGGGCCAGGGCGGTGAAATGCCGGCCCGGACCTGGCCCTTGGCCCATGGCTCGGAGGCCGGGCCGGGACGATTTTTTTAAACTTTTTTTATTAAATTTTTTACAAAGACAAAGTAGAAGAAAAATTGTTAAGAATTATCAAGAACATATAATAAAAGAGATATTCATAAATTAAATTATTTTTATGAATTATAAAGTTTAATATACAATCAAATAGATTAGTAACACTTCATACAAATTTTATCAACTTACAATATGTGGAGAACATTTATATTTAGAAATCGAGATGACCTCTATTTAGATTGAAGAGAAGACAGTGGACTATTTTTGTGCACATCTAAATATAGAATCGCATTCCTCTAAATTTTCCAAATATTTAGGGTACATTATCCACACTTCATTGTACTAGATATTCATTCGTCACTACTTGTTGAGCCATTGTGTGCTTCATGTAAATTTTGGGTCCTCTCTTCTGCTCTCATCCAATCTTCGGCGTATACTAACATCTCTATATTCTTTGATGTCAAGTGATTCCTATTCGGGCTCATAATCCTGCCACCAAGAGAACAAACACTTTTTGATGCAACGGTTGACACCGGTATACTTAGCAAATCTTTAGCCAAACGAGAAAGAATAGTAAAAATATTTTCATTGATTTTCCAAAATGAAACACATCTACTATATCATCAATGAGAGGTTGTGCATTATACCAATTCAACTCATTTGGTAAATTGGCCCTTAATTTTTTTGATTTTATGAGATTTAAAACACTACTAATTGCAAGACCCTTTCCCTTTGATAATATAGAAAAAGAAGAAGAACTAACATTTTCTGATTGTGAATTGTTAGTTGAATAAAGTCTATCGTAACTATCATATAAGTGAAAACAACATGATCAAAATCTTGTATTTCATCGTGTGGAGCATAAGTATAAAAAATCCCAATTAAATTTTTTCTACCCTTTAACTTAATCATGGGATTCATTACACTAGCAACACAATATAATATAGGAAGTTGATGAAAATATTTTAAATATTTTAATATAAACGGTATAAATCATTTCTCCAATAAAAGGGTCATTTATCAAATCTTTAATTGTTGTCATCATAGTGATAATTGTAAATAAAATACCACTAGATGTAGATGTATATGTTTCTGAAAATTGTAAAGTAGCAATTAAAATGTTCTAAAAATTTATACAAACTTTCGACAAAAAACCAAAAATCATCATCTAACATACAATCTTGCATACCCATTGCAACACAAAGTTCTGTAAGATTAAAACGATAGAGAAGAACAACACCTAATAAATAATAAGTAGAATTCCAATGATGTCTAACATCTTTAGAAAAACGTTTAAATACAATTTCCCTAAGTTGACACCAATCATGAAAAACTTGATGTATTGGACCACTCAACGTAATAAAATAAACATAATTTTTTATTGCCTCAATTTTATTGTACCCATATTTTAGTGCATCTTATACACAAAGATTTAAAATATGACAAGCACACCTAATATGAAAAATTTTCAGTTCTATAGGATTTAATGTAATTTTCAAACTAGCATTGTCTTAGTATTATTAGAGGTGTTATCAAATCCAATAGCAAAAATTTTATCAAAAATACCGAAATTATTTCATGCTTCCATGATGTGTATGGCAATTATTTCACCCTTATGTGGACACCTAACAAATCCGAATAAAATTATCTTTTTTTGAAGTAGCCAACCAGAATCTATCCAATGATATGTTACACACATCATTGGTACGCCGTTCACTCCTACCCACTCATCCGAGGTCAAAGAAACTCTATTATTTAGTGATGTTAGTGTTGCTACTAAAAAAATTTTAGCCTCACTGTAAACTAATTTACAATCACCCTTAACTACATTCCTAGCAAATTTTTTATAATGGGGGTTTAATGCGGTTTGTGCAAAAGTCTCTACATTTCTACTTTCACCAAACGAATAAGGTAATTTATCTCTAATTACTAACTTAGCCATTTCTCTACGAACGATATCGTGATCGTTGCTATGACTATCTACTTGACCGGTCTTAGGGTGTATTTTTTGTTGTGTGGGATTGTCTTTATAAATTTTGGGTTGACATTTATTTAAGTAACGTTGAAGTGTACGGGTTCCCGGTCTTATTTTAAACTTATAAGGTGTTTGCCACTTCTTACAAAATTTTAGTTCTACACTTTTATCATTTTGTGAAGGGACATAGTCAAAATATTTGTGTACTTCGGAAGTGTTCCCTCTTGTTTTACAAGATTGAGAATGACCTTGTTCCGATAGTTGTGGTTCCATGTCTTCCACTTCTACTTGATCTGTAATACCTCAGATTTTTAAATAATGCTTTTAAGATTAATAAGTGAATTAAAATGGTTTTTGGTGATTTAATAAATATTTTTCTGAAATTTACCTTTTTACACGTGTAAAACACGTGTAAATATTTTCTTGGGAAGTTCAAAGTCAGAAACTATTTTGGAGAAGCCCATCATTTATTATTAGATATTATTTGTGAATTTTCTGGATTCTTCTGATAATTATTTGACATATTTGCAAATATTACAAAAGTGGTACTTTTGTGCAAAATTACCACTTGGAGTGAAAACTCCAGATTTTCAGATTTTTGGGCTGAGCATGATGCCTAGTCAACTCAGAGGTAAAGAGTTTACTTTTGTTTTAATAAATTGGGTTTGTTTTGCAAGTTTTGATAAAGAAGGGCATTTTTTGCAAAATTGCCACTTAGAAGACAAAAAGTACAATTTCATTTTTTGGGTTTTACAAACAGTGCCAGCCAGATGTTAGGGTAATTATTTTGTTTTTAAATTTAAATTGAATTTGTTTAATCTAATTTCCAAGTATAAGAATTTATATATGTAAAGATATATTCAAAAGAGATATTTTACAAATCTATTCAAAAACCTTAGAACTCTAATTTCTGGCCTATTAAAGGTGAGGTGCAGCCGTCTCTTTGCTGCATTACACAGAGAGATTTCTTTATTATTATTTTCTTGGAGTTTCAAAGTGAGGATCTTAGTTTTCTTGCAAAAATAAGGATTTCTTATTCTCTTTATTATCTTCGGTTGATTCTTCAAAAAGGTGAGTGACATATATTTGTTTTTGTATTGTTCTAAGCATGTTGTATGTGATGATTTGTTTATTAGAAAGCATGCTCGAGATTGTATGAAGATATGATGAATTTGATGAGTAGATGAGTTAAAAATTGAATCTTTACGTGGAACTATGCTAATGATGAGTAAACTACACCTAGAAGACTTGAGATTGTTAAAGAACCTAATAGAAATCATGGGTATGTTATTTTCTATCATATGCTCGCTGATTTGTTTGAGTTTAATAAGTTGTATGTTGGTTATTGCAAAAGAGTTAATAAAACCTAGTTTTACTGTGTATGAATGCATATGGTCTGTTCTTGAAGTTTTAATGAGTATAACTTGATTAATACATGTCAAAAGTTGCTTTTATTCATGAGTAAACTGATGTGAGTAGTTGTATATATATTTATGGAATTACAAGAATAGTTATTAGATCAAAAGAATTGAATTTTTTGAATTAAAAGAGGAGCTTTGAGTTTTCGGGTCTGATTATATGCAAAACGAAAATTGGACTTTTGATGTTTTGATGTTTTCGATTAGATTTGAGTTATTTTGGTACTGAGATTTGTTTGAACATTTTACTGCCTTTAATTGATGAAATTTCGAGGCTTTAATTGATGCAGTTATACACATATGCACATCTACATCTATATATGCACTGTTTTGAAGATTTTAACTAAATTTGCTCTTGTATGATCTTAAAGCGATTTTGATGAATTTTATAAACTAACTAGATTTTCCCGTGGGCACGTGCCTACGGCACGTCTTCGAAACGATACAACACGCGAAAAGTCTTGTAAATAGTAAAAAAATAATTATGTAGCTCAAGTTTGAATAGTATGACAATAATTAGTTGTAAATAAAAGTCCATGTTTCTATTAGTATATGTTGAAAATCCAACTTCTTAGAACTTTAAGGATTGAAAATTATGAAATTTAACTGTTGAAGAGATATTTGTTATTTTCAATATAACATGTGCAATAAAAAAATATAAAAATTCTGAAAATTTTACAAACCTGAGTTCTTAAAATCTAAATTTTTAAGTAAATAAAGAAAGAATGGGAGAGAGAGGGAGAGAGAGAAAGAGAAAAATATGAAAAAGTGAAGAGAGAAAAGAGAAGAGAGAAGAGAGAGATAGTAATAAAGTAATGAGTTTTTTAGTTTTGGGGCAAAAAATTTAATTTTGGGGTTTGAAATTTTGGGCGGGAAAATATGTTTTGGGAGAATCAATCTAGACCATTGGTTTTAGGAGAGATTGAATGAGAGCCACTTGATAGCTTTCTTTATAATTTATTATATAGATATATGTTGTACAAGTCATATTTTAGCATCTCAGGAAATTGGTTTTTCAAATTCAAGATTTTACAAAGAACTATGCATGTATCAGTAAAACATGCACGAAATTTCAAAACTGCAGTCTGTTGGAATTTACAGTCGACCGCTTCGCTTTTGAACTGAAGACGACAGTCGACTGTCAGTTCTTGACTTTCAAATTTTCTCAGTACAGTCGAACGACTATTTTTGACGGTCGACTATCATTGTTCTGGCTGATGGGTTTTCTTGAGTTCGAATTTTCGCAGGACAGTCGACCAGCTATTTTCGACAGTCGACTATCATTTTTCTGGCTGATGGGTTTTCTTGAGTTCAAATTTTTGCAAGACAGTCGACTTTCATTGTTCTGGCTGATGGGTTTCTTGAGTTTTCTGATGTTTTCTTTAAACGATTGGTTCTTCGATATTATGGATTATTAATCTACTGTTTTAAATGACATTTGCTACAGATTACAGTATTTTACAGAAAGTTATATTTTGTTTATAATAGAATTTAAATTACATTCCTATGACTTTATAAAGAGAGATATATGTGGTTTTCAAAGGAATTGATGTTTTGTGATATTCTACGACTTAAAAATATGATTTCTGTTATTTAATGGATTTAATATTTTTATTTAAATTCTGGAATTTCATGTGTACATTAAATGGATTTGGATTTTGTCAAATTCTTATTATAAACATTTTGACAATGGATTTATGAGTTTTATTAAAAGTTTTGGTATTGATGGTTGAGTGATGAGTCTTTAGAGATTGAGTAGGGCCTTAGCTACCGGTGGTTGAGATCTTGGTTGTTGTTCAGTTGAATTAAGCCCGGTAGGGTATACTAAGTCTAATTGATTCACTTTCTATTAAACAATTAATTAACTTAACACGATAAGGATAAGCACTATATAGTAATATGACAAAATGAGAACATGGGTTATGGACCTCAGTATGGCCTGTGGTGTGAGATAATCTTCAGAATTATCGAGGTGTGAGTAAAATAGTCTCCGGGATTAGCTGCGGTATGGGATTGATCTCCGGAATTATCGGGGTCGAGGCGACACTCATGTGGTATTCGTGTGATGAGGCGCCATAGCTTGCGGTGTGGGGTATTCTGGAAGATTTCCAGGTGTGAGTGAAATAGTCTCTGGAATTATATGTAGATAGAGATTGACCTCCGGAATTATCGAGGCATGGGCTAATACTCACAGTTATCTAGATCTCATAGTAGACATCGTAATCGGATTAGTTGCATAACGGGGGATTAACCCCTATCAAGTGGAGGACGATAAGGACTTGCACCGGACCTATGTAGAGTGGGATGCATAGAATCCGACAAGTATGCATTAGAGAGTCAGCATATAGCATTGGTGTTTTCTTGACTTGGTTTTATGTATGTTGTTTTCTGTTTTCCTACACTTGACACTTAGTCTAGTTTCACTTGATGTTTTCATGTTTTATTTATTGTCATTTCATATTCTTTTCATTTATTCCTACTATTGATATATGTTGTTCATGACTTTATGTTTCTCATGTTGTATTTCTTTTGATGTCACTCATACCGTTATGGCTGACCCCTATAGTATTGGGGGTTAGGGTTACCCCTAGCCTCATGTTTTACAAGTAGGTACTGTTAGCTTGAGATTGGATGCATGTGGTAGAATGATAATGTGGCTTATGTAAATTTTAAAGAAATGTATTGTAAAAGAAAAAGAAATTGTAATTCAAAGTGTTTATTTTCCACTGTGTTTTGTAATGAATTGATGTAATAAAAGTTGAAAATTTTATCTGTGTTTTGACTATGTTTACTATTACAATTGAGGTTGATGTTGGGAATTGTGCCACGTATTTCTGAGATAATATATTGGAAATTCGGGGCGCTACATGATCCGTGTGTGTTTCATGAAAATCGGGAATAGTATCATAATTCATAAGTGTTTCTTCACTCTCTACATATGGATTTAAGAATAGAAGGAATGTGACGACTACTAGTAGACTCTTGGCTATTATGTCTACCGTGTGATCGGTTAGATGTCATCTAAACTTGTGTATGTTAATAAAATTCTAGTGTATGTTCTGAAAATTAATTCTAGTGTATGTTTAAAAAATTAATTGTAGTGAATATTTTAAAATTTAATTCTACAAAAAAGTAAAGATAGATAATCTAGTGTATGTTATAGAAAATGATTGCACAAAATAAATAAAGTTAAATAAAATTCTGCTATAAACCGGTATATGTTAATAAAAAAATTCTAAACAAATATAACAAATATTTCAATACAACAACAATAATTAAATGAATCAACTAGTGTATGTTTACTAAATTGAAAAAAAAATCTAAAAAGAAGAAGAAGAAGAAGTACAATAAAACTCAATCTAATTAAGAAAAATAAATGAGAACAAACAATAATGCTAATTCTAAAAATTATAAAAATACAAAAATACCCTATGAGTGTAGAATGTAGATTGAAGAATGAAGGTAGAGAGAGTTGAGAGCTTGTAGTGTTGTTGTTGATTTTGTTGATTGTTATTGGATGTTGTTGATATTATGATGTTGATCCTTGCAATAGAGTAGTTGAAGGTTGTTGATTGTTGTTGATTTGTTGAGAGAAATGAGAGATAGTACAGAGAGTTGAGTGAATTTGTAAAGAGAATTGAATAAAATGATGTTGTATATATAGAATATGCATTTTTTTGAATTTCTCAAAATACCCGTAAAAACTAGCTAGTATAGATCCGTTGGGAGGTATTTTAGTAATTACACAAACACAATATTTAAAAAAAATTGGAAAAAAAACCCCAACAGTCAGCCCGCGGGCCGGCCCGGACCGGCCCAGGCTAGTTCAATCAGGTCCCGGGTCTGAGCAGGCCGGGCATGTAGAGCACCGGACTGGAATCAATTTTTTTGGGGAAAAGGCGGACCAGACCAGATTGCCTAGGTTGGGCGGGTTGGCCCCGGTTCAACCCGGGTTTGGACAGACCGGGCCGGGTCGAGGATCGAGCGGGTCGGGCATGGCCGGTCCCGGGCATGGCTGGTCCCCGGGCTAGCCCCGCCCTAATGCCACCCCTAGTTTGGGGGTGATGGGAATTGGGATGAGGGGAATATATCACTGTTTGTTTGAAAGAGCTTTTGATGTTGGTTCAAACTTTAGACTAGTAAAAGCATCTTTGGCCAACTCAAGTGGTCCATTCATTGTTTAAACTTTTTCACATTAGGATTCATTTCATATGTTATATGTGAAGTATGACGATTATCCACCAACTAGTTATCTACACGCGTGCGGTACACATCTTAATAATTATTATATTTAAGTAAAGACTGTGATTGTAAAAAAAAAAGATTATTCACTTCGAACCCCAACTTCGATCATTCAAACCTAACCAAAAACCTGAAAGATTACTGTCCGAAAATAAGATCAAACCCAAAGAAACACCCACCTTGATCCTCAAATCCAAGCATCCAAACCTATCCGCAAACCTGAAAGAGACAAAACGGGTGAAACTAAAGATGAAACCCAACAGAATACTCACCTCAAACCCCAAATTCGATCATCCAAATCCTAACCCCACACTTGAAAGATTACAGCCCGAAAATGAGATCAAATCCAAAGAAACACCAACCACGATCACCAAATTTTAGCATCCACACCCTACCCTTAAACCTGTAAGAAAGAAATATAAAGAAACTGAAGATGAAATCCAACAAAAATACTCCCCTCGAACCCCAAATTCGATCATCCAAACCCAGCCCCAAATTCGATCAATCCAATTATTTAATCAATAGAACGTAAAAATGGGAAATTTTTGAATGAATTTTTTGCACCTGGAGATTAAGAAATTGCGCTTCTCAGATTGGAGGAGATAAGATCACGCAAATTAAGCTTTATCACTTTCCTATGGAAATCGCTCAACTCCAGCTGGGAAAAAAAAACAATTACTCACCACGAACCCCAAATTTGAACATTCAAACCCTAACCGCATACTTGAAAGATTACAGCTCGGAATGACATCAAATCCAAAGAAACACCCACCTCGACCATCAAATTAGAGCATCCAAACCCTAGTCCTAAACCTTAAGGAGAGAAAAAAGAGTAAAACTAAAGATGAAATCTGACAGAATACTCACCTCCAAATTCGATCATCTAAATCCTAACCCCATTCTTGAAAGATTAGAGCCAGGAAATGAGACCAAATTCAAAGAAACACTCACCTCGATCACCAAATCCTAGCATCCAAACCCTAGCCCTAAACTTGAAAGAGAGAAAAGGAGATAAACTGAAGATGAAATCCAACAAAAATACTCACCTTGAACCCCAAATTTGGTCATCCAAACCCTAAACCCAAATTCAATCAATCCAATTAATTACTCAATAAACAACATAAAATTGGAATCTTTTTGAACGGATTTTTTTGCACCTGGAGATTAAGGAAATGCGCTTCACGAATTGGAGGGGATGAGATCACGCAACTTAAGCTTTATCTCTTTCCCATGGAAGTTGCTCGGCTCAAACTGCATAACTCTCCATCAAAAATCAAAACTCATCAGCTCAAATTAACACACAAGCGTAATATTATTTTTTCAAAAAAGAAAATAAAAACTTACATGCTTGGTTGGCCACTGAATGAGCCAAAGGTCAGTCGAATCCATCAAAGAGATATTAACCAACGAGTCGTTGGTATCCTCCTCAAACTTTTCACTGGATTTGTACCTACTAAAAATCATAAGCCAATTTATTCATCACATTTCAAACATTAACCAATTCATACCATTCTTCTACCCAATTTTCAACATTATTTGAGAAACCCAACCAAGCATAGAAAAATCATAATGCAAATCATTCACTGACACAAACAATTTCCTACCTTCTTCTACCCATTTTTCTACATTAATTGGGGAAACCATTGCTTAGAAAATCAAAAAAAACAAATTTATCTAATTTTAAGAGAAACCCATTAAAGAGAACATCATATAACATTAAAAAAAAACCTCTCTTTATATCAAATTGAAGGGAGAGAGAAATGAATGCTGACTCTTCAATAGAATCATCCATGACAACAAACTCAAATGAATCCGAACCTAAAAGAGAGATAATTGGGCATGAGTTTTAAAGGGAAGAAGATGAATGTGATGTTAAGTTGGTAAGAATGTGCAACACTTGATGCGGAGAAGTTAGGCGATTATTTTGATTCAACACCTATTTTCAAGGTGATTGCAACTCATGGCAAAGTTGTTGATCCATATGAGGTGGAGCTTATTGACGTCTGAGTTGGTGCGAATGGAGAGGAGGTTTTCGACGAATTTAGAAGGGGATCAGGATTCATTGGCAGTGGGAATGAGGTTGGGCGAGGTGTTCCAGGCGAAGCGCCAACGTTTGGAGATGAGAGGGGTGGTTTTGATGATGGATTCGGTAGTGAAGGAGGATGAGGAGATGATGTTGATTAGTTCGAGGGGGGGTTGGTTGAAGCGGTCGGGGGTTTATGAATCCACCATTGTTGGGGTTGGGGGTAAGCTAGGGTGTAACCCCCATTCCCGAGTATACGGATTCTCTTTTCTTTTTCCCATATTCTTGTATTTCATTGTTTCCTATAAATTATTCTATTCTTTTGAACCCAAATTTGCATTCATTTGAATATCCGACAATTTTGTTCGAACTCAGACTCCTAACTCATCCCCAATTGTATTTTCCGATTGTGCAAATTCGCAGTATATCTTTGTATTCGATTGTTTATAAATTACTTCCATTTCCCTAAATTTATCCCTTGTACTTAATGTATTTTGGATATTCTATTAAAGTTTTCTTAACACCAATTATTTTGCTTTCTAATAATTATATATTTTTAACGAGAATCATATTTCGTTCTACAATCATGTTTCATATCTATTTTTGATTATTTATGCCCAACCAGTATTTTTGAATTTATTTATGGAGCCCAAACTAAGTATGTTGTTACTTTTAATTTATTAATCCAAGCCCAATTATTTAGCTCAAGATTTAAACCCAAGCCCTAAACAAATATTAAATCCATAATATAATTATTTTGCCTTATTAATTGTTTAAAGCCCAGTCGTATTTATTTATATGAAGCTCAAGTAACCCCAACCCTATTTCTTTTCTTCTTGATTACTTGTTAAATTTGTGAAGAAGCCCAATATGAAACCCGTTAACCCTATTATCCACCCAATCCCACAAAACTCCAACTGCACATCAGTTAAAACCCCCAATCACTCCACTAATCCCACTAATCCCTCTAATCCACTCCTAAATCCCTATTATTAATCTTTAATAATTATTAATTCATTATTTTACCCCTCTATATATATATATATATATATATATATATATATATATATATATATATATATATATATATGCCTCTCTCTCTCTCCTCCTCTGTTTCTCCCGAAACCCAACTCCTAGCCCCGTCAGCCTCCCCTCCGACCTCGACCGCCACCTCCCGCTCGACCATCGCCACCACAGCTCCACCATCCTCCGACCGCTGCTCGACCCCGCTTCCATCTCATCATCATCTACATCCCACCGAGCTCCTCCTCATCTTCAACCTCTGAATCCTCAACCATCCCCCTAACCCCTGTTCCTTGCCTGCTAGCGACTCCTCCACAGAAAGCCAAGCCCCTGCCATTATCGGTGCCTTTTCTCCCTACCGCCCATCTGCCTCAACACCCCGACGTCAGTCCCGACCTCCTGTCTCCACCATGCGGCCATTACCTCTCCATGTCTGTCTCCGACCTCCCGTCGACTTCTTCCTCGCAGCTCGCACCCTTCTCATCGCTAGCAAGTCCATGTCACCATCACTCCACCACCGCACAACAGTAACCCATCCACCGCCCTCGCTCGCCCCTGCCTCCGCTCATTTTCGTAGCCTCTTTGCTTGCACTCGACACCCTGCACCTCGCAGCCGACCTCTGTCGTCAACCAACACCAACCAACCATCACTGCTCCACCATAGCTCCTACCTTACCTTCCTCAGCCCTCTGCACAGTACCATCATGACGCTTGCACCATCACCCACTACAGACTGCAACTGTCATCTTCCTTGCCGCACCGCCTGCAACTCTTCCGCCGCAGCACCATGCCTCCCGCTCAATGCCTCGCCCTGCCATCTGGGACCACCACCGAGCCCCATCCTCCAACTGCACTCCTCACCGACTCCTCGCAACAACCCTCCCTGGCCTTCGCCTCTTCCCTCATCGCCACTGCCATTTTCCACCACCATCTCCACCTCCTACTCCTTCTGCTTGTCACAGTCCCACCACCGCCAACCTCGACTTTGTCTCCTCTAGTATCATCGTCGCCTTCCTCCTCTGACATCGCCTTCCTCCTCTGATAGCAACTACCCTCCCCGCCTTCCCCATCGAGCATCATCATCCTCTGCCTCATCAACTTCACCTCCAAGCCTCTGCACCCACCTCATCGCCGATCGCCTGACGCCAACAGTCATCCCCTTGCTGCACTCCTCTGATCTAGCGTCCCCCCTGCACCCTGTCACCTGCACCTTCCATCCTCCCTGGCTACAGCTCCCGACCAGCCAACACCTTCTCCGTTAGCAACCACCATGATGCGGTTTGTTTTTGGGGGGTGGCTGCACTAGGTGTAAGTTCTCTCAATTTGTATTTTTGCGAAAGTTTCGGTACTGACGGTACGCCCGACCCTTAGACGGGGGGACGGCTCGAAAGTAGGCAGGAGTGAGGTGGAGGTCGGATGCTCGGCTCGGATCTGAAAACTCAGATCCGGAAGTCTCGTGTACCTGCACTCAGCCTAGGAACACCGGGGTTGATCCCAGTGGCAGGCCCTCCAACAGTCTAGTCAGTCACTGAAGAGTAACAGTAACAAGAGTTTTGAGAGGTGAAAGATTGATTACCTGTTGAAGGGGTAGTGATAAATCCAATAATATCCACATTTTAGAGCAATAATTTGATTGCAATTAGACAATTAAATTCTCTATATGTGGTAATTTACTCTTCTTTTCTCTTTTTCATAGGAAACAGCCTAAAAGCAACTAAACGAAGCAGATTCAAGATTTACTCTAGACTGTGATGATGATACACAAGAAGCTAAAGAACACAAGTCGACTGGTCCTTCAACGACAGTCGACTGAACAGAGGAGGTTGAGATTCCGAAGCTGTGCAATACAGTCGACTTACCCAAAAGACAGTCGACTTGACTGACTAATTTGAATCTCCAGAATTCACAACACAGTCGACTGGCATTCAGTGGGAGTTAAAGGATAAAGATAGTTGAAGATTCATCCTCATCCAAATCCGAATCAAAGTGAGCTGCTAAAATCCAGGAAACAGATATGGGATAACTGCAAATAACAACTTCCCAACAATCAAGTCAGAGGCTCAAGTTTGGCAAGTAAGAAGATCTACTCAATCCATATCAGATGCGTGAAGAGATAAGAATCAGGAACTTGAGATCTGCAGATGTGGGCAAAAGAGACTATAAAAAGGCTAGAATACACAGAAGACATTATCGGTGGGAAATATATCTCTAAATCACTGGATATCTGATAGTGACAATCAGATCAAGAGAGAAAGAAGAGAAGGAATCAACGAAAGAAGATCAAGTACAATCAAACAAAGGAGGAGATCGAGTGCACTGAAAGGGAGAACAAGTCGACTTAGAAGCAGTTCAAGTCAACTTCAAGGCTGAATATCACAATAATCAGTGTTACTTCTTCTTCTCTCTAGTTTTTGTTTTAATTGTTAGAGTCATGAATTCTATATTTTTAATCAATAAAAGTTATATTATGTGCAACTAATTTCATTGTTGGGCTGATTGAAACCGTAGTCATGTAATGTTTATAATCTTCTAAAACACTACTTTATTCACTTATTGATTAAACCTGGTTGTCTTGATCAAAATTTATAATATGAAGCAACAATTGATAGAAATCTCCTAGGAGCAGTCGATTGAGAGTGACAGCAAGTCGACTGATCTGAAGAACCTGATATTATCAAGTTAGCTTATTATAAAATTGACACGGTTATATGAGTATAGAGATGACCCATATCTTGTGCTCATACTTGTAACACAGGAATCTTTAGGGGTTCTTGGTTCAATCAACTTGAGGGATCTAGATTTGATACCAACTTCTAGAACTTTGAGTGCTTGTTAATTCCATCGTTCCTATGCTCTCCTTAAATGCAACTTAGTAGATACCAAGCTAAATACTTAAGGAAAGAAACGAATTAGAGTAGATACCATGCCTAATTCTTGGCCTAGGAAAATCTTAACTTTAAGGAGTAGATACCATGCCCTTAAATGAACAAACATGAGTGATTAGAGTAGTGTAGAAGGTGATTTAACATTCGTGACTATAGGTGGAAATTATGCCCAACTCATTTAATTGATATTTTTGAGATACTACTTGATCTAGTTTTTAATCTCTTCAATTCCTTTCAAGCATACTTTAGAACACAACTTTATGATAAGTATTTTCTTTTGTTTTATTGATTAGTGAGTTAATTACTACAATCTCTGTGGGATCGACCCTTGCTTTTCACTACGCTTCTATAAACGATTCGTACACTTGTAAGGTTTTAATTTGTGTCCAGTTTATCTGTTTATTTAGATAGCTGAGACTTACAACAGGTAGAGAGCCTGGTATTTATAGGCAGTGCCAACCGGGTCTAGACCCGGTTTCTCGTGGGCCTGACGTGGCAGAAGCCCAGGCAGTTTAGGGCTGATGAGGCAGATCTGATGATTGGGGGTGAACGGTTTTTGAGGGGATCCTGTGGCCCAGGAGGGGCCACGTCATCGCACCCATATCAGTAGGGATGGCAACTGGGCCGGGTCAACCGGCAACCCACCCGCGACCCGGCCCGCCAACCCGGCCCGTTAATTTGCTCCGCGGGTTCGGGTCGAACCCGGTGAACAGTACCGGGTCGACCTGGGTCGCAATTTACGCGAATTGAATTCGCGAAACCCGGCCCACGAACCCAGCCCAATTCGCGAATTGGACCCGCCAACCCGCAGGTCGACCCGTGGGTTTCGACCCATTCGACCTGTATGGGTCGAACGTTCGACCCGTGACGGGTCGACCGTTGACCCGCGGGTCGAACGGTCGAAAATCGCCCCGTTCGCTGCTGATGCGCTCTGTCTTGGGACAGAGCCATTGTGAACGGCTCTTTGAGCCGTTGCATTTTATTTTTTATTTTTTTGTTTTTTCCCACTTATTTAGCCTATAAATATCCCCAAAAATCTCATAAAAAATCACACCTCACTCTCTTACTCTCTCTACTATTATACATCATTTGTAAAGAATTTTTGAACAATTGTAGTATTCATCAAACAAGTGTACAAGGAGGCATATACACAATCAAATTTCGGTCGTATCGGAATCAAAATTCAACGTCTTCAACGTCTTCAACTCTCTTCAACCCTCGTCAAATCTACTTCAACCTCTTCTCAACTCTTCAATAGCGGAATCGGCAAAGCGCTCCTCCATCTTTTCTATTCTATTTTTATTTTAATGGTTTTTTTTACATACGCGTATTCCACGGTGAACGGTATCAAAATATCTCTATCACTCTCGTTAATTTTTTTGCATTGTAGTTAAAATTATTGTTCGTTTTTTTGAACTTCTCTATCTCAACCCTCTTGTTTTTAAGTTTTTTTTGTATAATTCACCGCTCCTACATTGTATATTTTTTTTTACATACCACATTACTACATTATGTCTAGATCATGCGGTAGCGGTCATAGCGGACAAGATTCATCCTCCTCTTCACGTAGGCCACCAATTGTCCCAACTAGTGAGACCGCCCAAGATTATATTGATCCTACTATGGAACAATGGGGTACACACGACGATGTTGTAGGTGACATACAATTAGAAGAAGAACAACAACAACAACAAACCGAAACTACACAACCCCGTAATAGTAGGAAAAGTAGAGGAGAAACTAGTGATTGGCATAAGTTTTATGATTATATCCCGGACGAACATACTCCGGGTATAGGTTTGAAAGTATGTAAAACATGTAGTAAAACATACAAATTCAAGAGGGGTGACGGCACCGGTACAATTAGTAGGCACATACAACATAATCATAAAGAACTTCTTGATCAAATTACAAGGCCAACAAAAAATCAACCCTAGGACCGGTCAAGTAGATAGCCATCCTTATGATCCCGAACTTGTTCGTCGGGAAATGGCCCGATTAGTCATTAAGGAAGAGTTGTCATTTTCCTATCCCGAGAGTAGGAACTTGGAAAATTTTAATCAAACGGCCTTAAACCCTCATTTTAAAAGAATTCCGAGAAATACTTGCAAATCGGATTGTTTTAAAGTGTACATGGAAATGAAGGACGCTTTGATTGCAATTTTATGGAGTTCAACTTGTAGGGTTAGTTTAACTTCGGATTGTTGGACGAGTGTCAACAATATTCCAACAGTGAGAATAACCTGTCATTGGATCGACAATGATTGGATTCTTCAAAAAAGAATCATATCACTTGCATCGTTGCCGTATCCCCATAGTCGCTGAAATAGCAAACCGTATTATAGAAATTTGTGATGTTTTTCATATTCGCGATAAAATTATCGCTATTAGTTTTGATAATGCATCTAACAACAATGTAGCAATTACTACTTTAAAACCTGTATTAAACCCTCCATCTGACAATATTTTTCATGTTAGATGTGCATGTCATATTATAAATTTATGTGTTCAAGATGCATTAAGAATAGCTGATCCATACATAGTTAAAATTAGAAATTGTGTACATTTCATTGCATTAAGTCCAAGCATTTTACAAGAATGGAAAGCTTGGTGTAGGGTTAGAAATGTTCCTTTTAGAAAATTTCCAAAGGATGTTAGACACCGATGGAATTCTACTTTTGATTTACTAAATGTTGTCACCGATTATAAAGCAGTTATAAATAATTTTTGTATCGCAAAAAATATGCACAATTTTGAAATGACTCCCCCCGATTGGTTTTTTGCCGAATCTTTGTTGAAATTTTTAGAACCTTTTAAACCGCAACTTTAAAATTTTCAAAAACATATGAATCTACTTCTAGTAGCATTTTTATTGAATTAGTTAGCATGATGCAAATATTTAACGAAATGTTAAATGATCCCTATATTAGTGACATTGTAATACATGCAATTCAAAAAATTTTGAAGTATTATTTTCCTCCTCCTATGTTGATTTGTATTGCTACTGTTATGGATCCCCGTATCAAATTAGAAGGTACGAAGAATTTGATAGAAATGTTTTTTGGATATTTAGAGGACAATGTAGAATTAACAACTGATTGCACTACTTTTTTAGTTCAGTTTGAATCTACGTTAAATAACTTGTATGATTATTATGATAGACGTTTTGCTTCTAGTAGTACAACTTCTGTAGTTAGTTCTTCTTCTGGTAGTTCTAAAGGTAAGGGTAAAAGTAGAATTGGTGATAGAACATTTAGTTTATTTGAACAAATTCAATCTAAAAAACCTAGGACTAATCAACCAAATGAATTAAATTGGTATAACCAACAAGATACTGAGCCTACTCTTTCTCCACTAGATATTTTACAATGGTGGAAAGAACATGAACACACTTTTAGTATTCTGTTAATTATGGCTAAAGATTTACTAACTCCTCCTATCTCTACAGTTGATTCTGAGAGTGCATTTTCTACAAGTGGCAGAGTTCTATCTGATTACAGGAATCGGTTGAAGCCCGAGGCGTTAGAGATGCTCGTTTGCACAGAAGACTGGCTGAAGGCTGAAGATAGGACGCAAGGAAAAGCACTATCAAGTTCCACAAGTGGGAGCAACTCGCCCGAAGAACAACAACAACAACAACAACAACAATAGCTTTGCTTGTTATGTCAAATTAGAAAACTTGTACTCAATTAAAATTGTATATAAGAAATATGTTATTGTATAAAACTTATTTGTGAATTGAATTCTTCATTTCGTTATAAATTGTTCAAATTGTATAACTTAAATTCATATGAATAATATTTCAAAATTTGTTGTCAATTTCACTCTTTCAATCTTATTATTATTATTGCGATTTTTATTGTTTATTAGTATTATTACTTACTTAGTATTATAATTATAATTATTATTTTAATTTAAGCTACCAAAAAAAAATTATTAAACGTGCCAACCCGCGGGTCGACCCGGCCCAACCCGGGTTGAACCCTAAAGGGTTCACGGGTTGGGCGGGCCACCCAAACAAAAAACAACCTGGCCCGGCCCGGCCCGGATAAGAATGCAACCCGGCCCGGCCCGTCTAATTGTACATGCCAACCCTTACGGGTTGGGACCGGCCCGGCCCACTCGACCCGTTCGCCACCCCTACATATCAGGAGCCCCCCACTCCTGGAGGGCTGGATAATCCAGCTGTGTAGAAGTGATTTTTTGCCTCTGTAGGAAGAGCGGGTTGGTATGTACGGTGAAGAACGGGATTCATATCTTCCAGAAGAGGTCAGTGGGGTAGCATGAAGGGGATCCCCGTTTGGAGTCAGGAGGAGTGCTGGGTGCAGAAGCGTCGGAGCTCGGTTCGCCAAGTGTCGAGGGTCGGTAGACGACCCCCTCGCTTGTTGGAAAAGCAAGGAGGGCATCGAGACCTGTGGAGTCAGAAATTTTTTTACCGGGCGTCTGGGGTCGGTCGGCGAGCCCCTTACTAGTTTGAAAAGCAAGGGGGCATCGAGACCGTGGAGTCGGGAGTCTTTTTGCTGAGTGTATAGGGTCGGTTGACGAGCCCCTTACTGGTTGGAAAAGCAAGGGGGCATCGATACCGTGGAGTAGGAGGTCTTCTTGACGAGCGTCTAGGGCCGGCAGGCGAGCCCCTCATTGTTGGGGGATAATCTTGGGGCTCACGGTGACATCCGAGCATCAACCCCGAGTTTGCTTTGCCGAGGGTAGGGGGTCGGTAGACGAGCCCCTCACTTGTTGGAAAAGCAAGGGACGTCGAGACTGTGGAGTACGTCTCCTCGATGAGTGTCTAGGGTCGATGGGCGAGCCCCTCATTGATGGGGGATAATTTTGGGGCTCGCAGTGGCATTCGAGCATCGACCCCGAGGTCGTTTGGTCGAGAGTAGGGGGTCGGTAGGCGAGCCCTCTCGCTTGTTGGAAAAGCAAAGGGGCGTTGGATTCTATGGAGTAGTGGTCCTTCTTACCAAGCATCTGGGGTTAGTCGGCGAGCCCCTTACTGGTTGGGGGATAATTTGGGGCTCGCGGTGATATTCGAGCGTTGAGCCCTGAGCAGTTGAGAGAAACTTTTTGGGGCTCACGGTGTCATCTGAGCGTCGAGCCCTAAGCAGTTGAGAGAAACTTTTTGGGCTAGCGGTGACATCCGAGCGTCGAGCCGCAAGCAATTAAAAGAAACTTTTTGGGCTCGCGGTGTCATCCGAGCCTCGAGCCCCAAGCAGTTGAGAGAAACTTTTTAGGCTCACGGTGACATCCGAGCGTTGAGGTCCAAGTAGTTTGGGAGAAACTTTTTTAGGCTCGCGGTGACATCCGAGCATCGAGGTCCAAGCGATTTGGGAGAAACTTTTTGGGCTCGTGGCGACATCCAAGGGTCGAGGTCCAAGTAGTTTGGGAGAAACTTTTTGGGCTCGTAGTGACATCCGAGCGTCGAGGTCTAAGCAGTTTGGGAGAAACTATTTGGGCTCGCGGTGACATCCGAGCGTCGAGCCCCGAGCAATTTGAGAGAAACTTTTTGGGCTCGTGGTGACATCCAAGCGTCGAGGTCCAAGCAGTTTGGGAGAAACTTTTTGGGCTTGCGACGACATCCGAGGGTCGAGGTCCGAGCAGTTTGGGAGAAACTTTCTGGGCTTGTAGTGACATCCAAGCGTCAAGGTCCAAGCAGTTTAGGAGAAACTTTTTGGGCTCGCGGTGACATCCGAGCATCGAGATCCAAGCAGTTTAGGAGAAACTTTTTGGGCTCGCGGTGACATCCGAGTGTCGAGGTCCAAGCATTTTAGGAGAAGCTTTTTGGGCTCGCGGTGTCATCCGAGCGTCGAGCCCCAGGAAGTTGATAGAAACTGTTTGGGCTCGCGGTGACATCCGAGCGTCGAGGTCCAAGAAGTTTGGGAGAAACTTTTTGGGCTCGCGGTGACATCCGAGCGTCGATGTCCGAGCAGCTTGGGAGGAACTTTTTAGACTTGCGGTGACATCCAAGCGTCGAGGTCCAAGCAGTTTGGGAGAAACTTTTTGGAGGAAGAACTTGGGTGAATAATGGTGAAGTACCTGAGAAGTTGACCCTGCGCGATGAGGCACAGCGTTGGTCGACAGAGCTGAGGGTAAGAAGGTATTTTTGCGCTCTAGGCTGATGTCATCAAGATCATATTGGCCGTTAGATCTTGATGATGAAGATCAGACGGCTAGATCTTTTTGCGGAATTCGAGGAGTCCCGTTTGCACGTATAAATCCCCCCCCCCCTCACTTCTTCACTTTGCATTCAACTTCTTAGTAACAGAAATTTTCTTGCACACCGCCGACGACCGTTTTTCATTGACCTTTGCGTTCTCCGGTGAAACAGGTTAGTTTTTTTACTTTAAAATGTCACGGTCTCAGTCCAGTTCCTAGGCAGGCAGTTCAGGTCATGGCGAGGAGGAGGTTCATTCGTCTTCAATATCCTTTTCGTTGGGTGACTTGCATTCGGTAAAGGAGGAGGTTCTGTCAGTAGAAGGGTCGGATAGCGAGGGTGACGTAGCCTTTATCGCACAGCCCCTGTAATCCTGTAGGTCGGGTAAGGAGCCTGTAGAGGAGGAGCACGAAGAGAGGGATTCCGAGGGAGAGGAGCTTGTGGAGGAGGAGAATGAGTTTGGAGAAGGAGGTCGGGAAGAAGAGGAGCAGGTCGAGGAGGACGATGATCAGGAGGAGTCCGAGCAAGGGATTGAGAGTGGTAGTGACCATGGCGTGGTCGGAGGGACCACAGAGGAGGTAGGGAAAGAATAGGCAGACCTCCCACCGTTGCCTCCCCTAGCGACCCCTTCCCCTGATAAGAAAGATCGCCCCCGAAGGAGGAAGAGGAAGTGTGTAATATCCCGATCAATTATCAATAATATTAATTTTATTATTTTAATTATTTAACTATATAACTATTTTATTTCTTTTGATGTTGGGTTATCTTTTTGTCAAGACAACGTAATTAGATAGTTAGGTTTTGATGGAGGATTAAACCTAGGGTTATGTATGCATAAGAGATTAAGGAGTTCTCTTCTAGAAGCTCTCTCTCCTCCACCTCACCATACCTCCACCTCACCCCTCCCCTCACCTAGGCATGGGCCGGCCAATGTACGACGGGTGGTTTTGAAAACTCCCTTGGTGCATTTTGCACTTTCCCCCTTATCCTTCACACTATAAATAGCCCCTCCCCTCTTCTCTTGTCTCATTTTACAAGAACCAAAAAAAAAGGAGAGTTAAAGAAAGGGAGAACCAGCCTAACTAGAGAGTTATTCATTATAGGTTTTCTTAGGAGTTTTTCATAGGAGCTAGGGGAAGGAGAAGGTGCTTAGGCAAGTTCTTCCTTCAAGGAAAATCAAGGTAGGGGGGTCTCTCTAACCTTATTCTTGTGTGTTTGTTTTCCATTTTGTGTTGTTCTTGTTCTCTTTTGTGGTGGTGTTTTGTTGTGTTGTTGTTTTCTTGTTGTGTATGTTGTTTGTATTAAACAACTTGGACTAACATTATGTATGGATAAAAGAAATGACCACATGGAAGAAAGTGAATGGTAGAACCTTAATGAAACACATAAAGATGAAGTCTTTAATAATTGTTATGGTTATTGTTGTTATTGTTATTTTTTTGGCTAATAAAAGAAACTAAACAACTTGGACTAATTTTCCTAAGCATATGAAATGATGGCATGACCAAATGAGAATGATGGATGGTAGAATCTTGATTATGTTTTTAAAAATGAACAACTTGGACTAATGGACATAAGCACATGAAGATTTGTTTACATACCCATCTTTGGGTTGTAGAACTCAAACAAGGAATATTGACATAAGCATATGAAATTTGTATATACCCATTTTGGGTTGTAGAACTCAAAAAAAAATGTGTCTTTATTTGTTTATTGTTCTCTACTTTGCTAACTTTTGTTTATAAAAAAAGGGTAAACTTTGTTGTATGTAGGAACCAAGCGGTTAAAGAAAAGAATGTTGTGATAAGTAGGACTTGTAATTTTGTTGTATGTAATTTGTAGTTCATAAGTTAGATTGTTGTAATAATTTCAAGACTTGTAAATTGTAAAGTGAAATAGTCTTTGTAATAGCTAGTAAGTAGATATCCATGCTTAATTAATATTCATGCTTAAGTAGTTAGTAGACATTCATGCTTAAGTAACATCCATGCTTAAAGTAGTAAGTAGATATTCATGTTAAGTTGTAGCAACATCCATGTTTAAAGTAGTAAGTAGATACCCATGCTTAAGTATTAATAAAGATCCGTGCTTAGTAGTAGGTATCCATGCTTAAGGTGTAGCAGATACTCATGCTTGAGTTATAGCAATCATACCATGTTTGGATTATTACAGGAAAGTTATATACCATGCTTAGATTGTTGTAGGAAAGTTATATATCATGCTTAGATTATTGTAGGAAAGTTATATTCCATGCTTAGATACCATGCTTAGATTGTTGTAGGAAAATTATATACCATGCTTAGATTGTTGTAGGAAAGTTATATACCATGCTTAGATTGTTGTAGGAAAGTTGTATATCATGCTAAATTAAGTAGATATTCATGTTAAGTTGTAGTAACATACATGCTTAAGTTGTAGCTCATGCTTAAATTGTAGTAAAGCTTCATGCTTAGATTGTAGTAATTATTCATGCATAAGATTGTTGTAAGTACATTCTTAAGTTGTATTCATGCTTAAGAGTGTTGTAGGTTGATGCTTAAGTTATATACCATGCTTAAGACCATTGTACATTCATGCTTAAGTAATAGAAAAGAAACCATGCTTATGTTGTATGCCATGTTGTAGGTTTAATGTAGAAAAAAACCATACTTAGGTTTGTATACCATGTGGTAGGTTTAATGTAGAAAAGAAACCATGCTTAGGTTGTATGCCATGCTGTAGGTTTAATATAGAAAAGAAACCATGCTTATGATGTATACCATGCTTGAGTGGTAGAAATGACCCATGCTTAAAGAATCATGTTCTAGTTGTAGTGTTAACTATCTTGTTGTAGTTAGTGTTAGTAAAGAGCCCAAACTTGCTTCAATGGTATAGTGTAGCATTCTAGTTAAAAGAACCATGCTTGAATTGCATATGGTAGTGAAAGATTAAAAAGAACCCATGAACCCATGCTTGAGCTAGGTGTTCTAGTTAACTATTGAAATGAACCTATGTTCTATGTTATTCTAGTCAACTTCAAAAAGAAACCCATGAAACTAGCACCATGATAGTTCTAGCTCAATTGATAAGAGAACCCATACATTTAGTTCTAGGTGATTCTAGCTCAACCTTAAGAAAGAGCCCAAGAATCTAGTCGCATGTAATTCTACTTCAATTTGGGAAAAAGAACCATGGATTCTAGTTGTACGTGGTTCTAATTGAAATTGGACCATAGCATGTGAGCATTGTTCATCTTCGTGGGTAATAAGGGTTGAGAAAGTCACTAATAATTGTTAGCTTGATAAAAGCTAGTGTAGGGTCTTCTAATTACCCTAGGGGTCATCGACCATCAAGACCACATCCTACCACCTTAGAGACTATGGATAGATCTCACCTCGGGCACCAACGGATCTTAACTAGTGTGGGTTGATCGTGGGCCAAGAGTGTTGATATGATCCAAGTTAGGGGTAGTGATGAGTGAGGGAGATCTCGTTACTAGAGTCTTGGATCGAGGGACTGTGAGTTGAACCATGATAACCTAAGTTGAAAATCTTGTAGGATTGTTTAGGATTAGTGAAATCATTAGGGTAGTGACTCATAAAGATCTTTAATTAACCTTTTTGCCAAAAGAGAGGAGTTGGTATTAGGGGTGACACCTTATGGCCAACTCGTCCTTTGGGCCGACATTAGGTGATGTTATTGGGTTGTACCTTCCTGTCAAAGGGATATGCACGGTGCCTTCTCACGAGTTGGGAGCACGGGTTGCGTATCTCACACTGTTAATTCCTGAAGTGCCATGATAAGGGCGGGCGGAGCTAGGGGATGGACCCCGAAACTCCATCGTGTTCGATGTCGGGGATGCGAATAGGCCATAGACTATGGTCTATGAGTTAGGGGGCCACAGGGGATGCTTCGATGTGTTGCAGTAACTCCGAGGGTTCGTCTGGTTTTTGAGTGAGGTCTGGTTAGCCGGGTAGTAGTGGCAAACATAGACACCATGAGCGTACTGCATTGGTGGGACTTGACCACGTCTGCAACCTCATCAGTCACGTTGTATCTGTCAGGAACAGGTTGTGTACAAGTAGAATTCATAAAGCGGGTTCAAATCCCTATATATGGAGAACGGCTTGATATGGACGTATGTAGTATGGGATGCATACGATTCCAGATTCCCGCTTGCATTAGAATAGGAGCATCCTAGCTTTAGTTGACATTGCATTAGATTCTAGTCATTGCTCTCACGAACACTTAAACTACACCGACATATTTTTACCATGTTTTTATATTTTTGTTTTTGGAGATTCGCTGCTAGTCATCAGCTTTTAAGCATCAGTATATGTACTGACGTCCCCACTGTAATAGGTTGTGGATACAAGATCACGAACTGGGAGGACTCTAGTCAAGGCATGGTCTACAAGTGAAAAGCCCAATGTTTATCATTTTCATTCATATATACTCTGATGTAATATTTTGAATCAATGGAAACACTTGGCCAGTAATATTGTATTAATAAAAGTTTTAAAATTTTCCTGTTTTCTGTGTATTGTGACTAATTAATTGTAAAGGTCCTAGCTCATGTCTCGAATTCTCCATATAGGAAGTTCAGGGCATTATAGAGTGGCATCAGAGCTGACTTCAATTTATAGTCCAACATAGAAGGAAAATAGACTTAGATGCCTTGTAGGAGTTAGGTTTTCTTTTTGCTGGTTGTAGATAATTATAATTCATACTGTTGTTCCTTCAACTTATGTTTTATGATGTTTCTATATCTATGCTAATTCCCTTGTTCACTCCTTGCAGGATGTCAAATGAGCAGTTCCCCTAGGGAATGGATGGGCACACGGAGTTGTAGTCGAGGTGGACTCGGACTTGGAGCCCATCACAGATGGGGACGAGTCACCAGTTGGGGCTTGATTGGCCAATGGGGCCACCGCAGCTACCGCAGCAGGGGGTGCCCCTGCAAATGGCCAGATCCCAGTACCGCCACCCCCACCACCTCCCCAGTTTACTTCTATAGAGCAGGCCTTCGACCAGGTCTTCCGCGATATCGCGACGTGGGGATGGTGCCATGTCTGCCTGGAGAACAGGATGGACTCGTGTGAGTTCGTAGCCCTCAACAATGAGAAGGAAGTGGCGGAGTTAAGGAGGGCAAAGGTGAGGGCAGACCGCAAGATGGCGATCCTGAGGCACACCCACCGTGTGCGACTTGCTTAGAGCGCAGATGCGCGGAGCATCAGGCGCAGATCTCACAGTTACAGACACTGCTGGCACCACCGCCTGCTGGAGGGGACCCAGCAGGAGAGACTAGTAGTACCGACTAGGCAGTTAGGTGCCCGTAGGCTATTTTGTTGTTTTGATATTTTGCTTCCTACTTGTATGATATAAATGTAAGGAAGATAATGCTTATGTAAGGTATGGGGTTATGATGAAATAAAGTTTAGCTTTATGTTTTCTGCAAGTCTTATATGCATGTTGAGATTGGATGGACGTTATTATTATTATTATTACTATTTTTATATAACAATATGATGCTCTATGTATTCCATTATTCTTTTCTACCAGATGTCTCGCAGAACAAGAAGTGGTAGGATCGATAATTTTGAGGGCGAAGGTAGTGGAGGCAATGGCGCAGGTCTGGATATAGGGGCAGAATTTGCTCGTATGTACCAGTCTTTGGGTGACCTAGCAGAGGCGAGCTGAAACAATGTGTAGCAACAGGGAGCACCTGGAGGTAACTGGGGAGCAGCAGCTACCGACCCCATTAAGATGGTCGAATCGTTCCGAAGGATGAAGCTACCCATTTTTTAGGGCAAGGCAGACCCAACAGCGGTTAACGACTGGATTCATCAAGTCGAGATAGTGTTTGAGGTGATGTTGACACCAGAGGATAGCAAGGTCAGGTTGGCCAGCATTCTGCTAGAAAAAGATGCCGGGGTCTGGTGGCAGTCGGTGAAGACAGGCATGGGCGAAGGGCCCATTACCTAGGAGAATTTCCTAACAGAGTTCAGGCAGCACTATTTCCCGCTAGACGTGCAAGAAGAGAAGGCCATGGAGTTCCTCAACCTAAAACAGGGAAGCATGACAGTTCGAGAATACGAGACCAAGTTCACCCAGCTTTCCCACTATGCTCCTGAAATGGTAGAGGATGAGGTCAAGAAGACCAAGAGGTTCGAACAAGGGCTTAGGCCCATGCTTAGGACCAAAATGATACCTTTTTGCATCCGGAGGTTCGAGAAGCTGGTCCGCCGTGCAGCTACGACGGAGTTGGATATGAACAGAGGGCCCGAACCGCAAGCAAACACCGGAAGATGGAACAGAGGAAAGAGGCCTGCACCAGCATCAGGATTCAGGAACCAGGGTGGGAATCAGAAATTTCAGAAGACTGTTAGCAATACCAGCGGTGCCAAGACAGGGGGTTGTTTCTTATGCGGCGAGCCAGGGCATTTCAAGAGCCAACGCCCCAAGAAGAACCCTCAGAATGATACCCGCACCTATTACAATTGCGAGAAGGTTGGCCATGTTCGGCCAGACTGTCCCCTGCTTCGGAGGGGCAACGGTAGGCCAGCTCCTAAGGAAAACAGCAAAAGGAAGGGGATTGCCCGCCAGGGCGAGTATTTGCACTCACGGAGGAGAACGCCGATGAAGACGAGGGAGTCATCACCGGTAGGTGAAGAATTATGGCTAAGTTTATTATAGTATTTTAAATATTTTGACATAAGATAGTATTGATGTAACCACTTTTGTCAACAGATTGGGTTAATATAAATGAAATCCAGGCAACTATTTTATTTGATAGTGGGTCATCGAATTCTTTTGTGTCTGAAGCATTCTCTAAGAAGCTGAAATGCACCCAGGAGGCAACTCCGGAATCGGTTTTGTTGGTCGGTACCCCATCTGGACCAACTCTCCCTGCAAATTCGTGCTACAAGGGATGCAATCTCCTGATTTGCAGAGAGACCCTGAGTATAGATTTGCTAGAGCTGGGCTTTGTAGGGATAGACGTGATTATTGGGATGGATTGTACGTCCAGGCATAAGGCTAGAATCGATTGCAAGGATAAGAGGATAGCCATTACCCCATCCGGAGGACCAGAGCTTGTGTTTCAAGGAAAGAAGAAGCAGAGAGAGAAAATTCCTGCAGCTGCAACTGGAGTACGAGTGCCAAGCGAAGTCAAGTTGATACCAATTGTACGAAAATTTTCCCTCGTATTTTTAGAAGAATTACCTGGACTCCCACCACATAGAGATGTTGAGTTCAACATTACTATCCAGCCAGGTAGCGCACCAGTGTCTAAGACACCATATCAGATGGCATCAGTAGAGCAGAAAGAAGTGAAGGAGCAAATTGAAGAACTACTACAGAAGGAATTCATCAGGCCAAGTGCCTCACCCTGGGGAGCGCCCGTGCTACTTGTGAAGAAGAAGGATGGAACCTCGAGAATGTGCATCGATTACCGGGAGTTGAACAAAGTTACTGTTCGGAACCGGTACCCCATTCCCAGGATCGATGACTTGTTTGATCAGCTCCAGGGAGCGACTGTATTCTCAAAGATTGATTTGCGTTCAGGCTATCATCAAGTTCGGATCAGAGAAGAAGATATACCCAAGACTGCATTCCGAACTCAGCACGATCATTATGAGTTTTTAGTAATGCCATTCGGGGTGACAAATGCTCCAGCAATCTTCATGGACATGATGAACCGCATCTTGCGGCCATTCATCGATTCATTTGTGGTTGTCTTCCTGGATGTTATCTTGGTATATTCAAAAACAGAAGAGGAACATGCTGAGCATCTAACTGCAGTATTGATCAAGCTACGAGAGCATCAGCTGTATGCCAAACTGTTGAAGTGTGAATTCTGGAAGTTAGAAGTGGCATTCTTGGGCCATGTCCTTTCTAAGGAGGGAGTAGCTACAGACCCGCAGAAGATTGAGGCAATAAAAAGTTGGCCTCAGCCGAGAATTGTGAAGGAGGTCAGAAGCTTCTTAGGCATGACAGGGTACTACAGGAAGTTCATCCAGAACTATGCTAGAATTGTTGTACCACTTACTGCACTGACCAAGAAAAACATAAGTTTTGATTGGACTGATAAGTGTGAAGAGAGTTTCCAAGAGCTGAAGAACAAATTAATTTCTACACCGATTTTGGTTCTGCCTCAACCAGATAAGGGATATGTAATCTTCAGTGATGCTTCGTTTTTGGGATTCGGGTGTGTTCTGATGCAAGAAGGAAAGGTCATAGCATACGGATCGAGACAACTTCGACCACATAAGAAGAATTACCCGACACACGACTTGGAATTGGCTGTGATAATCTTTGCTCTGAAATTGTGGCAGCACTATGTCTATTGATCGAAGGTAGAAATGTTTACCGACCACAAAAGCCTGAAGTATATCTACCAGTAAAAGGATTTGAATCTCAGGCAAAGACGATGGTTGGAGGTTCTAGAAGACATCAGACCGGAAATTTTATACCATCGGGGAAAAGCCAATGTCGTGGCCGATGCGCTCAGCAGAAAAAGAAGTATAGCCACGCTCACTGCAACAAGACGAGAGCTAAAGGACGAGATCAGACAAGCCGGTATTGAACTAATTGTTCAAGATTTGAGCACCATTTTGGCACGTCTGGAATTGCAACCGAGTCTGAATGACCGAGTCAGAAGGCTCAATTGGGTGATGCAGAGATTGAAGCACAAAAGCAGCTAGTCAATGAAGGAAAAGCCTCAGAGTTTAGCATAAAGGAGGGGTCACTTTGGTTTGGGAGCAGGTTGTGTGTGCCTAAAGTTGATGAGTTACGAGAAGATATCATGAAAGAAGCACACTCCACCTTACTCACAGTTCACCGAGGAAGTACAAAGATGTATAAAGACATAAAACAGCATTTCTAGTGGGCTGGAATGAAGCGAGAAGTGGCAGGATTTGTGGCCAAATGCCTTACATGTCAGAAAGTTAAGGCGGAAAACTAGAAACCAGTAGGTCTACTGCAACCACTGCCCATTCCAGAGTGGAAATGGGAGAACATCAGTATGGATTTCATCACGGGACTGCCCAGAAGTTCAAAGGGGAGTGACTCAATTTGGGTAATAGTGGACCGTTTGACAAAGTCCGTACATTTTCTTCCAGAGAAGACGACTTGGTCGGTGGAAAAGCTAGCAGAGGTCTACATCGAAGGCATTGTAAAGCTACATGGGGTTCCATTGTCGATCATTTCTGACCAAGATGCAAGGTTTATGTCCCGATTTCGGCAGAGTCTGCAAGAAGCTTTAGGAACGAGATTGGATTTTATCACAGCTTTCCACCCGCAGACTGATGGGCAGACAGAGAAAGTTAACAGAGTTCTCAAGGATATGCTGAGAGCGTGCATATGGACTTCGGAGGGAGCTGTGAACGACACTTAGCATTAGTAGAGTTTGCATATAATAACAGCTATCAAGCAAGTATCGGGATTGCTCCATATGAAGCTTTGTATGGAAGAAGGTGTAGCACCCCTGTGTTCTGGTTCGAAGTAGGGGAAAGAAAGATGTTCGGACCTGAAATAGTGCAGCAAACATCCAAAAAGATCGAGCTAATCAGAAAAAGGATGCAAGTAGCACAAACCAGGCAGAAGAGCTACGCTGACAACCGCCGACGAGATCTGGAATTCGAAGAAGGCAATTCGGTATTTATGAAAGTCTCACCTACAAAGGGAGTGATCAGATTTGGAAATGGTGGCAAATTAGCACCAAGGTATATTGGACCCTACCAGATTTTAAAGAGGATCGGAAAGACGGCGTACAGACTAGAGCTACCAATCGAATTGTCCCAGGTGCATGATGTGTTTCATGTTTCAATGTTGAGGAAATATGTACCAGATCCGAGTCATCAACTTCCAGACGTCCCCTAAGACCTGCGAGTGGATCTTACATATAAGGAGCGGCCGGTGAAAATTATCGATCGTCGGGATAAAATACTAAGAAACAAGACTATTCCGATGGTCAAGGTTCTTTGGAAGAACCAGTTTGTGGAAGAAGCCACTTAGGAGACGGAAATCCAGATGAAGCTTTCTTTTCCCGAGTTATTTTGATTGTTGTTTTTGTTTTTGTTCTTCCTACTTAGTACAGTTCTGAGGACAGAACTATTCTAAGGAGGGAGTATTGTAATATCCTGATCAATTATCAATAATATTAATTTTATTATTTTAATTATTTAATTATACAATTATTTTATTTCTTCTCATGTTGGGTTATCTTTTTGTCATGACAACCTAATTGGATAGTTAGATTTTGATGGAGGATTAAACCTAGGGTTATGTATGCATAAGAGATTAAGGACTTCTCTTCTAGAAGCTCTCTCTCCTCCACCTCACCCCTCCACCTCACCCCCTTCACCATACCTCCACCTCACCCCTCCCCTCACCTAGGCATGGGCCAGCCAATGTACTGATAAATCAGTTAATGTCCACATTTTGGAGCAATAATCTGAATGCAATTAGACAATTAAACTCTCTATCTTTGATAATTTATTCTTCTTTTCTTTTTTCCATAGGAAACAGCCTAAAAGCAACTAAATGAAGTGGATTCAAGATTTACTCAAGACTAATTCATCACTGTGAGGATGATACACTGGAATGAAGAACCTTAATTTTGTACTTGTTAGAAGCTCCTGAGTACAGTCGACTGATTCCTTAATGGCAGTTGACGGAACAGAGTGGGTTGAGTTTCCGAAGCTTCGCAGAACAGTCGACTGACTCATAGTCGACAGTCGACTTCTCTGACTGGTTTGAGTTTCCAAAAGTTCGCAGAACAGTCGACTGACTCATAGTCGACAGTCGCCTTCTTTGACTGGTTTGAGTTTCCAAAAGTTCGCAAAATAATTGACTGATTCTTAGCCAATAGTCGACTGAACTGGCAGTCAACGGGAATTAGAGATAAGCACAGTTGAGATACACCCTCATCCAAATCCGCAAAACAAATCAGGTTGAGCTATCAAAAACCAGGAAACAAATATTGTTTAACTGAAAATAACAACTTCCCAAAAATCAAAAGATCTGGTCTGGTAGTTAATGAAGAGGATTTGACTCAATCCATATCCGGTAGTTGAGGAGATTGAAATCTGGAGATTGAGATCTGCAGAGGGGAAAAAAGAAGCTATAAAAAGAGGATCGATCGAAGGATCAAGTGGATCATCGAAGAAGAGAGGAGATCGAGAGAACTTAAGGGCAAAGAAGGGATCACGTACTGCAACTCGTCATTGAGGGAGAGGAGAACAAGTCGACTTCAGAGGGATCAGGTTGACTTCAGGCTGAATGGTTTCAAGCTGATCACCATAAAAATCAGTGTTTCTTCTTCTCTCTTTAATCTTTGTTCTTTGTTAAATTCATTAGAGTCATGTATTCAAAACTGTTATTCAATAAAAATTGGATTATGTGCAACTAATATCATTTTGGGCAGATTGAAACCTTAGTCATGTAATAAATCTTCTTTTGCATTACTCCGATTACTTATTGATTAAACCTGGTAGTTCGGGATCAAATTTATAATATGCAGCTCTTGATGCTTGACATTCTTACTATTCAAGTATTGTTAACTCAACGTATTTGTTGATGAACAGTCGACTGACTCCTTACGACAGTCGACTGAAGTGACGTTCTGGTTAACACAACCAAAGTTGAGCTACCAAGTTTGCATATTATAAAATTGTATTTGTTACATGAGCAGATTTAGATGATCGAATCTAGTGCTCATGATTAGTAACATAAGAACTCATTCGGGTTCTGGGGTTTAATCAACTTGGAGGATCTAGATTTGATACCAACTTCTAGAGCTTTGAGTGTTTGTTAATTTCCACAGTTTCTATGCTTTCTTCAAGTGCAACTTAGTAGATATCATGCTAAAACACTTAAGGAGAGAAAGGAATTAGAGTAGATACCATGCCTAATTTCTTAGCCCAGGAAAATCTTTAATTTAAGAAGTAGATACCATGCTCTTAAATGAACAAACATGAGTGATCAGAGTAGTGTAGAAGTTGATCGAACATTCTTGGCTATAGGTGGAAATCGAGCCCAACTAATTCAATAGATATTTTTGTGACTCAAATCTCATTTCCTTTCAGACATACATAAAAGCTTTCTGATTATTGATTAGTAAGTTAATTACTACAATCTCTGTGGGATCGACCCTTGCTTTTCACTACGCTTCTGAAAATGATTTGTACACTTGCGAGGTTTTATAATTTGTGTTTACATTATCTATTCATTTAGATAACTGAGTACTCAACAAGTTTTTGGCGCCGCTGCCTGGGATTGTTTAGTATTTTAACTTGCAAATCAATTTCTTTTTATAAACTGAAAACTATGAATATTTTCTTTTAGGTACAGTTCAATTAAGAGGCTACATGACTTTGGTGTATGCACGGGAGATGATCACTTCATCCCAAGCTACTACCTATTGACCAAGAGATAGAGCACACTCTGCACAAACTAAGCCAGTCCAGTCGACTATCTTTAGGGTGTAAGTCGACTGTACCGCAAAATATTCCAAAAGCAACAATGGGTGAGGAAGTACCAAATCGAGTACCAATGCAGGACAAATTCACTCCGAAGAATATTGAGCAACCTTCTTGCATAGCTTATTAACCTAATGTCACAGGGAATATGCACTTATCACCTCAATTACTCAGCATGGTTCCCCACTTTAGTGGCAAACTAGACGAGGATCCTCATCTCCACTTGCAAGATTTCTTTGATTTTTGCAGAACGCAAAGCATCCAAGGGCTTACCCCTGAACAAATCAGGTTAATTTTGTTTCCATTTTCATTAAAACTTAATGCTAAATTGTGGTATAATTCTTTGGAACCAGAATCAATTCAATCATGGGAGCAATTGGCAACAAAGTTCTTGAAGGAATTTTTTCCAGCTCAGAAAACCAAACAACTAAAAAGGGAAATTCAACTCTTCCAACAAAAAGATGGCGATTTGTTCTTTGAGGCATGGAACAACTTTAAGAACAAACTTCTCAAGTGTCCTACACACAACATGCCTAAGGATGATCAGGTGCAAGCTTTCTATGAGGGTTTAAATTACACTAACAAAGCAATTATAGATTAAGCTTGCAATGGAATCTTGATGAGGAAGAGTGGTGAGGAGGCCATCGAGCTATTCGAAGAACTCAGCGAGAACTCACAACAATTCTCAACAAGGGGAAGGAGTTTTTCGAAAAAACAGGGAGTTTACGAAATTTCTAGTGGTAACAACATGCAATTAGAAATGGTAACCATGAACAAAAAAATTGATATGCTTGTTAATGCAATTTCGACGCTAGGTGGCGTAAAAAACTAAGCAAAAGAAATTTGTGCAATTTGTTCTCGCTCTGATCATACAACTGATGCATGTCCCATGTCTTCTTTCACAGATCAGGAGCACGCAAACTACGTAGGACAGGGAGTGTATCCACCCAAGAACAATCCCTTCTCGAACACGTACAACCCAGGGTGGAGAAACCATCCAAATTTCTCATGGAACAATAATCAAAACAATCAAGGCACACAAATCGCACAAGGGCATGCGCGGAACTTCCAGATCGGGAATGGGTTTGATCGACCAGTTCAAGAACAGAAGAAGTTGGATTTCGAATCCACCATTCTTCAATTGCTCCAATAGCAACATCAAATAAGCAACCAACAAGGGCAGGCCATTCAAAAATTGAAGACCCAAATTGGTCAAATTGCTAAGGAGTTAAGCGAAAGAAAGGCAGGATAACTCCCATCACAAACTATACCAAACCCTAGTGGACAAGAACAGCTCAAATCGGTGACAACCCTAAGAAGTGGTAAGATAATCGACAGCAAAACTGGAACAAACGCGAATGAATCAGACATACAACTAGCAAAATCTTTGGGTTCCAACAAGGTAAGTGACAAAGAAAGGGTAGTATTGCCACCATTCCCTCAAAGGTTAGTCAAGCAAAAGAAAGAACAACATTTACTTGATATCTTTGAAACTCTCAAGAAGGTAGAAATCAATATTCCCCTACTTGATGCTATTAAATAAATTCCTTCTTATGCCAAATTTTTGAAAGAATGCTGTACTCACAAGAGAACGTTTCAGGTTCGGAAGAATGTGGCTCTAACAAAGAAAGTGAGTGCGGTATTGTTGAGGAAATTACCTCCTAAGTTGAAGGATCCAGATAGTTTTACCATTCCTTACAGGGTTGGTGAGCATTTCTTTGAAAATGCACGTTAGACTTAGGGGCAAGCATCAATCTTCTTCCATACTCTGTTTACGAAGAACTAGGATTGGGGGAACTTAAACCAACATCAATCACCTTTCGATTGGCTGATCGCAGCATCAAGAGACCTAGAGGTATTTTAGAAGATGTCTTAGTTCAGGTAAATGATTTCATTTTGCCTGCAGATTTTGTTGTTTTGGATATGGAAGACTCTTCAATGCCATCTTCTTTACCTATCATCTTAGGTAGACCTTTTATGAGTACTGCTGATATAAAAATTTGTGTTAAAAAGGGCACTATAAGTATGAAAATAAATGGTGAAAAGATTGAGTTTAAAATGTTTGATGCACTAAAACTACCACACGATGATCATGAATGTTATAATGTTGATATGGTTCAGGAGACTGTGGACCAAACATTTCAGGTACATAGTATCGATCCACTACAGGCTGCAATTACACACTCGCTAACACTATCTCGAGTTGAACAGGAATTTGATGATACTGATTGGAGGATTACAGAGACAGTACACTACCTTGAAACTCCAAAATCATATTCAGGTAAGTCTGCACCTGTGTTCGAAAATCTTGTGTCTAATAACACTTTTGTTTCTTCTGTTACCAGGACACCAGACGTGGAGCTAAAGCCGCTACCTGAACACTTGAAGTATGCATACTTGGATGAAAACTAGACGTTACCTGTGATGGTTGCTGCAAACTTGAGTATGCAGGAAGAAGAGAAGCTGTTGAGAGTATTGCGGGAACACAAGGGTGCATTAGGGTGGACCATTGCAGATATCAAGGGAATAAGTCCATCCAAGTGCATGCATAAAATACTTCTTGAAGACAATACAAAACCTAGCAGGGAAGCACAAAGAAGGCTTAATCCACATATGAAGGAAGTGGTGAGAACAGAGGTCCTTAAGCTACTAGATGTTGGCATCATCTACCCTATCTCAGATAGCAAATGGGTGAGTCCTATACATGTAGTGCCTAAGAAAAGTGGAGTCACAGTGGTGAAGAATGATGAGAATGAGCTTATCCCTACGAGGATGACCACAGGTTGGAAGGTATGCATTGACTACAGGAAGCTGAATAACGAAACCAGGAAAGATCACTTCCCTCTTCCTTTTATTGATCAAATGTTAGAAAGATTAGCAGGATATAGTCATTATTATTTTTTAGATGGTGATAGTGGCTATAAAAAAATTGCTATTTCTCCAGAAGATCAAGAAAAAACCACTTTTACATGCCCTTTTGGTACTTTTGCATACAGGATGATGCCTTTTGGATTGTGCAACGCACCAACTACATTTAAGAGATTCATGATGAGTATATTTTCAGACATGGTGGAGAGGTTCATCGAGGTATTTATGGATGATTTCAGTGTTTTTGGATCTTGTTTTGATGAATGCCTTAACCATTTGCAGTTTGTGCTTAAGAGATGTGAAGAATGCAATTTAGTGTTGAATTGGGAAAAGTGCCATTTTATGGTACAACAAGGCATTGTCTTAGGTCATGTGGTGTCCAAGAAAGGCATCAAGGTGGACAAGGCAAAAATTGACTTCATATTGAAGCTATCCCCTCCTACTACAGTCAAGGGTGTAAGGAGTTTTCTTGGATATGCAAGGTTCTATAGAAGATTTATAAAAGATTTTACCAAAATCTCCAGACCCCTTTGTGGATTGTTAGCTAAGGATGTTGAGTTTGCATGGACAGAAGAGTGCACGAATGCTTTTGTTACATTGAAAAATCTTCTCATTTCCGCACCCATCATCATGGCACCAGATTGGACCCGTCCTTTCGAGCTTATGTGTGATGCAAGTGATTATGCTTTGGGAGCTGTTTTAGGTCAGAGAATAAATAAGGTACCCCTGCTATTTACTATGCTTCTCGAACTTTAAATGATGCACAGCTTAATTATTCCACAACTGAAAAAGAAATGTTAGCTGTCATTTTTGCTGTAGAGAAGTTTAGATCATATTTGATTGGATCTAAAGTCATTGTTTTCACTGACCATGCTGCTTTGAGATATTTGTTTGCAAAAAAGGATGCTAAGCCTAGGTTGATCATATGGGTGCTTTTGCTTCAAGAGTTTGATCTTGAAATTAGAGACAAGAAGGAGAGTGACAATGTTGTTGCAAATCACTTGTCCAGGATACTACATGATGAAGAGAGAAATATGCCCCCACTGAATGAAAACATTCCAGATGAACACTTATTTGAAATAAATTTACAGCTTCCATGGTATGCAGATATTTTTAATTATCTCACTGCTCATGTTTTTTCTCCAGGTATGACGAGTCAAGAAAGAAAGAGGTTGGTGGCCATGTGCAAGCACTATTATTGGGATGATCCTTGTTCAAATTTTGCCCTGATCAGATTGTAAGAAGATGTGTGTCAGAAGAAGAACAAATGAGTATTCTACAACATTGCCACCAATATGCATGTGGAGGACACTTTGGGACAAAAAGGACAGCACTTAAGGTATTACAATCTGGTTTTTATTGGCCTAATGTATTCAAAGATGCTTTTTCTTTTTGCAAGACTTGTGATAGATGCCAAAGGACAGGCAACATCTCTTCCAGAAATCAAATGCCACTGAAAAACATTCAAGTAATTGAGCTTTTTGATGTATGGGGAATCGACTTCATGGGTCCTTTTCCTAACTCACTTGGTTATTTATATATTCTTGTGGGTGTAGATTATGTGTCTAAATGGGTCGAGGCTGTCCCCTCAAAAACTAATGATCACAAAGTTGTTGTCAAGTTTTTACAGGATAACATTTTCACCAGGTTCGGTACACCAAGAGCAATAATTAGTGATGGAGGTAGCCACTTCAATAATTTTCTATTTGCTTCTTTGATGAAGAAGTATGGGATTACACGTAAAGTGGGTACTCCATACCATCCTCAAACCAGTAGGCAAGTGGAGATTAGCAACAGAGAAATCAAGAGCATTTTGGAAAAGACCGTGAATACAAGCAGAAGGGATTGGTCGCTACGCTTGAATGGTGCATTGTGGGCATACAGAACTGCATACAAGACGCCCATTGGCATGTCACCATATCGTCTGGTCTCTGGAAAAACATGTCATCTTCCGGTGGAATTGGAACACAAAGCTTATTGGGCTATTAAAAAGTTCAATTTTGATATGAAACAAGCAGGTGACAAAAGAAGATTGCAGCTGAATGAGCTCGAAGAATTGAGGCATGATGCATATGAGAATGCAAAGTTGTACAAAGAACGGACCAAGATATACCATGATAAATAGCTAGCAAGGAAGGAGTTTCATGAGGGACAGAAGGTATTGATATACAACTCGAAATTACGACTTTTTCTAGGGAAGCTTATGTCGAGATGGTATGGTCCGTACATTGTTACAAAGGTTTTCCCATATGGAGCTTTGGAGGTTCATAGCAAAGAGAAGAATCAAACATTCAAGGTGAACGGGCATAGGGCGAAGCCTTACATTGAGATGAGTTTTGAGCCGCGAGAGGAAGATATAACTCTTCAAACTATTCAATAAACTCGTCAAGTCTAGCTGAAGACAAAAAACGCAGCGCTTATTGGGAGGCAACCCAATTGTCAGGGAAGTTCTTACACTTTTCTCTTTATTTATTTCTTCAATTTTTTATTTATTTATTTTTTTTCTCTCTTTCCTTCCAACTGGATGGTGACACATGCCTATTTTAAGTTTTTGTCTCAAACATTGAGGACAATGTTACGTCTAAGTTTCGGGGTATTTATTCACATTTAGAGTCTTTTGATTATAGAGTCTTGGGATTATGTTTAAAAAAAATAAAAATAAAAATAAAAAAATAAAAATAAAAAAAACCTTCTAACAACAATGATGAGAACATGAACTCAGTTACTATAGGTAGAGAGTGGAGAACAAGTATTAATTGTGGTCTTTATCTTTAAAAATGTTAATAACTTATCATATGGATTATGCTTGAAACTTTTATTCATTTGGCAATGTCAATTCAACGAATTTTGAAAGAGAATAGCAAGTTCAACTATGAGTAAACTTACATACACAAATTATGAGTTTTGAGCCTAACATATATTTTTTTTGAGAGAGTCATACACTTGAAGATCTCAGTTGACTACATGAATCTACATTCTTGAGATGAACTAGAACTTGCTTTTGTTACTTTTCGAAACTTATTTTGGATTTTGCATGAAAACTTGGAAGTGATTAAGGCACCTAAGAATCTATCACCAAAGACAAATAGCCTACCCAACATCAATTATTCACTAGTTGCCCCTTTGAAGCCTATAAAAGCTTTCTTTTTGTAAGACACATCATCCTTAACCATGCCTAGATAAATAGGTTACCTTACCTATATCTATTGAGTTAGTAGAGCAAAAATTGTAAAAGAGATGTGGTATGTCAAGGTGAGGGGTTGAACTATATATAAAAATGAAAAGAAAAGTTGGAGGATTTGTCAAAAGAAATATGAAAAATTGTTCATCATATGAAAATTGCTGAGTTATGGGTGGATGAGAGGTGTTGATAGAATTAAAGTATAGGCCTGTGATAGATGGCCTCATGATTGCATTAAAAAATTAAAAAATTAAAGAATTAAAAAAATTTAAAAATTAAAAATAAAAAAAGGGGGGGTGGGGGGGGGGGGGGGGGGGGGGGGGGGGGGGAAGAAATATAATCTCTTAGAACAATACAAGTTGTTCTACTAATTCTTTAGAAATTTTGTATTTCTTTTTCCCTTCAATTGTTTAACCTCACCCATGGCCCCATTACAACCTATAAAGACCTTTTGTATCAAGTATTGTGCAAATCAATGGTGTGAAGATGTAGTAGCAAGATCAAGCATATGGTTTCATTTCATTCAAGTTAAGAGATCTAATTTGAACTACCCATGTTAATGTGAGCTATATTTTTTGGGAGTGTATGCCATGGTGAGATTTTGGAGTTGAAATGTAGTTGAACTTGCTAACCTTAATCATGATTTTGTTGCATAGGCATTGGTCACCCTACTTATTGATTTTCAATTTGAGTATTCCTTTGAGTAGTGATTAACATTTGAATTAAAACTTCTTTTAGACCTATCTTAATACTTGTTCTAATCTTGACACTAAAAGTAGCTAGTTCTCTGAGGTAAATGTTGGAAGAGTCAAGGTGTTCTTGCGATGCTTGTAGTGTCAGTTTTCATTTTTACTTGAGGACAAGCAAAAGCTAAGTTTGGGGATATTTGATAAATCTGTTAATGTCCACATTTTAGAGCAATAATCTGAATGCAATTAGACAATTAAACTCTCTATTGCTCTATCGTATGCTGAGGCGATAACATATGCTACCATCCTCAACTGTAAGAGTGTAACACCCCGCAAAATTGAGTTATGACAATTTTGCTCCACGTGTGTTACGCACATGTATTTTGTACTGTTACGGGTAACATCCATAATGTATTTTAATATAAATATCATACGTATTTTGTATTTCGACTATTTATACATTTTCCATTTTTTTTCAAAATTCATTTTTCTCCTATTCTGAGCTAATTTAAACATTTATTTTAATCTTGGTGTCTTTACGTGCATTGCACGTGTTTTCAATACACCTGACGATTACGTATATTACACCATTACATTTAATGTTTCTACGTATTTCAACTATTTATTTTTATAACTTTTTCTAATTCTTTTCATAAATTAAAATTCATTTTTCTCATATTTTGACTCAAATATATTTATACGTGTGCTGCACGTATTTTCTATGTGCGTATTGATTACATTGTTGTATGTATAAAATTGATGAAATGTATTTTTTGTGTGTTGTGTTTCGATTATTTATAAATATTTCTCTGTTGATCAAATCTATTTCGTATTTGAATATTTATTTTACGTGTGATGCGCGTGTTGGTGATGCACGTGTTGGTTGTATTCTCTTTCAAAATAAAATTTATGAAGTGTGTGTGTGTGTGCTTATTTTATTTGGGCATGAAAACTCTAATTATAATTAAATTAAACTAGTTCTATTAAATACGTATTACATATTATAACATATGCATTTAATTTAAATAAAACCCCTTAATAAATTGTGTGCACACACGTAAGATGCACGTGCACGTGTTTCTCACCCCTTAGATTTGTTGGCCGAGAGTGCTTGAGAGAGTGGGGGTGTGAGTAGGAGTTAGTGGGTAGTTAATTGTGTTAATGGGTAATTAGTTAAATCCCATTAATTAATCTTTTTTATAAATCCTCATCCTAGTTCTAAACAGCTAAAAAACACAAAAAGAGAACAAAATTTCATCCTTGTTGTTGCTTTGCCTTCGAGAGATCTAGGGAGTTCGGATTTCGAAGAGGCTTGGGGGCTCTTTAGGACTTCATATTTGTGAGGAATTCTCCTTTGAAATATAATCTCTTAGAACAATACAAGTTGCTCTACTAATTCTTTAGAAATTTTGTATTCCTTTTTCCCTTCAATTGTTTAACCTCACCCATGGCCTCATTACAACCTATAAAGACCTTTTGATCCAAGTATTGTGCAAATCAATGGTGTGAAGATGTAGTAGCAAGATCAAGCATATGGTTTCATTTCATTCAAGTTAAGAATTCTAATTTGAACTACCCATGTTAATGTGAGCTATATTTTTTGGGAGTGTATGCCATGGTGAGATTTTGGAGTTGAAATATAGTTGAACTTGCTAACCTTAATCATGATTTTGTTGCATAGGTATTGGTCACCCTACTTATTGATTTTCAATTTGAGTATTCCTTTGAGTAGTGATTAACATTTGAATTAAAACTTCTTTTAGACCTATCTTAATACTTGTTCTAATCTTGACACTAAAAGTAGCTAGTTCTCTGAGGTAAATGTTGGAAGAGTCAAGGTTTTCTTGCGATGCTTGTAGTGTCAGTTTTCATTTTTACTTGAGGACAAGCAAAAGCTAAGTTTGGGGATATTTGATAAATCTGTTAATGTCCACATTTTGGAGCAATAATCTGAATGTAATTAGACAATTAAACTCTCTATTGCTCTATCGTATGCTGAGGCGATAACATATGCTACCATCCTCAACTGTAAGAGTGTAACACCCCGCAAAATTGAGTTATGACAATTTTGCTCCGCGTGTGTTACGCACATGTATTTTGTACTGTTTCGGGTAATATCCATAATGTATTTTAATATAAATATCATACGTATTTTGTATTTCGACTATTTATACATTTTCCATTTTTTTTTCAAAATTCATTTTTCTCCTATTCTGAGCTAACTTAAACATTTATTTTAATCTTGGTGTCTTTACATGCATTGCACGTGTTTTCAATACACCTGCACGTATATTACACCATTACATGTAATGTTTCTACGTATTTCAACTATTTATTTTTATAACTTTTTCTAATTCTTTTCATAAATTAAAATTCATTTTTCTCATATTTTGACTCAAATATATTTATACGTGCGCTGCACGTATTTTCTATGTGCATATTGATTACATTGTTGTATGTATAAAATTGATGAAATGTATTTTTTGTGTGTTGTGTTTCGATTATTTATAAATATTTCTCTGTTGATCAAATCTATTTCGTATTTGAATATTTATTTTACGTGTGATGCGCGTGTTGGTGGTGCACGTGTTGGTTGTATTCTCTTTCAAAATAAAATTTATGAAGTGTGTGTGTGTGTGCTTATTTTATTTGGGCATGAAAACTCTAATTATAATTAAATTAAACTAGTTCTATTAAATACGTATTACATATTATAACATATGCATTTAATTTAAATAAAACCCCTTAATAAATTGTGTGCACACACGTAAGATGCACGTGAACGTGTTTCTCACCCCTTAGATTTGTTGGCCAAGAGTGCTTGAGAGAGTGGGGGTGTGAGTAGGAGTTAGTGGGTAGTTAATTGTGTTAATGGGTAATTAGTTAAATCCCATTAATTAATCTCTTTTATAAATCCTCATCCTAGTTCTAAACAGCAAAAAAACACAAAAAGAGAACAAAATTTCATCCTTGCTGTTGCTTTGCCTTCGAGAGATCTAGGGAGTTCGGATTTCGAAGAGGCTTGGGGGCTCTTTAGGACTTCATATTTGTGAGGAATTCTCCTTTTATGGTGGGTGTCTCTTTAATTTCTAATTTAGTTATTTTTTTGCACGAAATTATTAGATGATTGCTTTGTGTAATCTAGAATGTGATTGGTGAATTAAATTGAGTATGGATGCATGCTAGATTAAATAAACTCGATGAATATATGAAGATACAACATGGAAATTAATTTGTTATGCTTTTAAAATAAATTTGCATAAGATTTCTTGTGTGTTAATATCATGTGTGCTTGCTCATGTATGTTAATTCATGAAGGTTGGTTCATATTAAATTTTGCTACACCATGATTAAATTGTATATGTGAAATTGAGAATGCATAGCAATTTGCAAATTTGAGTAATTTATGTTAGAATAGCATGTATGTAGATTGGGGGTATAGGTATTTTTCCTAATCTTATAATAATTGGTAGGAATTCATGCTAATTTTATGAATTTAAAAAAAAAAATGTAGTCTAATTTGAATCAATAAGGAACAAGAATGTAAAGGTTAAAGATTACTCTATCTAAACTGAATTGAATAATTTCCAAGTTAAAATATATTAAATTCGTTGTGGAAATTTTAGAGGTGCTGTATATAGTAATAATCCAGAAAATAATTAAAGAAGAAGAAAACTTGAAGTTATACGATTAGATTAAAAATGATTGAGAAATAGAGGGTTAGTATAAAAGGTCTTTAATAGAATTATAATCAGTTGAGGCGTTTGGACTTATTGGTCAGCGCGTGAGCGAAAGGGGGTTTGGCACCTCTGGGTTTGTGCGTGTTCGAGTCTTGGGAGGCTCTTTTTTTGGAAATTTCAATTTTTATATAATAACAGTAGCTTGGATATATAAACAACTGAAATGGATTTGCTACACAAACAGTGAGTTGGCTCACAGGTTGTGGGTGGCGACTTGTGTTACTGTGCAGCCTAGGTTTGAATCCGGTTGTGCACATTTATTTTTTTATTTTTATTTTAATGGTTTTTTCCATGCTTTAAATTTAAGAAAAATTGTAGAATTATCTTAAAATACTACTAGAACCATGGGAAATAATTTTACACTACTATAAGATATATTTGGGGGATAAAATGAATAGCAGTTGATTTGAATAAGAGATATTTTATTTTGAACTAGAATTATATTATGAGGTTTAAAATGTGAATTAAGGAGAAAATTTGGGGATTGAGCTGAATATAAAAATTGAGTTTGGAACTAAATAAATATTAATGTACATTTTGATTAAGAAGGAAATTTTGATCATTTTGACTGGAGGTATTTTAAAAGTTTTACCATTTGGATTAAACTTGAGCTAAAGTTAATTTGAGTTTATTAAAGAATGAATTGGAAGTTGAATATCACATAGTTTAGAAAAAAAGAATCTACTGAATGTAATTACAACTTCATTGAAAATTCTATTATAAGGGGATGAATAAACTATTTATTTCACATAGAGAATGTTGATTTGAAATGTGGGATAAGACTATGAAACTAGTTATACAAATAACTGAGTTGTGTGAATAAGGAAATAATTGGATATGTGAATGAATGAAATTTCAAAATATGAATAAAAATGGTATGAATAACCCAGGATGTTGTGAACATAAAATGTGTAGATAAGGCTAAGTGAGACCCAGAATACCGGCAGTTGTGATAAATGTAATTTGAGAAGTAACCAGTATAGGTTGACTTTCTCTTGAGAAGCAGCCAGTGCGGGCTAACATTCTCAGTGGTTTGGTTTTAGCCCGGTGGGTTAGCTACCTCTAGGTCTTAATAAGTACAATTTAAACTTAAGGACATGTCTAATTGGAGATATGATGAAACAAGAGAAAACGTGAGTTATGGACTCCAGGATGACTCGCGGAGTGAGACAATCCCCAGTATTCTGAGATGAAGGATGAAATAGGCCCGAGAATGATCCGTGGAGTGGGATTGATCTCCAATGTTCCAGGATGAGAGCAATGCTTACAGGATATTTGTGCAATAAGGGTTTCAGGATGACTCGCGGAGTGAGACAATCTCCAGTATTTCAGGACGATGGATGAAATAGGCCATAGAATGATCCGCAGAGTGGGATTGATCTCCAGTATTCCGAGGCAAGAACCAATACTTGCAAAGTATCCAAATCTCGTAGTAATAATAGTAGTAGGTTGCATGGCAAGAGACTGAACCCTATAATGAGGAATACGATAAAGGCTTGCTCTCGGACCTATGTACTATGGGATGCATAGAATCCGAACAAGTATGCATTAGTGTCATCGTAGTGTAATGTCTGCATTAGGCATTAAGTCATATCATACACTGTCACAACTAGGATAGTCACTTTTCTTGTTTGCATTCAAGTTTGTGTTTCCTAAATTAAAGAATCGTTGTATTATAGCATTGCGTCAGTTGTATGCAACTGACGTGCTCGCAGTTTCCCAGTTGCAGGATTAGACTTGGCATGGACTTGAAGTCACTATGATGAGTTGTTACAAGATTGTAGAAATTTTCATTATTGTAGATTGTATTGTATTCCACCGTGCCGTTGTAAAGAACATGTTGTAAATAAAAAGTTTTAAATTCCTTGTAAATTTGTACGAATTGAAGTATAGATCCTATAGTTGCTAGGAATTACCTATGTTTGGAATTCGGGGCGTTACAAAGAGGGAAGGATTTCCTATCACAAATCTGGCCTCCCTCTCAGACCAGACAAACTAAAGTAGAAGGCCGATCATTGATAAAGTAGAAGGCCGCCTGGCGGGGTGGAAAGGCAAGGTTCTTTCTCTTGGTGGCATGGTAGTCCTTATCAACTCGGTCCTGTCTAACCTCCCTACTTATTGCATGTATTTCTTCGAGCTTCCAAGATGGTTGATCCAGAGAATTGACCACACCATGAAGAGATTCATGTGGAAAGGAGCCAACACAAAGAAGGGGAGTTACCATTTGATCAGATGGGGAAAATATGCATGAAAAAAAAAATGCATGGCGGACTAGGTATCATCGACCGAGACATACCTTTCCCTCTTGGGCAAAGGGTGGTGGAAAGTTCTCCATCCAAATGGAGAAGTTTGGTAAGAGTTCATTCAATCTTACCTACAAGGGAAATGTTCGAGATATTTAGGTTTTCGAGTTGGCTCTAAGGTTTCTTGGTTCTAGAAAAGGATCACCAAAGCCTATGAGTCGTTCTGTACTGAGTCTATATCCTTTCTAGGCAATGGTATGTCCACCAAATTTTGGTGGGACAAATGGTGTAGTGCACACCTCTTAGAGAATTATGTCCTGACCTTTATGAGCTGGCTTCCCAACCTCACACCTTCGTGGCCAAGACGTGAAGGAGGGGAATTTGGAAGCCTTCTTTTAGAAATCGGCTTATCACAGAATCCCGAGTGAGACTCGGAGCCCTGCAAGCATACATTGCTCTGTCTGGGGTGAAGTGTGCGCATGGCCCAGACAAAAAATCCTAGGGTCTGGAGAATAGTGGCTCTTTCATAGTCTGCTCCTTGTACAACCGGTTCCACTTCAGAGGATGTAGGACAAAGTGGGCTATGATCCTCTAGAAGGCTAAGGCACCCCTCAAAGTCAGGGTTTTCCTTTGATTAGTGCTAAATAACGCCATCTTGACTAGAAAAAACCTAGCCAAAAGACAATTGAGCCTTGCGACAACCTGTGGGTTCTGCAACTATCCTGTGGAGTATCTGAACCACTTGATCATTGACTGCCAACGGAGCAAGGCAATACTGATTGAGTTTCTGCGGGCATTGGGTACGGATGAGTATCCCAACATTTATGAGAATTTTTGGGTTGGTCCCAAATTTGCTTCCATTAGGCACGAGATGAAGGGGGCATGGTATATCGCTATCGCTAGTACGACCTGAGTTTTATGACTTGACAAAATCCACTTTTACTTTCATGGGAATCATAATGCTCTTCTGGTATTTTAACTCATATCATGCATTTTATTTCTTTTTGGGTTCAGCTGCTGCCACAGGGCCGAGAGGAAGAATCACCAGAGCCTTCCAGGTTGACAAGTCCGACGATGACGTGGTCTAGTTTGGCCATACCCTAGACTAAACGGTGAGACGATTTCCAGATACTCACCTTCCACAGTTTGGTTGGAAGTACGACTATATTTGTACTAGCTTCCATTGCACATATATGACCCACCCTCCAGAGCTATGTTGGAGGTTTATGTTTTATTTCCTGCATTATAGTTATGTGCATCCTCCCAGTAGTCTGAGGATGTTTTGTTAGAATCTTATTAATGAAATAGGATGGCAGTATTCCACATTTTCCTTTTTTTAAAAAAATCTAAATGTAAACATGTTTATATCCACCTCAATCCAATAAGCAGGTCCTTTTGTCCCATTTTCCTCAAAGTTAATGACACCAAAACTTTCAAAGAAGAAAACCGTCAAAGAATAATCTTTCAATGAAAAAGAGAATTTTTTTGTCCGTACTGGCCCACTTTTTGAAAATATTTGGGGGTCTTACCCACTTTCGAAAACAATTAGCGATCTAACCCAGCTTTGAACACATCAACATAAATCGTTATTGAAAATAACGGCATAGATTATTTATATGCCGTTATTGGCCATTTTACATTTTTTTTTGCATGACGTTATTTGGAGTAACGGCATCAGTATATTTCTCATACGAGTGTGAACCTTCTGACTTGGAAAAAAATCTAGGTGTTGGAACAACTTATAAATAATGTCGTTATCCCCAAAAACGGCATTCGAATTACTCATGCCGTTATTGGAAATAACTGCATCAGTTATAATAAAATGAATTGTTGCATCTGTTTGAGTATAAGCCAAACTGTGAAGGCCCTTATGTCATATAGTAAGTATATGAAAACGGCACATACCAACTCATCGATGTTAAAGGGATGTATCCAATGCCACCAATCAATGATCGGTTTCTCAAGAAATACTATGCCTAAATAGTCGGAGAACCCACATCTAACGCACTATCGACTGCACAATACAACCACCGGTCCTAGGGGAATCAAGGATAAATGAGTCTTCAGTTCTATAAACCTGCACATATGGGTGCTATCTACCAGATACAAGATTATCTCAGCACATAAGGGTTCACCATTATGCTTTGTATGTGCTACAGTGGCGAGGATACCACCTATTGTTCAATATGTTCCATGATGGTAAGGTTATCACCTATGTGTTCATTGATGTTAAGGGAATCACTAACACTTTGACATTACGGCCTTTATAAGCTGAAGCCAGTGGATAGGAGGCCAGTTCAACTATTGAAAATGGGCGTCATCCAATAATCTCGGGTTATGACCATGGTAGAAGCCAGTGGCTACAAGGCCAAATTGACTGTTGAAAAATAGAAGTCATCCTTATTGGTAACTCTAATGGGACTCACCCTTAATGATTATTTTGTCTACTGAGAATTGTAATGGCCTAAGAATTATTCAGGTTGCGGTTGGGTACCTTTCATCACCGACATTTCTTCAGGCACAACCAGAGGTTGTGTGGCCATGACCCTCCAACCGGTTGTTATTTCGAATAGTTAGTTGGTTCACCTAGACACTTTCGAGATAGGACACCCGCATGTGTGCTAGGGCCTTTGGGATTAAATATGATTACCTTGACGGATTTCCTAGAAGGAATCAGAGCGATTAAGAATTGTAGAGAATTGTAATGGGCAGGGCATTACCCTGAAGGAATCAGAGCAATTATTTCCAGCCTTTATCTTGAGGGATATGATAAGAACTGTATATTTTCATATATCAGTCCTTCAGTAGTTTTTTAATCTTGTGAGGGGATATTTGCAAATAACCCAAGTTTCTTTTATTTTTGTTAGGGTATTGGAAATTTCTAGAAGCACGGGCAATGCACGTGTCTTCGTTCCCTTATAAATCCAAGTCATGTAATAGAATTAGTATGAATGAATTGAGTTTGCTCTTTGTTCATCTTCTTTTACTTGTTTTTTGTGCTTGTTGCACTTGATTTCATGGCCACCATCGCAATCGCCGACAATGGTTGCGACAACGGGGAAGATCCACCACCGGTTGGATTGAACCTGTAACAGGATAAGACTGAGTTTTTATAGTCAGAGGAAACTTGGAGGCGACGGTTTTCACTTGGGACATGTGGTTCTGCCATGTCCCTTTGTATTTGAGCCATTGAAAGATATTTCCCATTGGCTGCTGTGGAATAAGTGGTTGGGAGACCAATCCACGAGTGCTCAAATGTTCTTCGAGTGGTATGTTCGGCCGTCGTGCATGGGAGGCCACTTGGGAGAAATTGCAGTTGCAGGAATATAGGAATCCTTGTGATTTCAACTGTACTATGCTTAAGGATACCAACATCTCGTAATTGCTAGCTAAAAATACTCGAATTTTTTTATCTGATGAACATGTGGTAAGGCCAAATATGGGGCTCCATATTTTAGTGCAGATGATCGACCACCGGTTGGTGGGACCATGATTGTGCTTGCCAGGTTTCTGATTGTGGTTGGATTTATAGTGTAACTTTTTACCCTTTAACAAATGCCAACTCTAACTAATGATGCATGTTTACTAGATAGACAAGTGTTTAACGAGGTCATCACGGACTTGGAATTGGTCGACATCCCCATCTCGGACAGACTTTTCACCTGGTCGAATATGCAGGCACAGCCCACTCTAGCCAAGTTAGACAGGGTCATGGTGTCCACGGATTGGGAAACTAAATTCCCGTTGGCCTCTGCCAAGTCCCTCCCTAAGCCAACTTCGGATCACGTCCCAATTTTCCTTTCTGCAGGGGAAGTTCAAACCAGAAAACCGGCAAAATTCCGATTCCACCACATGGTTGACGAGTGCTGGTCCCGCCCAACCAGGGGCATTGAGGTGACTGCAATTTGGTGTGAAAAAATCAGCAGGCTTAGGGGCAAGCTGTAGAAGTGGAACCGGACCAGATTCGCATCAGTTTGGAGATCAAAGGAGTCCCTTCTTGAAGGTAGCGAGGAACTCGAAAAAATAGAAGAAACTAGGGACCTTGTACAGGAAGAACGGATGAAATTGTTCCAACTAAGGCAGGACATTGATCAGCTCTACAGGTTAGAGGAAATCAAATGGCAGCAACGGTTGAGAGTATCATGGCTCAAGGAGGGGGACGCGAATACCGCCTTTTTTCACCGAGTCACCAGTGCACGGCGTAGAGCCAACATCATCCACTCAGTCAATTCGGACGCCGGCTTAATCCAAGGTGAGGAAGCGATTAAGCTGGCCTTCCAGTCCCATTACAAGCGGCTATTTAGGTGCAAAGCAGAGTTCAGATCCACACTATGTCACGACTTCTGGCAGGACCAAGCAAGTGAGCCAAGTTCTGGAATGCAATCCATTGAAGCACCCTTCACTGAACAGGAGGTATGGAAGGCGGTCCAACTTTTGGGTAGTGATAAAGCCCCGGGACCAGACGGATTCCCGATCATGTTCTATCAGATATTTTGGGAGGAAATCAAAGGAGACCTGCTAAAATTGTTCGATGACTTCTATGAGCACAAACTAAAAATGGGGAGAATCAACTACGCAGAGGTGGTGCTAATCCCTAAACAAGAAGATTCACGACGCATGGGGGACTTTCGCCCTATAAGCCTGCTTAACTGTTCGGTGAAGATCATTACAAAGACCCTAGCTAACAGATTGGGTAAGGTGATGGAAGGCCTCATCAGCCAGGATCAGACAGGCTTTATTAAGGGGCGATGCATTCAGGACAGTATTGCCACAGCTGAAGAAACTATTCACCAATGCCACGCCTCCAATGCGAAGAGCTACCTCCTCAAGCTAGACTTTGAGAAAGCCTATGACTCAGTAGAATGGGATTGTCTGTTGGAAGCACTGGCGGGACGGGGGTTCAGGGAGAAATGGATCAGGTGGATCCATACATGTCTCACAACTAGCAAAACGGCCATCATGATCAATGGTTCGGCGGGTCACCCATTCCCCTGCAAGCGAGGTCTAAGACAGGGAGACCCTCTTTCCCCCCTCCTCTTCACCATTGTGGCAGACGTTCTCAAAGCAATGATGAACAGATGCTGTAGAGCAGGCTAGATTGTGCATGTGGCTAAAGGCGTACAGCGGCAAGGTTGCTCCATACTGCAATATGCAGATGACACTCTGTTTTTTGGCAATGGAAACCTAGGGAAAACCATTGTCTTCAAAGGGATTCTATACTGTTTTGAGGCGTGGTCCAGACTCAGAGTTAATTTCCACAAAAGCGCTATAACGCCGATTGCCCTGCCCCCAGAAGAGACGATGGAGCACGCCTCCATTCTCAACTGCTCCGTCAAGAGGTTCCCAATTCAGTACCTGGGATTACCACTGAGACCCGGGAAACTCAAAAAGACGGACTGGCTCCCCATCATTGATAAGGTCGATAAACGTCTTACAGGATGGAAAGGGAAAGCCCTCTCCTTGGGAGGGAGAGTAACCCTCATCAATGCAATCCTGACTAACCTGCCTACCTATTACCTCTCTTTCTTCGAGATGCCTCGATGGGTTATTCAAAGAATTAACCGGACTAGAAAACGTTTCCTGTGGAAAGAGGCGGACCCAGATCAAGGAGGATACCACCTAATCAGATGGGAGAAGGCTTGCATTAAAAAGATCCACGGAGGCCTGGGCATTATCGATCTTCGGGACATGAACTTGGCACTACTGGGTAAATGGTGGTGGAAGGTATTTCATCCCAATGGAGAAGGGTGGTAGCAGTTTGTCCAGGGTTACTTGCGCAGGAATGGTACTAGAAACCTAGGCTTCAGGGTAGGCCCTAGAGTTTCTCACTTCTGGAAAGGAATCGCTAAGGCGTACGAACCATTCAATAGCTGTGTTAAATCAGTCATAGGCAATGGTAGACTCACCAGGTTCTGGTGGGATAAGTGGTGCGCAGATCACCCACTCAGATCCAGGTACCCGGATTTATACAAGCAAGCATCTCTACCACACTGTACGGTGGCAGCAGCCTGGAAAAGAGGTGCTTGGAATTCAGCTTTCAAACAGCTGCTCGACACGGAATCCCTGCACAGGCTGACGGAACTTAAGGCTTACATCACAAACACGGGAATTAGATGCTCTCAGGGTCCTGACAAGAAGACCTGGGACCTAGAGAAGAACGGCAAGTTCTCAGTTCGCTCACTGTACAACCGCGTCCACTTTAGGGGTTGCGCACCAAATTGGTCAAACATCGTGTGGAAAACGAAGGCGCCTCTGAAAATTAAAGTATTCATCTGGTTAGTATTGAATGATGCGATCTTAACCAGGGAGAGCCTGATTAAGCGACAACCAAATTTGGACGCGCAATGTGGGTTCTGCCAAATCAACTTGGAAACTAGAGAACACCTGTTCCTCCACTGTCCTAGGAGCAAAGCGGTGATGGCCGAGGTCCTCAGTGCACTAGGGACGAGTCAATACCCTAACTCATACGAAGACCTATGGGTGGGGTCCCTATTTGCGACGGAACGAAGGAATATGAGAGAGGCATGGTTTCTTGCGATCGCCGCTATGACCTGGGTGCTTTGGCTAGATAGAAACAATCTTTATTTTCGTAGAACTTGCAATTCCATTTCTGGCAATTTAAGTCATATTATGCATCTAATCTCATTTTGGGCCAATGTGGCAGCAGCAGGTCCCAGGGACAGAATCGCCACAGTGTTTCAAGTTCAGGATTTTGACAACGAGGAGATCGAGATAGGCCCAACGATTGACTGACACATGAGGCACGAGCAGTGTTACCCACCACCCCAGGGCTTGTTAGGGGGAAAGATGTATTAGTTTTTTCGTTGTTTGTTTTATCCCACCCACAATGTTTCGGGAGGAGTATGGTTTTGCTGTTTTCTTTCTAGGACTTTGATGTATGCTTAGTACTCTGAGTTTTGTTTATTAATTGCTGATTAATAAAACAGGGTGGCCAGATTCCACCTTTTCCTTCAAATAAAAAAAAACCTATTGATGCATGAATGAGCTTATCACCATACGTAGTAGTACGATGATTTCTTTTAAAATCCCTCTCCTCCCCTCCCCTCCCCCCCTCCCCTCCCCTCCCCTCCCCTGCTTCAAAAAAAAAAAAACCTATTGATGCATGAATGAGCTTATCACCATGCGTAGTAGTACGATGATTTCTTTTAAAATCCCTCTCCCCTCCCCTCCCTTGAACCAAATAGACCATAAGAGAACAATAAATTCATCTGCGTCGTATTACAGTACTACTGAAGAAAATTTTTACTCAATTATAATCAATCATAAGATCGAACAAGTTGTTTTTCATGCTCAATAGTAAACCTGCTGAGTATACAAAAGTTTCTCACATCACAATGCCATGCTGTTCACGAGTCCCTTTAGCTCACCCTAACTTTAACACGAAAGGAGAAGATAGTAAGAGAATAACAAATTCATCAGCGGTGTATTATAGTACTACTGAGGAAAATTTTTACTCTAACTATTATCAATCATGAGAACATTTTTACTCAATTATAATCAATCATGAGAACGAACAAAATATTTTTCATGCCCAATAGTAAAATACAGAGTATACAAACTGTTAATTTCTAACATCACAATGCCATGCTGTTCACGAGTCCCTTTTAGCTCACCATAACTTTAACATGAAGGGAGAAGATATTAAGAGAACAACAACAAATTCACTCTGGTAAATATTAGTAGCTCGAACTTATTACTATTGTCTAACAGCAGCGATAAGTTGGGCCATGCAGGAGGCGTACTGGACAGCAGTGTGCATATAAGAGTAACGATCTTGTAGTCCATAGTCTGTGAAGCCTGGATCTATATGCATGAAATGTCCAGGCAGAGACTTTTTTGATACAGCTTCGTTCCATATGTCCAGAAACTCGTCAAAAACTTGCCGGGATTTTTCAATGGAGGACAACGGAAGATACTCCACCTATAAATGAGAAACAAACCTGGTTTAAATGAAATTTTGATTGTTGAAGTACGGATAATAGTCACTACAGAAGAACTAACAAACTAACAATCATCATTATCACAATTCATCAAGACGTTAAGTTGTTAACCACAACAAGAATTGTAGTATTCAAATAATGATAGCTATTCGAACTGATTTAGGGGCAAGGACAGAAAATAAGAGGATGTTCATGTGGATGAATGGCATGCAAGATAAGAAATGAGTGCATGCATAGTAAATTTGGGATTGCTCAATTGGATATAAGATGCAAGATAAGAAATGAATGCATACATAGTAAATTTGGGATTGCTCAATCGGATATAAGATGCAGATTGCTTAGACATTGAGCACACACAAGACAGTCCGATAACTGCACAAGTTAGCAAGAGTGATAAATATGTACAGCAGAGTGAACGGAAAATATAAGGAAAAACTTAAGGTAAGCAGTTGGTATTTGATATCAGTAAAGAAGATATGACACTCCCTCAATTCCACAATAGAAGTCGATATAGCCTTTTTTTCTATTCCAAATTATGTCGTTTTCGGTTCGAATACAATGTCTTTACACTCTCAGTCTCTCATTAATTAATTTTTAAACTAAACTTCCAATTGTACCCTTAAGAGCTTAATTTCTTTACTCCACTACCAAATAAACAACCAAGGGCTTTTGTAACTATAATATTAATAAGTCAATTAATAGGATCATTTAAGGGGATATTTATTTTCCACTAACCTAGGGTGTTTCTCTAGGTTATTTTCTTAATAAGAGTCTAGAAACCTTAAACGGCTTAAATTTTGGAATAGAGGGAGTATAAGTTAATTTGCGGAAGCTGATGATCTTTAAGCAGACCTATATGGAGAAATAAGATTTATGTGGCCAACCCCAAAGATTTAGGGTACAAGCTTTACTTTTTGTTGTTACTATATCTTGTGATTATTCTTGTTAAAATTTTCCTACTAATACGTGCAATACTTGAGAAGAAACAGTAAAGGATGATTATCTTTCATACAGTTACACAAAGGAATTCGATCCTTTCTCCAAAAGATCGGGATCAAGGATTAGCCATGATGTACGTGGGATTGACCTGTTCGGACCATCCAGGACGGTACCGCCATTCCGCAAATTTTTAAAATTAATTAAATTGATCAATTAATTTTCAAAAACATATTAAAATATTTTAATTACTTATATAAAATATTAAAATATTTTTTTTACTTAAAATACACCTAGCGAAAAATCCGATATTGTCGATTTGGCCAATGCAGATCCCAATACCATTCTCGATACCGAGAATTTGAACATTGCTTGAAATAATAATGTCATTATGAGACATCGAGTAAAATAAAACATCACCAATGTATTTTGGTAAGGTCAACAAACTTTCATTTTTCCAACTAATACCTAGGTAAAAAACATTTAGCAAGGAGTAGCAAGTGTTTAATCTTAAACTGTTAAAGCACCTGATTATTTAAGTGGGGGTGAGAAGGCTTCAGTTTCAACACAACATGGTGATTTCTTCAATTATAAGACTGGAATTTAGCTTCAACTGAGAAATGCAGGTTGGTTAACACAATACCTTCAATCAGCAGGAATCTCTCTTTCCATCAACAACTCTTACTTTTGTTTATTTCAAAATTATGAATGGTCTACAAGAATATGCATACAATGTTTATTATTTTGGAAATTCTAGTACTGGGAGGAGGCCAACACAAAAGCTACCACTTCCGACATGGGTCACTTGTTCTTGTATGATTGGCGATCACTCCCAAGAGGGGCCTATATCCTAATGTGTTTGGAGACCACTCCCAAGAGGAGCCTTCGGTGTACTAGTCTTCCGTATGGGTGTGTATAGGTTTCAACTGCTGAACAATGGTGATGATAGCTCCCCGATGAACTAGAGGTTTGGTCTTTTGCTAATCCATCTATATCGTAGGGGTCGGAATATGGAGTTGGGGATCAATAATGTTACAGAGACCAGTGATCTTACAAAGACCCCTATATACAATGGTGGACAAAGTATATTGACTTTGGACATGGAGGAGTAGTCAGATGTGGAGACCAGTGGCTTACCTTCTATGGTGGTAGTCTTGTTAATGAGAGTTTCTGGGATAATCTGTTGTATTTGTAGTCGGTTTCAAGGGAGACCAACCCTTATATATAAGTGGTAGGATTTGGGATATTTGACATTGGGCTTTGAAATATGGTTGATTTTGAAAACCATGCTCTATATGTGGTGGGATGGTGCTGAAACCAGTTTGGTTTGATTTTTAGGGAATCATCCTTGTTCTTTTGATGGTAAGAAGATCACCCGTTATGTTCTATATATTCGATGGCAATGGTAAGAACATCTTCAAAAGAGAATCACCCAACTCTTCGTTGATGGTAAGGGATCACCCAAAATTTTGGTATTATGACATTCACAGGCCAATGTTGGTCGCTACGAGCCTACAAGGCCAGATTGACTGTTAGAAATGGCAGTCATTCAAAATATCGGTATTACAACCGGGGTAGGACAAAGATGATGACTATGGTACAAGGTCGTCTGTTGAAATGGGAGTCACTCATATTGAAAATTCTAAAAGGGTCACCCTATATGATTCTTTTGCCGAATAGGAATTGTAATAGCCTTGGAATCTTCCAGGTGAAAACTGGATACAAAGTCGTCGTCGATGCTACCTTAAGCAAACCTGATATTTTTTACGGTCACGATCCCACCAACCGGAAATCATCTCGACTGCTTAGTTGGTTTGCATGGACCCGTTCGAGAAAGGACAACAGCATCTGTGGTGGGGCCTTAGAGATAAAAGATAAATACCTTAACGGATTTGTTGGAAAAAATTCGAGTGATCGAGGAATTCTTGAATACTTAGTTGGTTATTAACCCGAGAGTATTAGCAATTATTTGCAAGCCTTTTGCTTGATGGGTAAGCGGGAGTTTTTATAGTCGGAGAAAGATCGGAGGCCATGGTCAGGATTGGGGCACGTGGTGTCACTAGGTCATCCATATCCCTAAATATTTGGGCCGTCAAGAGATATTTCTCACGGTCGCAACGTAGTAAGCAGTTGGGACCTGTCAATTGGGTACTCAAATGGTCTTCAAGCTGTGTTTGGTCGCCGTACACGAGCGACCACTTACAGGCAGTTGCAACTATGGGAATATAGGAAGATCCCTTCCGATCCGAATCGTAACTGTTTGAGAAGACAAATATCTCATAATTGCCAGCTGAAATAACCGAATATACATAATAAGCACGTAGTGAGTCTATGCTCCTCCATATTTTGCACGTGTGGTGCATTTAATCGACCGGTCGCTGAGTTTGTGATTGTGGTCAGATTTAAAGCATAACCGTTTACCCTTCAACAAATGTCTCTAGCAAATATGCATGAGTGAGCTTATCATCACATGTTGTTCGGTGAACCATTTCTTTCTATTCTCGTAAATGGCTTTCAATTGGAAGAAGTAATCCGAACTATCACCATCTGAACCGTCCGAAGCTGAGATATACAAGCATATTTCGGATGAGGTAGACCCCTACAGTCACTTCTGTCATAATTGGTGAAAATGAAGAAACACCATGCTCCGTAGTCGTGATATTTGATAGACTTTATGAGGCATTTCTCTTTGTCCAACCATTCTTCAGAGGAAGGAGAGGTGGTTTGTACAGATGACCGACATGCTTGGCACTTGACACCCCTACTGAAGCATCAAGTTACTTGTTGTATTGAAGGAGCAATCTCCGAACTAAAGGGGCATTTGGTAAACGGATTGAAAGATTCCCGGGAATGAGAGAATTTCCAAAAATGTGAGGGTGAGAATGAAGATTTCCGGCAATATTGCATTATCGCGTTTGGTATAATACATTGCATTCCTGGAAATACTTTACTGTTGTATTTTTTATTCAAGTATTTTGGGTTATTTTATTGTTTGTTATGAAAATCTCATGAGAATCATCAAACTTCATGATGGGGGGGGGGGGGATTTTTTATTCTAGTTTTGGGGTTATTTTACTATTTGTTATGAAAATCTCATGGTTTTTTTGGGGAATGGAAATCCTTCCTAACAAAGAATTTTGATTACCTTGGGGATGCATCATTCCTTCCAAAACTATGCTTGCCACATACCAAACAAAATAATCTAAGGGGGAATCTGGGATTCCCTTGCACATTCTCACGTTCCAAACACCCCCTAAGGAGGAAATCGCTAAGGTCTTTAAGCGACTCTTTGAGGACATGGTTGTGTTTCTCATTCAAATTCGCTGGCATGTGGAAATTGCTTTTGGCAGTTTGCTCAATGGCACAAGGTGTACGCTTCTTACAATGCAATCCCTTACAAGAGATTCCATGTCATACTAAATAGACCGTCACTGCCTATACACTTTTGAAGATGTTCTTTGCAGTAATCTTGTTTTTGGGGAGTCTTCGTCTTTTTTGGGGAGTCTTCGTCTCTATGTTTTCATATGAGAAGAGCACCAACTAGTCTCTCCAATACTTTATCAACAGTTGGAATTCAGATACAAATACTTGCATCTCGAAGGATCGTGAGTAGGCTCACTCTACTTGATTTGATCCAGGTATCTAAATTACATCTTGAAAGTATAATGGGTGATCCGCTATCCATCAAAGAACATGGATCATTCCCTCATAGGGGACTAAGCAAAAGATCGAACCATTGGCTCTTCATGGACCTACCATGACCTTCTTTCAACAATAGAAACTCATACTTAGGAGGACTAATAAACCGAAGCTCTCTTGAGAGTGGGTTCCACATATATAAACCCATAGCCCTCTCTCGAAAACGGTCGCCAACCATATAGAGAGACCACTCTCACAAGTGGTCAACTGGACTCACATAACCCCTAATAACACTACCTAAATTTCCCTAATCTGTATGAGCTAAAATTGTGAACGACTTAATAATACACAACCACTCACGCTTAAACTGAATAGCCTAGGGCCCTCATATATACAGAATACCCTTGATAAGTCAGGCCTGTAAAATAGAGTGCTCTCGACTCATGCGAACCTTATTAGGACCCCCATATGCGGGGTTACTCCTAATAAGAAAGTTTGGATCCCAATACAAGGGTAGTCAAGGCACAAGTTCATAAAATTTTGTTTGCTGAATTAATAAATAGAATTTTAAAGCTTGCAAATTGGTTATCGCCACTATCAAAGGTGTCTTTAGTGCAATTCCGAGATATAATTAACAGTAGCTTAGTCCGCAGTCACTGGTAGCATCAAATCTTGCATAAAAATAAACCATCGTAACTTCTAACGAGGGAAAGTCTATTGGAACACACACCTTTACAACACCAACAGTGAACATTTTGGGACCAACTGATTTCTGGCATGCCCGGTGGGACCTTTAAGGAAACTAATATAAGTGGCCCCTTCCTTTATTATGTAATCGTTGAAGCATTGGGGAGTTAGACTAGTGTGGTCTATCTCTGCTGAGATAATCTTGAATCTGGTAGATAACACCCATATGTGTGGTTTTTTTGGACTGAAGACTCATTTATCCTTGATTCCCCTAGGACCGATGGTTGTATGTAGGGTTGTGCAGTCAAAAGTGCGCCAGATGTGGGTTCTCTGCCCAGTTAGGCATAGTATTTCTTGTGAGAAACCGATCATTGATTGGTGGCATTGGATGCATTCCATTAACATCGATGAGTTGGTACACGTCGTATTCATATACTTTCTATATGGCATAAGGGCCTTCCCAGTTAGGCTCATACTTTTTACTAGTGGCGAGTGGTTATGATTGGTATACAGACAACAAGGGGCGGAGGCAAGGAGGTGGGTCTAAAGGAGCGCTCGCCCGTGCAAAATTTTCCTTCCCTAATCACACTCCTGAGTATATCCCTTGATTCTCGCCCCTCAACCAATTAGCGGCAGCAAAATAAATAGGTGTTAGTTATATACGGATTTTATTTACTTATACACCAAAGATATATATTATTTTCTTTCTAACTAATTAGATTTTTTGTCTCTCTCACATCCGCACATAGTATGTTTCCCTCACCTTCATATTAATGAAGACTTTAACCAAAAAATTTTGTATTAAGAATGAATGTCTAAACAACATACAGTAGATTATTTTCTTTGGTAGTACTTAATAATGTAAATCTTGAGGTGCAAAATTTGATAGATTAAACCTCATATATTTTCTTTATCTTATCATCTAAAAGTTAAATATTATTTTAGTCTCTCTTTCGCCCCTCCTTATTGTCCTGATGGGCAACCAAGACTCTCTCCTTTCTTGAATAATCCCGACCTTGAGCATGGTATATTTCCAACCTCGGAACTTCGAGGCGACGCTTGTCGAAAGAGTCCACTCTTCCGAGCGAAGAACCCAATAAAGGGGTTATTCAAATGAGGTGAACCTTACGTTTATTTCTCCAATAATTTTAAGCATCGATGTCATATATATATATGGAGGCGATCTAGGCAGTTAAAATCAATTTTTGGAACTAATCGGTCTAGGAGCGATTAGTGATTAATAGGTTAATCGGAAAATAATCGGGGATTAAATCGGAAAAATTGTTATATATATAATTATATATATATATATATATATATATAATATATATATATATAATTAAAAAAAGATATATCCTCATTATGTAGCAACCTTAAATCCTAACATAAAACTATTATGAGATTTTCAAATAGGAATATATAGTTATAGAGAAAAATAAGAGAATACTTGATTTTGAGCCGAGTTTGGATTCTGGATGTGGGTCGGGTTGGGTCGAGTTTGCTGGTCGGTTTCATCAAACAAAAACAATCGAGAATGAAGAGCAGCGCGAGTAGAAAGAGGTGCAGCAGATGCGGGCCGGGTCAAGTATGCGACGACGCAAGGAGAGCGACGACGGGTCGAGTTTGGGTTTGCTCGAGGAAGAATAAGAGATCAGTTTGGGTCTGGGTTTGAGCAAGGAAGAGGAAGAAGAAGAGAGCGGCTACATGTTGGGTTTGGGTTTGAATTTTGTATTTAGATTTGAGTTAGAGTCGGTTTTAGCCCAAATAATGCAAACAAAAAAGAAAATTAGAGCAGATTTAATCGGTTAATCGGCGACTTAAAATCGGACGATTAACCACTAATCGGCCGATTATACCCAATAAAATCGCTAACTATTAAAATATTATAAATCACTAAAATAATAATCGCTTAACTTCCGATTAGGGATTAACTGGGGATTAATTGGGCGTAATCGAAGATTTTAACTGCTTATGAGGCGATCCAGTGAGAACTGTTCTCATCATAAGCTGCATAAGAACTCCTTGCATAGCCATCGCATGGACGATCCGAACCCGTTTACACTGATTAGACTGATTAAATTAGTTTACAAATGTAAAATTAAGTTATTTGAAATTCATTTGTCCATCAATCATGTCATTAGAAAAAAAAGGATAATCAACCATACAATTTATCACTTTAATGCATAGACAAACAAATCTCAAAGGACTTGATCTCTCATTCTTAGACTAATTAAGATATGTAAATCAAAATGAACAGTTTGATTTTTCTATTAATGTCCCAAAAAGATTCTCACATGGTTCTCACTGGATTATAGGCCCATATATATATAAAAGAAAGATAAAGATAGTGTGGCAAAGAAGAATATTTATTCCCATGGCATGCATAAAATCTTATCCCCTTCCCAAATGCATGATCTACACTTTTCAAAGTGTTCTACATGTTAAACATAAGCGGATGACATATCATGCATGCATGTTTTACATATGCACTAAGTGGTTGCAATTGTTCTATTGCTGAAAAACCGTTTATTTTGCAACCGCATTATGAATGGGCAAAACATGTTCAAATTAAGTAATTTTACATGACAATGTTTTATGGTTTGAAGATTAACTTCAACAGTGTGGATCGTGACTTTTTGTCGCGAAGATTAGACTTTTAATGCGCCTTACGAGCAAGTTTTCTCTTTTGCCAAAAGGAACCCCCCCCCACACACACAACACCAATATCCTTATATAGAGAGAGAGAGTAATGTTCCGTTGTGAACTAGGCCTCCGTGTGCACTCGTGTGCACTCGGCCTTCCCGCCTTCGTATCAACGATCCGAACCGTTCACATTGATCTACACATCTAAATTAGTCTAAATAAGTAAAATCAAATCATTTGAAATTCATTTGCCCATCCATTGAAGTGTTACAAAATTATATCACTGAAAATCGTTGTTTTTTTATAGTCACATAATAGATGGGCAAATGAATTTCAAATAATTTGATTTCACATATTTGGACTAATTTAGATATGTAGATCAATGTGAACGGTTCGGATCGTCGTAGATCACACGAATGCACACGGTGGCCTAGTGCACAACGGAACATCTCTCTCTCTCTCTTTCTATATATATATATTTCTCATCATTTTCTGAAAATATAGGGAAAAGAAAAATGCGAAACAGTATAAAAATGTATGACATTTTTATCATTCTAGGTGAATGGATATTTGGAATGGGTCAGATTCAACTAAATCTGATGGGGCTAATTGATTAATAAGTTATATTGGTTAATTCTTTCGGGGGTAGATTTATTGGATCCAACCCTTTTATTTTTTCTTCCCGTTTTTTAACATGGAAAGTAGGTTTTGGCCGAACAGAGTTTCCCCTTTCCTTTTTGTATTGGCACCCATTGAAGCCAATCCAAAACGGCCGAAAACGATACAGATCAGCTAAAACCGTATACCTTGGGCATAAGACCATTGTTTAGAAACCTTAGCACATCCTTTGTACAATTACAAACAACTCCATTTTAGCTTTGAATCTTCAACAAAAAAATCAACCACTGTCAACACCCCAAACATCAACACCATGTCTCTTATTCATCTATTCACTAAATGATCTTTTATGTCTCCTATTCATCCATGTACTAACTGATCTAGAAGCAAGTCCGATTAGGGGCTCGTCTGCTTTATAAGTGCCCTGTATCCATGCTTCCTAGATGTAAAGTATGTGCAAGCTCTTTAGCTAGCGTATATCAGTTACATCAAACTGATCCTTTTCAAAGGGAATATATATATTATTATGTGATTTGACTACACAGTTATTCATTATGAGCATCAGTTTCCTATACTCCCACATGAAAATGGGTAAACATAAATTTATACCTCAACTTCAAGAAATTGCATCCAACCTGATAACATTTTTAACGATAAAACCATTTAGACTAATTAAATATGTAAGCAAACAAAAACAAAAAAAATAATAAGTGAACAGACTCCATGAATAATACGTACCATTTTCAAGAAACCTAGAATTTAATATAATTTGATTTGGAATTGAGCTACACGAGCATTAAGCATAAGAGTGTCACATGATACAACATACCTCCATCATGATTCCCCTTAAGGTCTCAGACATGGATGGAACACATTTTCCTACCCTCACTTGGAAATCACCAAGTTGGTACTGAAACCCCTGCAGATCACGAGAGGCTAAAAATATAAGCACACTTTTTGAATATATGATATAATCCAATTTCTTATGTGAATATGAAGCCATTGTTAACTTAAGTAACTTAGCAGATAATAAAATTTGCACAAAATTCAAACATGACGGGAAATCTTGCCTGGTTTTATCAGAATCACAAGGGCACTAGATAAAAGAAAGAATCAATATATCCATGCATAACTAACTGATCTAATTTATCTTCCAATCATTCAGTTTCTCTCCATTGACTTTGAATAAGATTTATAGTGATTTAAACAAACTCGGGTATGCTAGGACTGATCTGGAATGTTGAATTTTTTACCAAAATTAAGAAGTATGGATCATTTACAGTTTAATACTACCATTGAATACTAACTAGGCAAAAAAAAAGGGTTATCAGATACAATATTGTGTTGTTAAACAGTACGAAATTTTAATTATACAATTACTTATCTCATAATTTTGTATACTAGTACTGTTTAAAATTCAAATTATTCAATTATTCAATTATTTATTCAATCTGACTGAAATACCAGTACTGTTTAAAAATTAAATTATCTATACCTACTCCATACAACCTGTTCTTAACTAGCCTGAGATAACAGAAGCCTCTCATATCTATAGATTAAAGAAGAATCGTGATATTATTGTCACTAACACGAGAAAACACAAGACAAAATAAAAAGCTAGTCTACTCACTGTTGCAACTGAATTCAGAGTTACTATTTAGGTTCATAGTCAATTGCTTAAGGTTCACATTTAATTGCTTACCTTCTAGATAAATATGCTATTTAGCATTCGGCCTGTTTGGATAGAGGTAGGGTAACTAAGTTATTTTTTATGTTTTAACTGGATGTAAAAATCTCCATCCATGCTCAAAATGCAATTCAGTCATCTTACTGCGTGGATACAAAGGTGGTATGGAAGGTAGTGGAGTTTAATACCTCCAGGTATATTACCTATTCAATAGATTTGACTGGAGGTATCTCAACTCCAAAACAAGTAAATTTAAATAATTGGAGGTATCTTAGATACCTCTACATACTTCCAGTTGTCTTTCCCTACCTCCATAACAAGGCCAAAACAAATAAACTGTCTCCTCGCATGACATTATGCATCCTAATGGGAAGCTAAAGCCATTGGTAAATCCAAAAGAAAAGACAAATTTATGTCAGCCCCAAAAATTTCGTCTGATCAAACATTTTTTTTACCGAGAAGATACATGCAACTTCATAAACCCCTCTCAGAAGAAACCACCAAAATTAGGAACCATCTTCTAGAGCTACAGAAGTACATTTCGTGGTAATATTTAGCAGAACAGTCGAAACTGAACTACTCCCATTTTCTGAATACAGTTGTACTGACCATGAATATGTGAAGCAGGTTTGAGATATAGGGTCCAGAAAAGTTATAAATCTAACCAAACCAACTATTAATATCTCAATAATCTGAAGCAGTGGCGGAGCCAGGATTTTCATTCACCGGGAGCGAAATCACTAGATCTAAAAAATTTCATCCATAACTGTTTGAATATTATTAAAAATTAAATTAGTATCAAACAAACATGTCTTTCAATTAAGGGAGCGAACTTATAATTGCATCATGCCTTAGAAAGTTAGGTTTCATTCTTCATATTTCCTAATGACGGGCAAAACCAAATTCATCAAAAACAGGCACGCCTAAATAGAAGGATAAGCTACTGATCAATCAGAAACAATTATAATAGAAAATCAACTTCCTAGTTATTTAAACCGTGTTCTAAAAAAGGGCCTAAATGGTCACTCAATTTTCTACTAATATCTTATAAGAAATCATCTGATACTAATACTTGAAATCTCAAGTTTAGTTATAAGTTTTAACAGCCTCAAATCTCAATAGAAATTGCGACTTGCGACTTCAATCTCAAATTTTCTCATATTCTCAAATATCAAACTTCAAAGCTAGATCCGCAACATCCGCTCATATTCTCAACAATCTCAAATTTTTATTTTAAAAAAATTTTTTTTTTTTGAACAATCTCAAATCTCAAATAATTATCTAATATTCTTAAATATGAATTATACCTGACTCTAAATGTGAAGATGACGACCGAACTCCTTGCGAGATTTTTTGGAAATGAAGACGACGCCTTGGCACTTGGCAGATGAGCGGCTTGGGAACTTCAACGCCTTCGAAGATGAGCGACTTGCCGACTGCGATGCCTTCGGAGATGACTATGACGGCGTTGAGGAGACGACAGAGATGTCAGTGAGAATTTGGGGAGGGGGATTTGAGAGAGGAATTGAGGGTTTCGAAGCTAGGTTTTGGAGGAGATCGAGAAATGAAAATTAAAATGTAGAAGAGAGCAGTGTAAGGAAAGAGGGAGCGGATCGGGTCGGGTAGTGTGTGGGTGTGGCCCTCAGGGGGAGCGAGCTGTATGAGCTTACATTTAAAAAAGTTAAAATAATTTTTTTTACAAGGGAGCTGCCCAAGCCCGGTGGAGCGGCCGCTCTCCCTGAGCTTGGTGTGGCTCCGCCCCTGATCTGAAGTACCAGTTAGGGCCTATTTGAGTATAGAGACGTGAGAATTAAAAGTATCTCTTAAGTGGAGGTAAAGGTTTACAAACTGTGGCTAGCACACCATTAATTCCGTTTAAAATATAACTGAAGTTATCTTCATGTATGTGTTGATATGCACGGTTGAGTTAGTGAGAGAGAGAGAGATAGAGAATGGTGGTGAGAAATGCATAAGTGATTAAGTTCTTAAGGCTGAGATAACTTAAAACTCCCAAAAGTATCCTAAACTGCAGGTGGGTACCGGCAATTTAAGACCTGTGCCCGTGGGTACCTACAGGTTGTACCCGTATTGACCGGACCGCAGGTCTTCCTTTTATGGGGCGGGGCGGGTCGGTTATGCCCACGAGTAACCCGTGGGTACCCGTATATTTTTAGTTACGATCATCCGCAACCCTATTTAGGCTAATTTAAATAACCAAACACACTAAGAAATATCAAATTGACATAACCTAAAATAATATTGAAAGAAGTATTTATTGGCCCCAATCTTATCCAGTACTAACACAATTCAATACAAAAGTATTCAATACCAAGTTGTAAGGTCATCATCATATTAAGGTAAACATCAATTCATACATTTGAACCTTTTCAACTGCTTGGCATTGTATAATGGAGGGACAGGTAAGTATTTAGAGGCTTGAAATTGGACTTGGTAATATTGCTCATGGATTCATCGAGCTCTTATTGTTAGAAGTCTGATTTCACGTGTGCTTCAGAAATTTATTCAGGAAAGTGTCGGGAGATGATTCACTGACCTTAGAATTCCTAGTTGGAAAGAAGTATTCATGACTTATGAGTTCGTAACATTTATAAAAAAAAATATTTGGGCTTGTTTTTGAATTAATCTGCAGTAAGACACTTGGTATAAGTACATTCTAAAATTTTGCATCAAAACCACATTATAAAATATACAATGCAAGTAAGCATTTCAAAAATCTACTTCAAACTACTATTGGAATACTCAATATTCTTTTGAGAATATATACCCACCAAAGCACATTTCATAAATAAATCTAGCTCAATTTTCTTAATTCCCATCCAAACGCGCATTTCAGAAATAAATCTAGCTCAATTTTGAGTGAAGATAACGGTTTCAAACTACAATTTGTATACCTCTACCTCCATTTAAAAATTTCCTTTTGTTACATATCTGTGCCAATACACCAAAAGTCCAGCTCTCCAGGTTGAGAAATTCGGGGAGGTTTGGTGAGGTTGAGGAATTTAAATTTATATTCTAACAAGGCCATTCAGGTTGCGCGCTCTTTTGTGCAGATCAAGTCTTCTATACCAAATATTTCAATCTAACTACAAACTTAACACTCTTCCAAATTAGTTCCTACTTGTTACCCATCAGTTGTGCCACTACCACATTTCAAAAAAAAATCATACTAATCCACATTTAAAGCTAACCTACCTTTGACATAATGCACTCATTTCACAATCTATCTCTTTAGATGTATTCATAGAAGGAAACAAATTTTATTGTTCATAAAAGATGTAAAGCAAGATAACTTTAAAATTCCGATTTTCATTGGGTATTTTTAGAAAAGATTAGAGTTAGAATATGAAAAATCACAAATTTTAGTTCAAGTTCAACAAAAGACAAAATAGAAGTTATTTGATACTTCTCCAGTAAAGTAATTTAATGCAATGGGTGGTTTCCTAGTTTTTATTTAACTAGAAGACCAGACCTTGCCTAGTTGCCTATCCTCTTACTTTTGTGATGTTGTTGTATATCCAAATGTATACTTATCTGTTAGCTTGTTGTTACTAATCAAACAGATGTACTCATTTCAGCTATCCAAATTTTGTAGACATCTCTGAGATTATAAGTAAAGTAAAAATGTGTCAGCATTGCTGTGGAGGCTCGTGCAGTCGTACTCCTTGCATATGGATTGCACATATTTTTCCATTTTCTTTAATGCAACCAAGCAACTAGCTTCAGTGTAAAATTTAAAAAATATCTCCTTTTTTTTATTAGTTTCCAGTCAAGCATATCCTTTTCAGACAAAAAAATATTAAATCCGAGCAAATGTATAATTTGCTTCAAAATATGTAGTTTTTCCTACCAATCATCAGTTGCCACAAACCTAACTCATACTCATCGCTGTGTCACTGGTCAAGGGGTTTGGCTTAATCTAAACCCAATTCTGTGCATCTCCTTAACTTGACCTAGTTCAAACAGAGTTTCTATTATGGTTAATTTAACCAGAGATATTTGGTAGAGGGAGGTTAAAAATATTCACATGGATAAAGAACAATAAAACCAACCTTTTGGAATAAAGTCACCAGATATACTAAAATAACAGGTAGCATTAAAATAAAACATACGGTAGATATTCATACTAATACAACTGATATATATGAATAATATACATGCATAGACCAAGAGGAAAAGTCAAGATATAAGAAACTAATTTCTAGATTAATAGCAAGCACATGAAGGACATTTTTGCAGAATACAACTGTATGGAAACATAATTCAGTACTTATACTCCATCTCCATTGTCTATAACAAGAAAAATGTATGATAATAATTCCAAATTTTTTACACCTCTAACATTGAGGCTTCGCTTTGATATTACATTTTCTCCACCTTTTAATTTTGACAAATATAAATTCAACATGTGCACTCTCCTGTCAACCAACTTGTCATCAAGGTACATGTCATGGACAACAAGAATGCCTTATTTCCAAATCTTAAAAAGGCATTCACATTAATCTTCTTTATCTGCTCACATCCATTAAAGGTTTTCTTCTATGTAATATTTAACAAGTATCATACACAATTTACTGTCCTATACAAAACATTTCAATATACCTCTAGGTATGGTCCGTCTCCCTTACCTATTATGATCACATATGCCACATTTCAACAAAATATCAAACTAATCCTAAACTAAAGCTAACCTAACCTTTTACAGACTCATCTTTCAAGGTGCATTCACAGAGGAAACAAATTCTATTGGTTTATCAAGAATTTAAAAGTTAGATAACTAAAAAATCCTGATTTTCAACGAAACATCAATAATTTTGAGTTTTAGCAGACAAGATCAAATTCACTGGATAATTCTTCTCAGTACAGTAATTTAACGCCATTGGTGATTTCTTTCTCTCGTTTACCTACGAACAGCCTAGTTGCATATCCTCATACTTTTGTGACATTGTCGTACATCCAAATTTGTACTTATCTTACTGTTCTGCGTTCCATCGGAGGTAGTCACTTCGACTTCCCAAATTTCTTTACATCTATAACATCAAGATCCGCGTTAAGCCCAACATTCTTTTGCGTTTTCTTTTCACATCTCTCTTTTAATCTGCAATAGTCACCACGTCGGGTGCAACTCAACCCCACCAATGACCGTACCACCTACCTATACGGAAACTCCTAAATGGTGCCGAAAACATAGCAATTGACAATCATGACAATGGACTATTACCTCGAAATTGAGCACAACTCTAGCCTTGTATGACTGCAACTTCTCCATAACAATCTGGATCGACGAGTCGGCCTCCATCACAATCCGATGATGCCGGAGTATGAAGTAGTACTTATTGGGCTGTTCTTGCAGCGCTAGCCCTAGAAAGTCCCGGGGGTGATCGGTGGGCCCGGATGCGGATTCCCTGACCATGGGCCGGTAGAAGGTTAGCGCCGATTTCCAGCGGCCGTCCTTGACGCCGTTAAGTCCCTCGACACACTGGCAAGCTTCTGTTAGGATCTGGCTGTTTAGGGTCGTGCCTGGATTTGGTTGCCAGTGCATTAGCCTGAGAATTAGGAATGACTACTTAGTTTTAAATCTTAACCCTAATTCTTGAGAGAAAGAGAGAGAGAGGGAGGGATTTTTCGATTACCACTTGACGGTCATCGGATCGGACTGTGCGAGGAGACGAAGGAGGTAAGCTGGTATTATCTCTAACCAAATCAGGTAATTGGGATCCTATAATCTCTAATCTCTACTTCTCAATCTCAACTACTATAATGGGAGGACTTTAGTGTAATTTGTCCATATTCCAACCCGTGCAACGCACGTGCTGGTAGAATATTTTTTTGCCCTTTTCATCCCCAATTTTTCCACGTGCACAGCACGTGTTTAATACTAGTCTCTCTAATATTAGAGAGGGCGTATTGGATTGGAATTTAAAAAGAATTTAAAAGAATTAAAAATCCCAGTATTTAATATGGAGAATTCACCTAAAACTTTGACCGGAATTTTTAAGGATTTTAATAGTTTGAGGGAATTCTTATTATGAATTTGATGGAATTCGAAGGAATTCGATGACAATGGAACTTTCATAGACTTTATAATTAGTTCATTTCCTATACAAGATTGTCATTCTTATAAGAGTAGTACGAATAAACATCAAGGCACCACGCAAGTCATTGACATAAATCATCACATGGATAACCTATTAACTGTTGAAAACCAAATATGTTCATTATCAACTGAAATCATAAATGTATCAAAAGAAAAATCAAATCTAGTAATGTAAAATCATATATAGTCACTTAAGTAAGAGCACATGCTCAGCTTCGTGAGTGGCAACAAGATTAGGCTGACCACCAAACCGTCCTCATGCATTGCTAGCTGGATATCTCAATACTTAGTTGTTTCCCACATTGCCTTGGATAAATTAACTCTTAGCTCCATTGATGAAAGTTGACTAGTGGTGCCATCCACCTGAAGGAATTTATCACGATCTCTCTTCAAACATCAAAGCCTTGTATGTCTTAAATCCAATTTCACTCTCAGTTCTTATGCCCCATGTAATGATTGAATGTGAAAAGATATTAACATCAATAATCATATCATCACCAAGATTATGAGTCATGCAAGCTTCCGTTATCCTCGTAAGTTTTTGAAGATTGCAGTAACTAACTTGCTTGATTTCCACCCATTTACTTGAATTTCAACTGAGACTTTGATCCGTCGGTTTTCAACATTGTTATATTAATGTGCAGTAGAGGGGTATGTGATTTTGTCATTTGCACCAAGGAATTCGGACGAACAGTTGGTGAGCAACTGGAAGATGGTGGGGAAAATGATCTGTACTGGTTGATCACTGAGCCATTCGGTGACGAGGAAGATGCAGGTCAGTAGAACAATTGGTCAGCAGCGAACTTCTTTAGGTCTCGACATTCCAAATCAAATATTTCATTAATCTCAACCATTGCAACACATGCCACATTTGTATCATTTCTTGATAGTGCTTATTTTGCGTTGTAATTTGGGGGCGTGGGCATCGCGAGGGGGGGCATCGCGGTGGGTGGGGGGATGGTTTGGGATTTCGAAGAGGATGGTTTTGAGAAGAGGATGGTAGGGATGTTGAAGGAGAAGAAGATGAACAGTAGGCTTGAAAGTTTCTACGAAAAAGGTGAGAATTGCAAAGGCTTTTGGTATTTATACCTCAAATCTTAGATTCCATCTAAATCCTCCAAATTCTCAATTCTACCAAAATCAATAACTTTTTGAATACACCGAGAATTGAATGGATTCTTTTAAAATCTCAATTGAATACACCGAGAATTGAATAGAATGACTTAAAGTCTCAATTGAATACACAGTGACTTTTATAAACTCCTTTAAAATCCTAATTGAATACACTAGGATTTTCACATTCTTTCAAATTCTTTTCAAATTCCAATCCAATACACCCCTTTTAGTGTAGAATAGTTGGAGTTGTCATTTATTATATCTTAAGCTAATAGGCCTACCCCTCATCTCCTTTCTCCATTTTGAAATGGAGAAATGGGACCAAAAGTAGGAATTCACACCTACCTTAACCGTGCATACCACGCTTTTTTACTTAACAAAACAAAATACAAAAATAAATACAAAAACAAAACAAAAAACTCTTCTTCTCCCAACTCCCTCTCCCCTAAAATCCCACTAACCCTTCTCCCCAAAATCTCAGCAGCCGTCGTCCGCCAGCCCGCTCAAATTCTCGCCGTCAACGCTCGCTGGCCCACCATGGGTGATGACACCATCGATAAGAATTATCCTATGAGAAATTAGGGTTTTGAATTCCTAATTTGTTTTGTAATATTGTATTCATAAAACCCTAATTTAACACCCGCTTTTACTCTTGATTTCTAATTAGGGCGTTTCAATTATAGAAATTTCGGAATCCAAACCCTAATTATGGATTCAAATATAAAGATTGGTTACTTTTCAGACCAAATCCTAACTAATGTTATGTTCTTGATTCTTTGTTTCTTCAGATCCAAATAAATTAGATTTTAGAGGCCATGATATAAATTGGAATTTCGAAAGGCGAAGAGATGAATAAAAGAATAAACTGTGGGAACGTAAGAGGTAATGTAAGTGTTTATTATATGTTTTTTGTTGTTTATTCACTGATTTATCCAATGTGTACACGCAGAGATTACGGAGATGGTAGTTAAGCCTGTATGTCATGTCATCGCTGCAATTGGGCCAGATGTAGATTACCTGAATATCAACTTTTATTCTTCAATTTGATGGTAATTGTGTTCACTACTTCGCATAATTATTTCTCATGAAAAATTACTTTTGTTAAATTCTTGAGCTTTTCATATATTTTTTGCAATCTCTCATAATTATTTTAGCAATCTTTCTTCAATTAGAATTGTTGTTTCAGTTTTTATATCCTTTTTTTGGGTAATATTAAATGTATTTGTGTCTGAGTTTTTTTCTGTTTTTTTTTTATGATAGTATGGTCAAGTTTTGAGATTCGAGATCAGAAACCTAATAATGTAGGGTTTCGGATTAGAAGAAAAGGGATCGTCAGGTGTGAGATTGGAACGAACTAACTTGCAGATGTGGCCTTTTTCTTCTAATTGTTATCTGTTTTCATTGGACTTTTGCATTCTAAGTAATATTTTCATTGAATTTTCAATTACGAAGAATGATGGATTGTAGATGATGGTAAAAAGCATGAAAGTTGAATAGTTTGGTCAATTTTATCATTATTGTATTTTTTTAATTTTTTTTTAGGGTAAAAGTAAACAAATAAATGAACATATAAGAAAGCTAAAGACTTGCATCAAATGGCTGATGAAATGAGAAGATGAAAATTTGAGAAAGCAAGAGAAGCTTCAGAATATGCTAGAATCAGAAGGGAAACAACATGCAGATAGTGGTATATTTTCTATATCTTTTGTTTTGTTTGAAACGTTTTGATGAATTGTAGTATTGTATGTGTGTTTTATAATTTAACTAGGTTTGCCCATTGATACGTGCCTACGGCACGGCTTCAGAAAGGTGCACTTTGTTTGATCATATAAAATAGTTTTGGAGGTCCTGCAAATTAATTGAAGTAGCAAACATAGAGCAAAAAACATATTATATGATTTTTAAAAATTGTTTTTAAAGTTTTTTTAATTTTTTATTTTTTTAGTTTTTTAAAAAAAATTAAAAAATTTTATTTTCTTATTTTTTTTTAAATAGAAGAGGGAGGGAGGGAGAGAGAGAAAAAAAAAATAATTAAATAAATATTGGTTGTTTTGGGTGGGGGATTTGAATCTGAGTTTTGGGGGGAAACTTTTGGGGGGGAAAATATGTTTTGTGATGTTAGATCTGAGCCTTTGATTTTTTGGGGATTGAAGGAGAGCCACTTGATAGCTTTCTTTGTGTTTTATTATATAGATTATTTGATAGAGACACAACTAAGGAATAATATAGAACAGTTGTAGGCAAATATTAAGGGACTTCATAGACAATATGAGTATTTGCAAATAAGCTTTAGAATTGAGGAATCTGATAAGATTGTAAGTGTTTTTAGTATATCTAAATTTCGGTAATTATTCGACTATTTTTTTAATTTTCTTTTAATTGAATAGAAATATAGAATGATGTTAGTTGGTTTGAAAGTGTGAATTAGTTAATTTTTAGATTTTTTATCTTTTCATTATATTGTGATTGAAATAGCTAAGGCATTTCTAAATTTTTAAGTACCATACAATTTTATGAGTCACACAAAATTATTTTAGTCTGTGCAATTTACACAGGGTAACACTAGTTTGTATATACCACAACACCATCATCACCAGACTATGTCAAAGTTTTTTTCTTTTTTTAAAAAATTTATTTATTTATTTATTTATTAAAATGTGCAACGTATGTGTAATTACTAGTTCTATTTAATTTGTAAGGCTAAATTTAAAAATAAAAAAAAAACTCACCAAACTATTGTGCATCTTTAAAAAACCACACCAAACTTTTTTTATATAAAAAACTTTTCCCAACTATGTTTTTCAGACATGGGTGAGTGAGGTTTTTTTTTTAAAAACTGTGTTAAAAACATAGTTGGGTGAGCTTTTTTATTTTATTTTTAAGTTGAGTGTGGTTTTTTAAAAAGCACAATAGTTTGGTGGGGTTTTTTTATATTTAGCCTTAATTTAATGATCAATATGTAGATCTTTTATGACTCGGCCCATTTATACATTCTTAGAGCATCCACACTCGTTTGTTATATTACCATTTTTGACATTTTTTAGCAAAGAAGTCGCTGCAGTCGTTTACCAATTTGTCATTTTTTCTATTTTTGATACAGTAGTTTGCTATATTTGAAAAATATTTTGCAATATGCATATTATAGGGGACGAAACATCTTTTATTATTTTTTCAGATCATCAGACGAAATAAGATGTTTCGTCGAATGAAATTATAAATATTTTTTTAAAAAAAATCCCCGGAGAAAAAAAAAAAGTTGAGCCCGGACGAAACATGATACATGATGTTTGGCCCAAGCAATTTGGAGTTACTTTTTTGTAAAAAAATGTATGGGCTTGAATTCAATGGGCTTTGATTGTATGGGCTTTGATTGTATAGGATTTTGTATTGAACATTGATTTGTACGGTTAGATAGAGGAGATGAGTAATGGGACGTGTGTGTTGTAGTTTGTCCAACCCAAAAAATTACTTTAAATTTTAAAAAAATACGTAGGGTTGGCATTCGGGTCAAACGGGTCGGGCCGGGTCGGACCCGCCCGGGTTGGATGTTGACTTGGGCGGGTTCGGGCCAGGTTGGTGGCTTAATCGGGACAGGCCGGGCTAGGTCGAAAAGTAGAAATGGTGACCCGCCCAACCCGTGAACCCTTTCGGGTCCAATCCGGGTCGGGTCGGGTCGACCCGCGGGTTGGCCCGTTTAGATAAGTTTTTTTTTTAAACTTAAATTAATAATAATAATGATAATAATAAACATTAAAAATCGTAATAATAATAATAAGATTGAAAGAGTGAAATTGCCAAAAAATATTGAAATATTATTCATATGATTTTAAGTTATACAAGTTTTACAATTTCTAATGAAATAAAGAATTCAATTCACAAATTTATTTTATACACTAACATATTTTTTATATACAATTTCAATTTACTTCAATTTTTCTAATTTGAAATAACAAGCACAGATATAATACAATTTTTTTTATCTATTTACCATTGTATTCACTATTCAAGTTGATGGTCTTCAATTTGTTGTTGTTGGTCTTGAATTCTTCATTTTGGTTGCTATTATTGTTGTTGTTGTTGTTGTTCTGGCGAGTTGCTCCCACTTGTGGACGTAGATAATGTTTTCCCTTGTGTCCTATCTTCAGCCTTCAGCCAGTCTTCTGTGCAAACGAGCATCTCTAACGAGTCGGGCTTCAAGCGATTCCTGTAATCAGTTAGAACCCTGCCACTTGAAGAAAATATACTTTTAGAAGCAACTGTAGAGACAGGAGGAGTTAGTAAATCTTTAGCCATATATTTAAGAATACTATAAGTGTGTTCATGGTCCTTCTACCATTGTAAAATATCTAGTGAAGAAGAAGAAGACTCAGAATCTTGTTGGTTATACCAATTTAATTCATTTGGTTGATTAGTCCTAGGTTTTTTGGATTGAATTTGTGCAAGTAAATTAAATGTTCTATCATCAAATTTACTCTTATCCTTACCTTTGAAACTACCAGAAGAAGAACTAACTACAGAAGTTGTACTACTAGAAGCAAAAGATCTATCATAATAATCATACAAGTTATTTAATGTAGATTTAAATTTAACTAAAAAAGAAGTGCAATCAATTTCTATTTCTGTTTCTACATTTTCCCCAAGTAATGCAAAAAACATTTCAATCAAACTCTTCGTATCTTCTAATTTGATACGAGGATCCATAACGATAGCAACACAAATCCACATAGGAGGAGAATAAAAATACTTCAAAAAATTTTTGTATGCAGGCTTTACAATATCACCAACAAAAGTATCATTTAACATTTCGTTAAATGTTTGCATTATAGTAACTATTGAAATAAAAATACTACTAGAAGTAGATTCATATAATTTTGAAAATTTTAAAGTTGCAGTTTTAAAAGGTTCTAAAAATTTCAACAAAGATTCGGCATAAAACCAATCGGTAGGAGTCATTTCAAAATTTGGCATATTTTTTGCGATACAAAAATCATATACACATGCTTTATATTCGGTAACAGCATATAGTAAATCAAAAGTAGAGTTCCATCAGTGTTTAACATCCTTTGCAAATCTTCTAAAAGGTACATTTGAAATCCTACACCAATTTTTCTATTCTTGAAATACGCTGGGACTTAATGCAATAAAATGTACACAATTTCTAATTTTGTGTATATATGGATCGGCTATTTTTAAAGCATCTTGAACACATAAATTTAAAATATGACATGCACTTCTAATATGAAAAATATTGTTAGATGGAGGGTTTAATACATATTTTAAAATACTAATTGATGCATTGTTGTTAGATGCATTATCGAAACTAATACACATAATTTTATCGCGAATATGAAAAATATCACAAATTTCTAAAATACGATTTGCTATTTCAGTGCCACTATGGGGATTGGGCAACGCGGAAAGTGATATGATTCTTTTTTGAAGAATCCAATCATTGTCGATCCAATGACTGGTTATTCCCATCATTGGAATATTATTGACACCCATTCAATAAACCGAAGTTAAACTAACTCTACAAGTTAAACTCCATAAAATTGCAATCAAAGCATCCTTCATTTCATTGTATACTTTAAAACAATCCGATTTGCAAGTATTTCTCGGGATTCTTCTAAAATGAGGGTTTAAGGCCGTTTGATTAAAATTTTCCAAATCCCTACTCTCGGGATAGGAAAATGGTAACTCTTCCTTTATTACTAATCGGGTCATTTCCCGACGAACAAGATCGGAATCATAAGGGTGGCTATTAACTAGACCGGTCCTAGGGTTGATTTTTTGTTGATCGGGTAGGTCAACAAGAAGTTCATTACGGTTATTTTGGATGTGTCTACTAATTGTACCGGTGCCATCACCCCTCTTGAATTTGTATGCCTTAGAACATGTTTTACAAACTTTCAAACCTATACCCGGAGTTTCTTCGTCCGAGATTTAATCATAAAACTTATGCCAATCACTACTTTCCCCTCTACTTTTCCTACCACTACGGGGTTGTGTTGTTTTGGTTGGTTGGTTGTTGTTGTTGTTCTTCTAATTGTATCTCCCCTACAACCTCATCGTGTGTACCCCATTGTTGGGTAGGTGGATCATGGTACTCTTCGGCGAGCTCACTAATTGGGACAATTGGTGGCCTACGGGAAGTGCCAGTGGAATCTTACCCACTTTGGCTACGACCGCTACCGCGTGATCTAGACAAAATGTAGTAATGTATGTAAAAAAACTACACAATGTAGGAGCGATGAATTATAAAAAAAATCTAGAAAACAAGAGGGTTGAGATAGAGAAGATAAAAAAACCAACAAACGGTTAAGATACGAAAAATTATAACTACAACAAAAATAAAATAACAAGAAGAGAGATATGAAATTTTGATACCGTTCACTGTGGATACGTGTATATAAAAAAATCCATGAAAATAAGAATAGAAGTAGGAGAAGAATTCCTCAAATTCGGAATTGAAAAGTTGGGGAGAGCTTGTAGGAGAGTTGAAGACTTGATCACTTGGAGTTGGACGAGAGTTGAAGAGTTGAAGACGTTGTCGAATTTTGATTTCGATACGATCAGAATTTGATCGTGTATATGCCTTGAACACTTGTTTATTCAATACTTCAATTGTTCACAAATTGCTTAGAAATGAGTAATAATAGTAGAGAGAGTAAGAGAGTAAGGTGTGATTTTTTTGATGGGGTTTTGGGGGGTATTTATAGGATAAAAATAAAAAAAACAGCAAAACGGCTTTAAGAGCCGTTGCTGTGCTCTCTGGTGAACAGTGCCCAACGGCACGCTGACCTACGGATCAACAGTCGGCCCGTGGCGGGTCGAACGTCGGGTCAAACGGTTCGCAACCCGTGGGTCGACCCGCGGGTTGGCGGGCGGGTTGGGTTGTTTTTAACGGGTTCGCTGACCGGGTTCGATTCGGTATTTTGGCGACCCGGGTCGACCCGTTACTGTTCACGAGTTCGACCCGAACCCGAACCACCGTTTCGCGGGCCGGGTTATACGGGTGGGTCGACGATTGACCCGGCCCACTTGCCAACCCTAAAAATACGCATGAAACATCTTGTGTCGTCCGTATAATTTTGTCTGTTTTTTTTTGGACGAAACATTATTGTTAATTTAGACGCACATTTTTGTTTCGTCCCCCCAAAAAATTAAATAAAAAAGAATTATAATATACAAAAACCTATATAAAATTATGCTAATGTAGACGTACAAAACTTTATGTCTCGTTCGTTTATTGTTTTTGTGGAATTTGCAATATTTTGGTATTTCATGACTGCAGCAAAAAAACAAAAAACTTATGCATAGAGATAACCTTTCTCATCCCAATAAATGTGTAGAAAGATGTGTGAATGTAAGATTGTGAGAGTAGCGAGGAATGGGATCCCAATAAAAACTTATGCTTAGAGATATCCTTTCTAATCCAATTGACATCTCATGTTTTACAGCAATATCATGAAACATAGGCACCCAAGGTTGAACATAAGAGTCATTTGATTTAGTATGTATGTGGTTGGCTCTTGCCTTGACAGTTAGTGGTGACCTTTATAGAAAAATGTTTAGGCCTAAATGTTATTTGGATCGAGCAGTAGAGAGAAACTAACTCATGGTTTTTGTTAAGATAAATCAAAGAGATGAAAACAATACTGATAATTGAATTGAAAAATAACAGTACAATATCTTCTATATATAGGGGTAAACCAAATACAAAACTAGCACAATACCTAATATGGGACTATAATATCTAACACCCTCTCTCAAACTCACGGTGGGTCAAACAGTGTAAATTTTCCCACTAAATATCGAAATCTCTGAACAGTAAGAGATTTGGTGAAGAAGTCTGCAGTCTGCTGTGAAGAGGTAACAGAATGAAGTGAAATGGTCCCTGCTTCAAAGCGCTCACGAACATAATGACAATCAATCTCTATATTCTTCGTTCGCTCATGGAAGATCGGGTTGCTTGCAATGTGTAGTGCACTCCGGTTCTCACAATAAAGAGGAGTAGCTCATGAAAGAGTGACACTTATATATGAAAACAGCCAACGAACATGAACAATCTCTCTAGTAGTAGTTATCATTGCTCTATACTTAGCTTCAGTCGAAGAACATGCAACAACTGCTTGTTTCTTACTTTGCCATGATATCAGCGAATCACCAAGAAATAGATAGAAACTTGTGGTAGACCATCTGGTAGTAGGATCAGCTGCCCAATCTGTATCAGAATATGCACTTGGCTCTAGTTTGGATGTAGAATGCATGAATAATGAGTGAGTAATAGTGCCCCGAAGATATCTGAGAATCCGAAGAAGAGCACCGTAGTGAACTGACGTAGGAGCGAAAACAAACTGACTGAAAACACTGACTGCGTGAGCAATATCAGGTCTGGTCATGCATAAGTAGACAAACTGTCCAACAATCTTTCTGTATCTAGTGGGATCAGGAAGGGGCTCACCATCAGTTGGACAAAGCTTCACATGAAGCTCTAAAGGTTTATCTGCTGATCGACTGTTAGAGAGGCATGCAACAAAGATAATATCTGATGTGTATTTCTATTGAGAAATAAGTATTCTCCGAGATCCATGAGCAATCTATAGACCCAGAAATAACGTAGTCTGCCAAGGCCTTTCATATGGAACTGCTGGTGAAGGTATTTCTGGGTGGATGCAATGCCTACAGAGTCATCCCCAGTAATGATCATATCATCAATATAGAGTAGTAGAAGTACCCTTCCCTGTGGTGATGACCGCATAAACATAGAATGGTCCTGGGAACTCTGACTAAAACTAGCCTTGGTGATGACAATGAGAAAACACTCAAACCAGGCTCGAGGGGCCTGCTTCAAACCATATATAGCCCGATGCAGCCGGCAAACATGACGAGGAGTAGGAAGGCCAGAAGGAGGATCCATACAAACAACCTCAGATAAGGTACCATGAAGAAAAGCATTCTTCACATCCATCTGGTATAATGGCCACTGACGGATGGCTTCAACAGCAAGAAGAGTGTGAACAGTAGTCATCTTTGCAACGGGAGAAAATGTCTCATCATAATCAATGTCATGCTCTTTAGTAAATCCTCAGGCTACTAGACGAGCCTTGTATCGCTTAATATATCCATCATGTTGATATTTGACCTTGAAGATCCACTTGTAGCTAATAGGCTGAACGCCCTCTGGCAGAGCAACGACAGCACAAGTGCCAGTCTGATCAAATGCACTGAATTCCTCTGCAATAGCTTTCCACCACTCGGGATATTGAATTGCGTCCTGATAGGTTCTGGGTTCATGTGTAAAGTGTATAGCAGTGAGATATGTATGAAACTGTGATGAGTAGGAAGCTAGCCGGAATCAAACTGGCCGGAAGGACTAGTGGCATCGGGTGTATAACTAGCCGGAGGGATAGCAGAATTAGAACATGTAGACTGACGAAGCGGTGGTGGATTGACAGGGAGTGGGGGTGAAGAAGGTGGAGTGGGTGCATGTATCGGTGGGGAAGTAGGTGGGGTGGGTGCTGGCAGCTGTGGAGATGCAAGTGGTGTTTCAGTAGGGGGAACAATCGGTGTAAGGATGGCAGGAGATGTAAATGGAGCCAGAGGAGTGGAATCAAAAGGAATGTGGAAAGATGAAGTCGGGTGCTAGTAACAACTGAGGAATCGAGAAAGCTCGCATCCTCGAAGGAGGTCAGGTAGTAAGGAGAGTCTTCCATAAAGGATACATGTCAAGAAATGCGGACACGACCCGCTGATGGATCAAAGCAACGATAACCTTTGTGTTCGGGATTAAGACCTAGCTGAACACACTTAGCAGCACGAGTGGAGAGCTTCGTGCACTCAGTAGGAGGGAGAAGGACATAACAGGTGTACCCAAAAGTATAGAGCATACTGTAGTTGGGGGGTAAGTGATAAAGAGCCTCATAAGGCATCGTACCAGCTAGGCCAGACGAGGGAGTAATGTTAATGAGTGTAACCCATGTTCTCCATTTTCTGTATTTTGGATGTGTTATTTTTCTTTTTGGGTATTTGTTCATATCGTATTCAACTACTCTTTTTGAACCATGTATTTGATCTTCATTATCAATGTTTATTCATCTATTTGATTCGTCACCTTTTTATTTTGATTTTCTTGATTCAATTGTCCGCCTATTATTTCATCTCTGGTTGATCGGACTATTATTTTTTATTCTCATTTAATTGTTCATATCCTATTTTATTTATTCATTTTGTCCCTACCTCATTTTTGGATCGCCCTATACTCTATTGGATCTCTTATTAACCCTTGAACCCAATAAACCCAATAATCCTTTTTAAACCCTATTGGATCCTTATTACCCTACCCATTTACCCATACAACCCGTTACCCCCTTATTTACCTAACTACTACATATATATATTACTATTCATCCCCTATCCACCCTACCAAAACCCAAGCAGCTCTTCAACCCTACTCCCGATCACCCCCCGATCGCTCCTAGCCCTCTCCATGCATTCCCGACCTCCCGTCCATCATCCTATCGCGACGTAACAGCCCCCGACGCCACCAAGCTGCAGAATGTCCCCCTCCTCCCCGTGTTGTTCCCTCTCCTGTCACGCCGCCAGACAGCAGCCAGAGCACCAGCACCCGGTGCTCCTCCGTCCCCGTCCTCCCTATGTGCCGTCATCCTCCCGACCGCAGACGCTGACAGCAACAACGAGCAACGACTCCGTTGTCATCGCCGTTCTCCCATGCACACCCGGCTCCCTCGCTCCTGTGTGCGTGTGCTTGATTGCGTTCGTGTGTTCATGGATTGTGAGTCGTTCATTGTGTTCGTGCCCAGGAAATCGTTCTCGTTATTCTCGCTCTTTGCATCGTTTCTATCGTCGACTATAAAGCAAGTAACTTGTATTCATTTTTGTTGTATAATACAAGTACTAAATACCGCCTGTAATATAGTTGCTTCAAGATCTATTCTCATAAAAACCCTTGATAGATCTTGTCTCTATGTGTGATCTGCCCGTAGTTGTCTCATTACACACGACATGAAATAACTTAGAGTTAATCAATTCTTGATGTATTCATGCTTGTTGTTCGTGATTATGAGGTGTCATAGAATCTTGTATGCTTGATGTGTTAGTAGTAGTATAACTTGTTAAACATCCTATACCATGTTGCTTGGACATCTAGGATACCATATTTCGCATTTTGTTATGATTTGGATGTGTTACATATGAACAGTTGATTTAATGCATAAGAGGATTTCTGTTTTTGTTGTTACCCCATTTATGTTCAGTATTTTAGACCCTATTAAGGTCAGTAAATAAAAACTATTTGTGAATAAGAATTATAGAGAATTCTGTCTAATTTCTAGAATTTCTAACAGATCTCAATTTCGATTTGTGAGTTTCATGTTATGGCCATTTTACTACAGAGGTATAGAAAAATTACAGATTTGGTTTTATGTAAATTCTGGAGAGTAATTTATTTTTATAATGATGTTAAGATAATATTTTGATCCAATATTTTGCTGAGTACAACTAGACTTGACTGGTATTAACCCCTAATTTTTGTGAATTTTATTGATGATTTTTATAAACTACTACTATACTTGTAGAATTTTCATGCTGTTCAGTAGAGAACCTTAATTTCATCCTGATTCTACGTGCTATTGATAAAAAATTTGTGGATATGAATTATAGACTGTTGTATCTATTTAATCACCCTTTTGACGGATCTGGATTTCGATTTATATTTTGTAATCTATTGCTGTTTTAGTACTGTATGATTTCAGATTTACAAAATTACTGTAGCTTGCTGCCTTCTGATTTTATTTGACTATACTATCTATGTTGAAAAATTATGAAATTATATTTGCCGATACTAAACATACTAGGGAATACCCCAGATTTTTCTTGGATTTAATCAGTAAGTTTTTATGTTGTTTCCAGTTTATGAATACAAACTTCTGATTTCTGACTGAACATGTTTTCTAGATACAATTCTATTTTGAGTCCTATTTTTGTGAAATACCATATGACCCATATATATTTGCTGGATTCGGCCGAGAGTCTACCTTCTAGATTTTCTGACGGATCCAGATTTGCATATTTGTGGCAACGGGAATTCCATATTTGGTGCAGTACTGTCTTTGATGTCTTGAACTAGAATTTTCGTTGTCTTAATCTTTTATGAGTTGTCTTTCACCTGTGCATATTTGTGTTCCAACCTGAATCTGTTACTTGTTCATATCATGTTATTCTTGCCCTGTTTTGTGACACATATATGCCTGTTTGATAATAATAACAAATAACTAAGCCGGGGTAAAGGGAAAGATCTAGTAGTGGAAAATATAGAAATGTGTACTTGGAAGGGGGTCCGTGTTTCCCACCTGATTATCTATTATCTGTTACCTGTGATATGATTACCTGACATGTGATTCTGATTATGTGTTTACCCGATTCCTGACTACATACTTCCTTATGAGAAGTTGTACTCAGAAGGGGGCTCGTCTTTCCTATTACCCAACTACATACTTCCTTATGAGAGGGTGTACTTGGAGGGGACCATAGTTCCTATCTGATGCATGATTACCTGTTACATGATATCTGTACCTGTACCTGTTTACCTGATACCTGAGTACACGACCCTATAGAATCCACTACGAAATCTAAACGTAACTTGTTTGAATGTAGCAACCATGTGCTAAATAGATGGGACACATGAAGTGCTACCTAGATAGAAATAAATACAAGACTTGACATAACATGACATCTGTTACATGTTTACCTGCTTGCATGATATTTGCCACCTGTTACATGTTACCTGTACCCAGTTAGCATATCATGTTACTTGATTCTGCTTCCTGATTTATGTTAGTCATTCTATTTTGTCGTCATGTCTATTCCAAGCTATGTTTGCTTCTGTTGTTACTCTATATATTTGTTTATCTTTTCCTGTACTTGTGCCTGCACTACAAGTGGCCCGTAACTTGCATTGACGGGCATTTTGTTTCTTTTTCCTCTTCCTGCAATTTGTTAAATTGCAAACTATGTTGACCAGCTGCCCGATGGAGTAGGTGATCAGAGATTTTAGTTGCTGGAGTTTTTGCTGTATTATTTTCTGTTATTCTTGAATAAATGTAATTGCTACATGATTTTGTATTGGGTAGTTTGACCCAGAAATTATGACTTGTTTCAGATCTGATTTATTTGAGATTATTAAATTTTGTTTTAAGTAAATTCTGTTGGTATATTGATTCATTCATGCATGTGCGGTTGATTTCTCCTTGTCTATTTCCTGTTTATTCCTGTGAAATATTGTAAAGATCCTGACAGCTTATGAATGGTGAAAGCCATTCGCTGGACTTAGTCACGTATCCGTATTCCGTATTTCTTTTTGGGAAGCGGGGCGTGATAAGGGTTTTAGTGGTATCAGAGCCAAGATTTGGCTAATGTACTAATTTGAATGATATATTAGATAAGCTTGGCTCGATCTGGGATTGGCTCAACCGTACACAGCCCATGCATTACATGAATAAATTATAATCAACTTTGATCTGGATGGTGATTGTTTTGATCTTGTGGAGACCATGACTCGCAGAGGTTCCACTTTCCGTTCTTAGGAGGAACAGCCTGGGCTTGAGGCTGTTACTAATGTGCTTGAGTGGTTGATCAATATGCAAAAAAACCATGTGATGGCTGCTTTGGAAGCTGCCCGAGTTCTGAATTCCGTTGTGCCTACATAGGCAGCTCTCCCTCCTCGTCCGGATACAGTTACAGATTTCATGAGGCTGCATCCTGACAATTTTTCCGGCACTGAGACGCCTTTGGAGGCCGAATAGTGGTTGATTTGGACTGAGCAATTGCTTTTGGCAGCACGAGTTGCCGATGCTGATAGAGTGGATGTAGTGACCATCCATATGGTGGACCTGGCCCATATTTGGTGGAGGACTGAATCCGAAAGACTCGTCCAGCCTATTTCTTGGGCCACGTTCACTAGGAGCTTCTTGGAGAAGTTTTTCCCTAGCAGCATTCGGGTTGAAATGGAGCAACAGTTCTTGGCCCTAAAACAGGTTGGTCATTATTCTATTTTGGAATTTTTGTTACATATTATTCATGCAATGTTGTAACATGAGACTATCTTGGAACAGGGCTCCAGGTCAGTAGATGAGTGTGCAGCGGAATTTACCAGACTTAGCCGCTTTGCAGCCGTTCTTGTGGCGAACGAATAAGACAGGGCTCGTAGATTCACGCTGGTACTTGAGCGAGATATTCAGATGCATCTCATATCCCTTCGCTTGCATACTTACACCGAGGCTCTTGAGACAGCCCGAGCTCAGGAGCAGGCTCGTGGAAGGTTGGCCCCCCAGCGGACTGTTCTACACTCTACTGTTGTTGCTAGGCCTTCTGGTGGGCCGATTCGGAGGCATGTCCTAGTCCATCCTGTCAGGGCGACTCCCTACTCCTCTGCTGCTCCCAGGGGAGCTAGTTTCTGTGACTTCTGCCAGCTGGCCAGGCATGATCGCAAGGACTGTAGGCGCGCCAACCGCCGGTGCTTTGGATGTGGTGCTGCTGACCATTCAGTGTGGGATTGCCTACAGCGGAGGATGGCTCTTCCAGCTAGGAGTCCAGTTCAGCAGGTAGCTCCAGCTCGTGGTCATGTTGGCCACCTCTTCCTCCTCAGCACCGGGTTGTCGGTCGGAGTACCGCTGCTCCCAGGAGAGGTCAGGCTCTCAACCTGACAGCTGTTGAGGTTGAGTCAGTAGAAGGATTTGTTGCAGGTATATTTTGCATTTTGTTGTTTTGTTGTTTTCCGTTGCTTCTTTCATTGTCTTGCATTATTCTTTCCTATTATCTTTCTGCATTGTGTTTTCCTCACCCCCTTGATCATCTATTCTTTTCCCTTGCTCTTTGATTCTATCTTAGGTGTTGTCCTTGTTTGCTCCTTTCCTGCTTATGTTCTCTTTGATTCCGGGGCAACCCATTCCTTCGTCTCTTCCCGCTTTGTGGCTCGGCATCAGTTGGAGTGCAGCATCATGCCAGAGGCTTGGAACATTGTCATAGGTGGCGGTGTTGTCGATTGTTCTCGGAAGTGCAAGCAGAGTCCCATGGTTATTGGTGACGCAGATTTCAAGGCTGGCCTGATTGTAATTGGGAATTCAGGATTCGACGTCATTCTCAGTATGGATTGGCTGGGCGAATCCCACGCCATCATTGATTGCCGTGCCAAGAAAGTCGTATTTCGAATCCCAGGCCACACAGAGTTTGAGTTCCATGCCGGGGAGACACCCCTTGGCCGAGCTAAGACTGCAGTTGATTAGGAGGTTTGTGCGATGGAGTTGCATTCAGGCTGTGAGGCTGCGCCTCTAGTAGTGCGGGAATTCCTGGATGTCTTTCCAGAGGAGTTGTCTTGCTTACCCCCTAATAGGGATGTGGATTTTGGTATTGAAGTTCAGCCTGGTACGGCACCGATATTGAAGAGTCCTTACAGGATTGCACAGGTTGAGTTAGCAGAGCTTAAGGTGCAGATTCAGTGTTTGCTTGATTTGGGGTTCATCAGACCCAGTGTTTCGCCGTGGGGTTCTCCAGTTCTTTCTGTCAACTAGAAGAATGGTTGTCGTCGGCTGTGCATCGATTATCGGGAACTGAACAGTGTTACTGTGAAGAACCAGTATCCGCTGCCTAGGATCGATGACTTATTTAATCAGTTGGGCGGAGCAGCTGTCTTCTCGAAGTTGGATCTTCGTTCAGGGTATCATCAGGTTAAGGTGACTGATGTGCAGAAGACTGCGTTCAGGACCAGATATGGGCACTATAAGTATCATGTTATGCCATTCGGGGTCACGAACTCGCCAACTGTATTTATGAGTCTGATGAATAGGGTCTTTTCCCAGTTCCTGGATAGATTTGTGGTGGTCTTCATTGATGACATTTTGGTGTATTCTCAGAATCGGGAGGATCATGATAAGCATCTTAGGTTGGTTCTGCAGACTTTGAGGAAGAACCAGCTCTATGGGAAACTCAGCAAGTGTGAGTTTTGGCTCGACAGAGTTACCTTCTTGGGGCACATTATCTCGGGCAATGGTATCTCAGTGGATCCGTCCAAAGCTGTGAAGGATTGGCTATTTCCGAAGTCAGTTTCAGAGGTGAGTAGTTTTCTTGGTCTAGCTGGCTATTATCGAAAATTCGTCCAAGATTTTTCGAAGATAGAAGGACCATTGACTAAGCTGATAGGGAAGGATCAGAAGTTTCGTTGGTCTGAGGCTTGCAGTGAGGCTTTTGCTGAGTTGAAGAGCAGGTTGATGTCAGCTCCAGTGTTGACTATTCCAGATGGTTCAGGCGGATTTGTAGTTCATTGTGACGCTTCTGGCAAGGGTCCTCGAGCAGTTCTGATGCAGAAGGGCCGAGCTGTTGCTTATGCATCGAGAAAGTTGAGGCCACATGAGAAGAACTATCCGACTCATGACTTGGAGTTAACGGTAGTGATCTTTGCTTTGAAGCTATGGAGACACTATTTACTTGGGGACCGAGTGGAGATCTTTACTGACCACAAAAGTCTCAAGTACGTCTTTACCCAGAAGGAATTGAACATGAGGCAAAGGCATTGGTTGGAACTTATGGCCGATTATGACATCAGTTTGTAATACCATCGTGGTAGAGTGAACTTGGTGCCAGATGCTTTAAGCAGGAGACCGGTAATCATGTTCCTAACTCAGCAGAGAGATTTGGTTGAGCAGATGCAGAGGTTAGAGTTGGATATGTTGTTGCCGAGTTCTGATCGGAGTTACTTGGCGCTCCAGCTTCAGTCGTCTCTTATTGATCAGATCAAAGAGGCTCAGGCTGGTGATGAGCAGTTGCAGGGTTTCAGGGCAGAAGTTGAGGCTGGTTCCAGAACGGATATGGTTATTCATGCTGATGCATCGCTTCGTTTTGGGTCTAGGTTGTGTGTCCCGAAGGGTGAAGTTCGTCAGAGGTTGCTTGAGGAAGTCCACCAGTCATCGTATTCTATTCATCCTGGAGGTACTAAGATGTATCGGGACTTGAAGCTTCATTTTCTGGTGGCATGGTATGAAGAGGGTTGTGGCTCAGTTTGTGTCTCAGTGTTTGATCTGCCAGCAGGTGAAGGCAGAGCATCAGAGAACCGCCGGACTTCTTCTACTGCTTCCCATTCCTAAGTGGAAGTGGGAACACATCACTATGGATTTTGTGACCGCTTTACCGAGGAGTCCCAAGGGTCACAATGCCATTTGGGTGATTGTCGACTGACTGACGAAGAGTGCTCACTTCATTCCCTTCCGAGTCGGACAGTCAACTGAGCCTAGCTGAGAAGTACATGCAAGAGGTCGTCAGACTTCATGGTCTTCCAGTTAGTATTGTATCCGACAGGGATACGAGATTCAGGTCTCAGTTTTAGGAGAGTCTTCAGAGTAGTTTGGGGAGTAAATTGAAGTACAATACAACTTATCATCCCCAGACTGATGGACAGTCAGAGAGGACCATCCAGACTCTTGAGGACATGTTGAGATCCTGTGTGTTGCAGTTTGGTGGATCATGGGAGGACCATTTGCATTTCGTAGAGTTCTCGTACAATAACAGCTTTCAGGCCAGTCTTAAAGCTGCACCGTTTGAGGCACTATATGGGTGGAAGTGCAGATCACCAGTGTGCTGGGATGACATTGGTGAGAGGAATTTGTTGGGTCCAGAGTTGATCACCAGGACAGTTGATGCAGTGACTCAGATTAGGAAGCATCCTCAGGCAGCTCAGGATAGGCAGAGGCAATGGGCAGATGTCCATCGGAGAGCTTTGGAGTTAGAGGTTGGTGACCATGTTTTCCTAAAGGTATCGCCTTAGCGAGGTGTCATTCGGTTTGGTGGTGGGGGCAAGCCTAGCTCTAGAATTATTGAACCGTTCGACATTGTAGAACGTGTAGGCAAGGTGGCCTATTATCTTGCATTGCCACCGGCTTTATCAGGAGTGCACGATGTTTTCTATGTATCACAACTCAGGAGATATATTCGCGACGAGAGCCACGTAATCGACTATTCTGAGTTATCCGTGCGGCCGGATTTGACTTGTGAGATTCCGTCAGTTGCTATTTTGGATCAGCGGGAGAAAGTGCTTAAGAACAGGGTCATCAAGCTAGTTCGTGTTTCTTGGAATCCTCACTCGCCAGGTGTCACGCCCTGCTTCCCAAAAAGGAGATACGGCATACGGATACGTGACTAAGTCTAGCGAATGATTTCATCATCCATAAGCCGTGAGGATCTTTACGACATTTCACAGGAATATCAGAGTAAGAAGCAAGAGAAGTCAACCACGCATGCATAAATAAATCAATATACCAACAGAATTTATTTGAAACGAAATTTAATAATCTCAAATAAACCAGATCTGAACAAGTCGATAATTCTGGATCACATTGCCCAATACAAAATAATCCAAGTAGCAGATACATTTATTCAAAATAAGCAATAGGAAATAATAATAATAATAGCCAGAACTCTAGGAACTAGAATCTCAGATCACCTACTCCATCAGGCAACTGGTCACCAAAATCTGCAATTTTAAGAAATTGCAGGAAAAGGGGAAAAAAAAACAAAACTCCCGTCAATGCAAGTTACGGGCTGCTTGTAGTGTAAGCACAAGTACAGGAAAAAGGATAAACAAATATAGAGTAACAGCGGAAGAAACATAGCATGGAATAGATATGAAAACAAACTAGATCAACTAGCATGAATCATGAACATAATCAAGTAACATAATGTGCTAACAGGGTATGGGTAACATGTAACAGATGTCAAGTATCATGCAAGCAGGTAAACAGGTAACAGGTAACATGCAAACAGGTGAACATGTAACAGGTGTCAAGAAGCATGTATAGGTATCATGTAACAGGTATTATGTTATGTCAAGTGTTGCATTATTACTATCTAGGTAGCACTTTATGCGTCCCAGGTTTTTATCACATGGTTGCTACTTACATGCAAATTTCGTTTAGGCCTAGTGGTGGGTTTATATAGGGGCATGTACTCAGACGTCATGTACAAGTAACAGACACGAATCACGTAATCGTGAAATTGCGGCAGCAAGAACATGCATGAATCATGTAGTCATGAAACATGGAAACATATAGTAATAACAGGCATGAATCATGTAATCGTGAAATATGGCAACATATAGTAATAACAGGCATGAATCATCACGAATCATGGCAATATATAATCAGATAGTAATAACAGGCGTGAATCATGTAATCATGAGACATAGTAGCATATAGAAATAATAGGCATGAATCATGTAATCATGAAACATGGAAACATATAGTAATAACAGGCATGAATCGTCACGAATCATGGCAACATATAATTAGATAGTAATAATAGGCATGAATCATGTAATCATGAGACATGGCAACATATAGAAATAAAATGCATGAATCATGTAACAGGTTCAGGTCGAAAGACAACCAGGTACAGATGAAAGGCAACTCATAAAAGGGTAGGACAATGAAAATCCTAGTTCAGGATAGCAGGACAGTATTGCACAAAATTTGAAATTTCCGTTGCTACAAATATGCAAACCTGGATCCGTCAGAGAATCTGTAAAATAGACTCCCGACCGAATCCAGCAAATATATATAAACCATATGGTATTTCAAAAAACAAGTCTCAAAACAGAATTGTATCCAGAAAACGTATTCAGCTAGAATTCAGAAGTTTGTATTCATAAACAGAAAAACAGCATAAATGTTTACTAATTAAATTCAAGAAAAATCTGGGGTATTCCCTAATATATCTAGTATCAGAAAATAAAGTTTCATAACTTTCCAACATAGATAGAATAGTCAATTAAAATCAGAAAGCAGCAAGATACGGTAGTTTTGTAAATCTGGAATCATAAACACAGCAGTATTAAAACAGCAATATCTTAAAAAATATAAATCAAAATCCATATCCGTCAAAAGGGTGATAAAATAGATACAGTAGGCTACAATTCATATTCACAAAGTTTTTGTAAAAAGCAATTAGAATCATGTCGAAATTATGTTTCTTTACAGAACAGCACAAATATTCTGCAAGTATAGTAGTTGTTTGCAAGTATAGAATAGTTTATAAAAGTCATCAATTAAATCCACAAAATTAGGGGTTAATCACAATCAAGTCTAGTTGTACTCAGCAAAATATTGGATCAAAATATTATCTTTAACATCAGTATAAAAATAATTTACTATACAGAATTCATATAAAACTGGATCTAGAATTTTCTACATATTTGTAGTAAAATAGCCATAACTTGCAACTCATAAATCGAAACTGAGATCTTTCAGAAATTCTGGAAAGTAGACAGAATTCTCTATAATTCATATTCACAAATAGTTTTCATATACTGACCTTAATAGGGTCTAAATTACTGAACAAAAACGGGGTAACAACAAAACTGAAATATTCTTTATGCATAAAATCAACTAGATTATATGAAACTCATCCAAATCATAACAAAACATGAAATAGGGTACACTAGATGTCCAAGAAATATGGTATATGGTATTCTACGAGTCTACTATGAGTTATACTGCAACGAATACATCACGCATACAAGATCATACAACACCTCATAATCACGAACACATGCATGTATACAAGAATTGATTATCTCTAACCCTAAATTTATGTCGTGTGTGTAATGAGATAAATACGGGCAAATCAACACATAGACAAGCTATAACAAGGGTTTTGCACAAGAATTGTCTATAGAAACAACTACACTACAGGCGGTATTTAGTACTTGTATTTGCAACAGAAATTAATACAAGTTACTTGCCTTATAGTCGACGACGAAAACGACGATGCAAAGAGAATAATAGGAACGGATTCACGGGCATGAACTCAAGGAACAACGAACCACGAACCAACTCACGAACAACGATCGAATATATGAGCACACGAGCAAACGATCACAACTCGATATCAACACGCACCCCCAACTCGACACCCGCACACAAGAGAGGGCCGGGTGCACGAGGGAACAGCAACGGCAAGCGGGCGAGGGGAGGCAGCACAATGTCGTGCTATCTGCTGCTTAATGTCGACGGAGACAGGAGAATGGGGAGCGCCAGAGGGGCTGTGCTGCCGCTGCGGAGTAGGGAGGAGGCAGGCGCTGCTGGCATCGCCTGGGCTATCGGCGTCGAGGTGAGGTGCGACTGGGGTCGTGAGGGGGTGGTCAGGGTGGAGCGACGGTGACAGCGGTCGCAAGGGCGGTGCAGTCGGAGGGCTGGGTGTAGCTGGGGTCTGACGAAGAGAGGCAAAGGGCTGGCGGTGCAACCGGGGGGAATGGGAGGTTGGGAGAGAGAGAGCGATGGGGATGGGTTTGAGTGGCTAGGGTTGAGAACAGGGGAGGGGGTATACAGTAGTATATATAGGAGTTAGGGTTTTATGCAATAGGGTTTCGGGTTGTTGATGGGAAACGGGTATAGAATTTGGGTTTAAGTGTTATTGGGTTATTGGGTAGAAAAGATCTAATAGGGTTAATCAAGTGGAAGATCAATAAAAATATAGGGCGACCCAAAAGATGAGATAAGAACGAAAATAAGTAATCAAGAAGGAGGACATGAACAATTAAATAATGGGGATAAAAGAAAATAGCTCGATCAAACAAGGACGAACAATAGACTGACAATCGAATCAAGAAGATCAAATAAAACGACGACAAATCAAATAGATGGATATATATATAGAATGATGTTCCAAAACACAGTCCAAAAAGAGATATAAAGAGAATAAATACACAAAAAGAAAAAAAAAATACACCCAAAAAATACATAAAATGAAAAACAGGGGTTACACCGGGTGAGTCAACTTGGGAGTTGGAGGAGGAGATTCAGCAGAAGTTTCCTCATCTGTTTCAGTAGCTTTTTGTTTTGTTCTTTTCTTTTCGGGGTTACCCTATGTACCTCTTGTTTGAATTTCGAGGACGAAATTCTTCTTGTTAGGTGGGTAGGATTTGTAACCCCTGTTCTCCATTTTCTATATTTTCGGGGTATTTTTTGGTATTTGTTCATAAATACTTTGTGAATATGAATTGTAGCATGCTGTATTTAATTATCACCTTTTTGATGCATCTGGATTTCGATTTATATTTTGTAATCTATTGCTATTTTAGTACTGTTGTGTTTATGATTTCAGATTTACAAAATTACTGTATCTTGCTGCCTTCTGATTTTATTTGACTATACTATCTATGTTGGAAAATTATGAAATTATATTTGCTGATACTAAACATACTAGGCAATACCCCAAATTTTTCTTGGATTTAATCAGTAAGTTTTTATGCTGTTTTCTTGTTTATGAATACAAACTTCTGATTTCTGGCTGAACATGTTTTCTGGATACAATTCTGTTTTGAGTCCTGTTTTTGTGAAATACCATATGACTCCTATATATGTGATGGATTTGGCCGAGAGTCTATTTTCTAGATTTTCTAGATGGATCTAGATTTACATATTTGTGGCAACAAGAATCCCAGATTTGGTGCAGTACTGTCTTGCTGTCATGAATTAGAATTTTCGTTGTCCTAATCTTTTATGAGTTGTCTTTCACCTGTGCATGTTTGTGTTCCAACCTGAATCAGTTACTTGTTCATACCATATTATTCTTGCCCTGTTTTGTGAAAGGTATATGCCTGTTTGATAATAATAACAAATAACCAAGCCGGGGTTAAGGGAAAGATCTAGTAGTGAAAAATATAGAAATGTGTACTTGGAAGGGGGCCCGTGTTTCCCACCTGATTATCTATTATCTGTTACTTGTGATATGATAACCTAACATGTGATTCTGATTATCTGTTTACCTGATTCCTGACTACATACTTCCTTATGAGAAGGTGTACTCAGAAGGGGGTTCGTGTTTCCTACCTGTTACCTAACTACATACTGTCTTATGAGAGGTTGTACTTGGAGGGGACTATAGGTCCTACCTGATGCATCACTACCTGTTATATGATACCTATACCTGTACCTATTTACCTGATACCTAAGTACACAACCCTATTGTAACACCCCGAATTTCAAATAAGCCTGAATTTGAAGTTCCACAGGATCTTTACACTTCACTTCGTACAATTTTACAAGGAATTTAAAACTTTTATTACAACATTGTTTACATCAATGTAGCGGAAAGTAAATAAATGAATTACAACATGATAAATATACAATTGTTACTGTAACACCTCGAATTCCAAATAAGACCGAATTCGAAGTTCCACAGGATCTTTACACTTCTTTTCGTACAATTTTACAAGGAATTAAATTTTTTTATTACAACAGAGTTTACATCAATGCAGCGGAAATATAAATTACAACATTATACATGAATTGAATAATAACTTGAACATTTCTTTAAGCAAAAATCAATCTTTAGTCTTGTCAATCACTTTATCCTGCATGGAAACTGTGGGTACGTCAGTTGCATACAACTGATACTAGGATATAATACATCAATTTCTCTTACTTAGAAAGTACACACTTGTTACAAACAAAGCTAAGGGGGACTATCCTATTGATGTCGTGTGTGATGTGCACTTCGTCCTTAATGCAGTTATTAATATTTACATGACACTAATGCACACTTGTTCGGATTCTATGCATCCCATACTACATAGGTCCGAGGGCAAGCCCTTAATCGTTCTTCATCTTGTAGGGTTCAATCCCTCGCTATGACTTAAACTACTACTGTAACTACGGTAAGTATCCTAGGTATTCTATGAGTTACGAGCCCACGTCCAGACATCCTGAAGAGAATCCCACGCACTGACACATGACGCATCATGCAGGCATCCTGTGGATAATTCACCTTCACCATGGACTATGGCACCACCCATAGTCACCAAATACCCCCACAAGCATCGCCATCGGGACGATATCCTGGAGTAGTATCCATGCCCTAATCATGACGCATCATGAGGACATCCTGTGAACACTCTCACACCGCCAATCCAATGACCCTCATACTTATGTTTTTCTCTTACTTTCATCACATCTCCACTATGTATCTAAATCCTTAGGTAATTGAATCATGAATAAAAATCAACACTCTAGAATTTAGCGCTACCTCTACATCGATCTTTAAATATCAATCATTATCCACGACCCAAACTTGGTCACAATTTATCACATTTCTCTTTTCAAAACTTTCATTCCTGCCGATGTGAGGACTTAGCTAAAATTCTAGTCTAAATTCTCTTTTCATGTTCATTAAAATGAGAGTATAGTTGTTCGCAATTTCACAATTCATCATGTTTCTTTTCAATAAAATTTTCCATGCGCAACTTGCATATTCTTAAACAATCTCACATTAAATTCTACTCAATAATTTATAAGTCGAAATCTCATTTTGAACTCTTCATAATTTTCTATGTCCAACAAAAATATTCTCATCTTTAATTACAAAAGAATTATATTTTGAAGAAACTTTATTAATCACTTTTCCCAAAATTTGCTTCTAAACCTCATTATAATAAATCAAAATGTTGTAGAAAATTTTCCATAAAGTTTAGATATTTTTCTGATATTTCTAATAATTTTTCTTAATTTTTAAAATACTTAAAATCTAAAAATATACTAATTTACCCTAAAAATCAATTTTTATAAAAGGTGGCCGAGACCAGGAATCGAATTAACACAACAATAGGCCCGCCCGAGCTACAGTAACGCTCTTAAGGCGCCACTGAAGACCAAAAAGTCCACAGCGCTCAGCTGTAAAAAGGGTGACTTAAATTTTACTTAAGTTTTGGTGTTCGGGTTTTCAATAAAATCAGATTTTTGGAAAATCAATGTTTCTGCCGAGACTTGAACCCAAGACCAGTGACTTCGCTCGCTACAATAACGTTTTTAAAATGCACCTGATGACCAGTAGGTCCAAGTGATTCACGCGTAAAGAAATTTGGTTAAAACAATTTTATTTGCGACTGTACTGTTTCTAGTTTATTGTAGAAAACTTGATTTTTTCCTTCAAATAGTTCTTATAAAAAAAACAGATTTTCCTGAGTATAATTTCTAAAAGAAAACAGTAGTTTGTATTTTCATAATTTTCATGGAACTCATTTTTTAACATAAAAACTCTTTCTCCCTTAATTAGTTTAAACAATATATCAAAATAAACTCATTTCGACATAAAAACATTTATTTTTACAAGAATCTTTTTATCAACAATTTCCTTCATTCTCATTGATTTCAAATACAAATTTTCTTTCTTTCATTCCTTACTAAAGATTTAATTGATCAATTTAGTCCTATTTTCCAACTACATATTTTAAGAGACAAATAGGGCTAAATAAATCAAGTTATCACAATACTACTTGTATAAGGCACATGAACACACTTTTATCACAATTTCATCTATTTAATATTTCATGCAAATTAATTAAAATTTCATAATTTATCCATAATCACAATTCCCACATATTGTATCTTTCATTTCATGCATAGACAAAGTTTCACAAAAAACCATAATTCACCCATTTTAGCATGCGAATAAACTACCAAGTCATCATACACATACTCAACTACACATTCTATTTATTCTACCACTTTTTCATGTAGATTACTTTGGTGTTCTTTTCCTCTTAATCTCCTTAAACAAATGCATGGCAATTTCTTTCCTATTCATTTTAGCATGATCACAATTTCAATCCTAGCATGGTAACTAAAGTAGAAGCTTGAGAAATCACCCACCTATTTGAAGAAACACAAATGAAAAGAACTCCTAGAAATCTCCTTGAACACGCGAACGATCCTTCTCATCCTAGATTTTGCCACCAAGTTGCCTTCTCCTCCTTGTACTTGATGAAATTCGAGCTCTCCTTCCTCCTTGGTGAATGCCCGGCCTCCAATGTGAAAGGGACACACAAATGCACAACTCAATCTTTTTTTTACTCACAATCTCTCAATCTTTTCTCGCTCTTTCTCTTTTTACCGAATTTTCAAGTGTGTTGCATGAAGAGATGGACGGGGTATTTATACATTTTTTTAAGTGAAATGGAGGGCCAAGATGAACTGGATGGTTGTGGATTAGGGGCTAGGATGAACTAGGGAGTTAAAGCAACTACCCATGAACTCAAAACCACCTCTCCACTACACCAACTCTCCCACTCTCTCTTGCTCATTTCCGGCCTACCCCATGCATAATCCAAGACACATGCTAGTGCAATGCACGTGTCACACAAAACACCCCTAGTTACTAGTTGTACATAATTATTAATTAACTGTCTACAAAACTAGTCTACCCTACAAGTTATGACAATTAAAAGAGAATTAAACTAGTGGGCTCAAATTAGTGAGCTTCTAAGTAAAATTATTAATTAATTAGTGTTGGCTAAGAATAAACAATTAGGCATAGAATTTAAATAGTCTTTTTAAAAATAAAAAGAGAAGAATTTGGTCATGGCATGAAAATAATTTTCTAGGGAAAAATGCACATAAATTTGTACGTAAAAATCAACAAACTCTTTATTTAATTATAATTAAAATTTTAGGATGTTACAATTAGAACTTTAGCATTTAAGTAATCATCAGCATCAAATTATCTTTATATCTTTTTGTAAATTCCAAGTCCTGCATATGAAACTGTGGGCACGTCACTTGCTTACAATTGACGCAATATTATACACGGTCATTCTAGCTATACCGAAAATATAACGATTCTTTGATACTTTAACAAACACAAACTTGAATGCATCACAAACAAAGCTAAAGAGAGACTACCCTATTGATGTCGTGTGTGCTTGTGCACTTAATCTTAATGCAGTTATTTATATTTAATGACACTAATGTACACTTGTTCGAACTTATGTATCCCGTTCTACATAAATCTGAGGGCAAGCCCTTAACCGTTCTTCATCTTGTATGGTTGAATCCCTCGTTATGAGTTAAACTACTACGGTAAGTATCTTAGATATTTTATGAGTTACGAGCCCATGTCTAGACAGCCTGGAGGGGAATCCCACGTCATGACATGATGTATCATGTAGACAGCCTATAAAAATTCACTTCTGTCATGGGACGATGGCACTACGTAGTCACCAAACACCCCACAAGCGTCACCACAATCCCGATAATTCCGGAGATAAATTCAAGTCATGACATGACGCATCATGTAGACAACCTGTGAAAACTCTCACACCATGAATCCGAGGCCCTCATACTTGTGTTTTTCTTTTACTTTCATCACATTTTCACTATTGTGTTGTCCTTAAATAATTGAATCATGAATAAATTAACACCCTAGAGTTAGCATTACCTCTACACCGGTCTTAAACATCAATTGATAACCACGACCCAATCTTGGTCTTTTATTACAACATTTCTCTTCAAAATTCATTCACGCCGGTGTAAGGACTTAGCTAGACTATAGATTTTAACCTCTTTTCATGTCCACCAAAAATTGAGTGTTTATACTCACAAATTTCTATAATCCATCATGATCTTGTTATTTCATTTTCCATGCACACTTGCATATATTAAAACGTCAAATTTCATTTATTGACTGACTCCAATCTTCCATGTCGAAAATCTCAATATTTAATCTCTACACAAACTCTTTACATTCACATTTTCATCTTTCTTTAATTATACCAAAGGCATTGTCACGACCCGCTTTCCAAAAGAGAATACGGAATACAGATACGCGACAAAAGCCCAGCGAATGATTTTCATCATCCATAAGCTGTTCAAGAATCTTTACAACATATCACAATAATCAGAGTCGGAAGTCACAAAAGTCAACCACATGCACATATGAACCAAATACCAACAAGAATACTTGAAATAAAATATATTAATCTCAAATAGTCATGATCTGAATAAAACAAATATCATGGGTCACATTGCCCAAATACAAGAATACAAGTAACAGATACATTGTTCAAAATGAGCAACAGGAAATAAATGAAGATACTAAAAAGCTCCAGCCAACTAGAACTTTAGATCACATACTCCATCAGGCAGCTGATCACCAAAATCTGCAGTTTGACAATTTGCAGGGAGAAGGAAGAAGAAAACAAGTACCCGTCAATTGCAAGTTACGGGACACTTATAATGTAGGATACAAGTACAAGGGGATAGGAAATTCTAAGTAACAAGCATAGCATGGTACAAGTGTGTCAACAGAAATATAATATCTAACATGAATCAGAAAAATAGAAACAAGTAGTATGGTATACTAACAGGTATAGGTAACAGGTGTCAAGTATCAAGTAAACAGGTAAACAGGTAAACATGTAACAGATATTAGGTAACAGGTAATCAGGTATACAGGTAAATAGGTAATCAGATTATGTCATGTCAAGTCTTGTTTTATTACTATCTAGGTAGCACTTCATGCGCCCCAAAAACATAACACATGGTTGCTACAACAAACAGTTTCGCTTTAGATTTCGTAGTGGAATCCATAGGGCAGTGTACTTAGGTACAGGAAACAGGTAAACAGGAACAGGTAGAACCTAGTGGTTCTCTTCCGAGTACACCTTCCTAGGAAAAGTATGTAGTCAGGTATAGGAAACAGGCATAACCTAGTGGTTATCTTCCGAGTACATCTTCCTATAGGGAAGCATGCAATCAGGAACAGGTAAACAGGATCGTGAATCATGTAGTCATGAACACGTAACAGGCAGGCAGGACACATGTCCTCTTCCAAGTACACATTTCTATATTTTCCACTACTAGATCTTTCCCTTAACCCCAGCTTGGTCATTTATTATTATAATCAGGCATGCAAGTATGTGTCGCAAAACAAAGCAAGGATATCAGGGTTTAACATGTACCGGGTTCAGGGTGCAAGATAAACAAGTGTAGGTACAAGATATCACATAACAGGATAAAACAACTAGTTTTCTAATTTAGGACAGCACGATAGTGTTGTACTAAAACAGTGACTCCCGCTACTACAAACATCAAAATCTGGATCCGTCGATGGATCTGGAAAATAGACTTCCACAAAAATCCAGCGAGTATAGATAAGTCATCTAGTATTTCACAACATCATAACTCAAAACAAATTTGAAAACATAAAACATGTTCAGTCAGAAATCTGGAAAACAAATTCTCAGTCAGGAAAACTGCATCAAAACCTCTCAAATAAATTCAAGAAAAATATGGGGTATTCCCCTATATGTCTAGCATCAAAATATAAAGTTTCATAATATTCCAGTAAAATTAGTTTAGTCATCAAAAATAAGAAAATATCAAGAAACGGCACTTTGGAAAATCTGGAATTCCCAACACTGCTGTACAAAAACTGAAGTATCTCGCAACCAGTGAAACAAAATCCAAATCCGCCAAAGGGAAATGGAAATAGAAAAAATATATTAACTTTCATATTTCACAAACATTTTTCATAAAGTAAAAGGAATCATAGTGAAAATAAGGTTCTTTACAGATCAGCGAGCGAAATACAGCAAGTATAGATTTCATAAGCGAGCATGAAACAACACATAAAACTCATCAATAAATTTCACCAACATTCTGGGTAATCCCTAACTTGGTAAAGAAACACTGACCAAAGTTTTGGATCAAAATAATATAGTTAGCATAGTTCTTTAAAATGATTTGTCATCAAAATTACCGAAAAACAAAATCTGGAAAAGATCGACACCTCTGTACTAAAACAGTCATAACTCAGTCATACGAAATCAAAATCAAGCAAGGTCAGAGGGGTTTGAAAATAGACGAAATTATCTAAAACTCATGTTTTATACCGAAATTAAGATACTGACTTTAACACAGCCCAACACAGCAAACAAAATAGAACAGCAACAAAATACAGATTTTTTCCCCTTAAAACAAAAACAACATAGATTCAAGAAAATTGATCGAAACACACCCAAACATGAAATCGAGTCTACCAAGTGTCTAAACATCATGAATTAGGGTTATTAGCATGTCCACACCAAATATATCACATAAGTCTTAACCAAAACACGAATTCTCACAAAAGTCTCACATACATGATCAAAATCAAGAACGGGTAAAATCTTAGGTTAATTCTTGTCCATATGGTGTCGTGAGTCGTCTATGGTCAAATTTTCACATTAGAGACAAAACCTATCAAGCGTAACACAAACAAGAGTCGTCTCTAGACCCAACTACACTATAGGTGAACTTTTTGACTTGTATCAAACAAATGAATTGGAGTACAAGTTACTTGCCTGAAAGACGACGACGAAAATGCTGAAAACCAAGAATAACGGGAACGGATCCTGCGCAATGAGCGAAACGAAACTCGTAACCACCACGAGCAAACCAATTAGCAACAAACCAACACATCGAACAACGAACGAACACCCAAAACAGTACGTGCAAAACCACGCACGTGCAAGGGAGAGCGAGCAGACAAAACCCATGAACCACGACTAACACTCGAACTACAACAAACATACGAATCAACTCCGAACTCGCGATCCCAAATGAGCAAACGAACCGAAGAACTCAACGAACCACAATGACAAACGGAACACGAACTACGAACGAGAACTACGAATCCCACGAACACAATAATAAGCACACAAACATGAACGGCACCACGAAAACAACCACGAACGAATCACAAGTCCACGAACCCACACACAACACAACTACGAACCCGCAAACTCAAAACACACGAACCAAAACTCAACAAACTAAGATGCCACGATGCCCATGGGAACCACGAACTAACCACACCACCACTACACTCGTACACGAGAGGGTACGGGTAACAACGGCAGACCGAAGGGCTGCTGTGAAGAAAGAGACAGGCAAACCACGGTTGCGAGGTGCTGCACGATGCTGCGATAGTTGATGCTGGCCGGTTGGTCGCTGTCGCGGCTAGGCAGCGCAGGGAGAGTTGAAAGGGCAGTGTAGTCGCAGTGGCTTCGGGAGAGGCAGAGCGACAGGGAGTCGGAGGGATGCAAGGAGAGGGAGAAGGAGATGGGATGTCGACTATTGGAGGCTCGGGGGTGAGATTGGAGGGCTGGCGTCGCATAGAGGGAGGGCGGCGTGCTCAGAGGTTGAGCGGGAGAGAGAGCAGGAGGACGGAGGCCTGGGGAAGAAGATGAAACGATGGCTGGCATAGGTTGGAAGGTGAATAGGCGTTAGGGGTTAATGGGTTATATAGGTGGAGATAGTTTTAGGGTTAGGTTATAGGAGCAGATGGGTTGGTGGATACAGAGGGTAACAGGTAGGTGTTTAGGTTGGTATAATGGATTTTGGGTTTGGGCTTAATAGGGAATTGGGTAACCATGTTATAGGAGATGTGGGTGTGGAGGGATCATAACGGGTATGGTTATCTAAATGGGTTTAGGTAATGTAATGGGTATTGGGTATTGTAAAAGGGTAATTGGGTTTAGAAAATAAATAAATAAATAAATAAATAAATGAAATAACAAATTAAAGTATAAAATTTAGATTTTATAGAAATATTAATAATAATAATAAAAACAATAACAATAACAAAAATAACAGTATCAAAAATAACAGTAATAATGATAATAGTAGTATTAAAAATAATAATAGAAATCAAAATGTTAATAACAATAATAAGATTTACAAATAAAATTATCGATCGAAATAGATTTTTAATAGAAGATCCAATAATACAATTTTACAAAAGAATTTGAAAACCATAAAAAAATAATTTGCAAAAATTTTTAAAATACAGAAAATACACAAAAATACAATTTGGGAAAACGGGGGTGACAGGCATAGTTTAAGATAAATTATCATATTCTTTATCCCATTATTTTAATATAAAAACACTTCTAATTCTCGCAAAGTATGTTAAAATAATGTGGAAATATTTTTCATAAAGCCTAGATAATATTTGAGGAATAATGTAATTTTTTGCTTTCAATTTTATACTCTTGGAAACCACAATACATCTAAATATCAAAAAAAAAAAAAAACAAATTAAAAGGGGAGTGGTCGGATTCGAACCCAAGACCCCACAAACAAATTAAAAGGGCAATGGTCAAATTCGAACCCAAGACCCCCTACCGCTTAGCTAAAGTAACCGACCCAAACCGCACCCGAAGACCCGGAAGTCCAAGGGCTACTGGCCATAAAAGAAAGACCCGAAAGTCTTAAATACTGGTCTTCGGTAATTTGGATAAAAATCAAATTTTGGAATAAAACAGAGCCCATCAAGACTCGAACCCAAGACTTCTAGCACTGTTCACAGCGCTATCAACACACACTGTAAACCAGTATTCCCAAACCCATCCTCTGTTATGAAGAGAAAATGAAATATCTTTATACGTACTGTCTGTTTGTAAATTTCCCTTTACAAAATTTCGATTTCTCAATTAGTTTGTACCATTCAAAAATCTAATCTTTTCCAGAATGTGTTCTCTTAAAATACAGTATAATATATTTATTTTAACTTTATAAAATTCTCATTTTTGACAATGCAATAAAATTTTCTCCCAAATTGTATTAAAGAACTCATATTATCAATTTTCAAATAAAATGTTGTCTCTCATCAAAACTTCTTCATAAAGTTCTTTATACTCATAAAATGTATACTAGTGAGACTATTTTCCACATTTTTTTACTACATTAGCATCTAAAAATCATTTTCATACATGTTGCATTATTTTGACTATTATAAGCACATTCTACCTTACATTAATTCCAATAATTCCCTACATGACACTTACTCTCTCTTTCTAATTTGAGCAATAGTTCTAGTCATTTGTTTGATTCACACTAGGATTTCAACACATCATGACACAATTAAATTAAGATCATGCAATCTACATTCATCCTACCAATCAAAATTTAACAATTAAACCATATATCAACTAGCATGCATCATACTCCTAAAATAGAAGGGATTTAAGAAACACCCACCTAAAATAAGAGTAGCAGAAAAATCCCCAAAAGCCAAGCACAACAAGCTCCAAAAATTTCAACCAGCAAGCCTCTAAAAATCACCGAAACCTGACTCCCACTCTCGTTTTTAAAAAAATGATTTGATTTGTGTAGTGAATACGGTAAACTTAGGATTTCTTTTTATTAATAGAGAATTAAAGTAGTTATAGGCCACCCCTCCTAAAAACTCTCCACTACCTCCATTCTTCAAGACCCAGTCAAATGTGCCCCCCTCAATGTCTCCAACGTCAGAGCTCCACTGTGTGCACAACGCACACGTGCACGTGCACGTGCTTTTGCACACCCGCTCATTTTAATATTTTTATTTTTTAATTAAAACATAAGTTATATATATATATAGGTCTTCTTCGGTTGCAAATGCTACTGTAGCGTTTGCAAACGTGCAAATACCTTAACCCGTCATTGGGGATGACGGGTTAAGGCAAAACACATAACCCGTCATTGGGGATGACGGGTTATGTGTTTTGCCTTAACCCGTCATCCCCAATGACGGGTTAAGGCATTTGCACGCGTTTGCACGACATTTGTGTTTGCAATGGAAGATAACCATATATATATATATATATATATATATATATATATATATATATATATATATATATAAGGACCTTCTTCGGTTGCAAACGCTACTGTAGCGTTTGCAAACGTGCAAATGCCTTAACCCGTCTTCCCCAATGACGGGTTAAGGCATTTGCACGCGTTTGCACGACATTTGCGTTTGCAAACGTGCAAATGCCTTAACCCGTCTTCCCCAATGACGGGTTAAGGCGTTTGCACGCGTTTGCACGACATTTGCGTTTGCAACGGAAGATGACCCTATATATAATATAATATGCATATAAAAATTATACTTTTCATGCATGAATAAAATAGACACACACACATACTTCATGAAATTTTATTTTAAAAGATAATGCAACTAATAGGAGCAATGCTAACACATGCGTCGCAGCTAAAACAAATATGTAAGTACAAAATTGATTTTATCGACAGCAAAATATCTATAACTAATCTGAATGTAACATACGAAAATATAATTCATTATACATATACCTTAGTGTAATCAATACGTACAAAGAAAAACACGTGCACCGTACGTATAAAAATATTTTAATTAAAATAAGAGAAAAATGAATTTCTATTTATAAAACGAATTTGAATGTATCACTAAACAAAAAATTGAAAAACATAGAAAATATTACACGTAGCGGTGGAAAAATACATAATCGATACGTGTATCGATAACATGTATAATGTATCTAAAAACATAGAGAGTGGAATTTTATATTTGAGTTGACTCAAATAGGATAAAAGAAATTTTAAGAAGACGGGAAATTCATAAATATTCAAAATAAAAAAAATACATAGTGAAATACCTTACGGATATTATCTGTAATGGTACAAAATACACGTGCATAACACATGAGGGGCAAAATTGTCATTTCAAATTTTGCGGGTGTTACACCCATAGAATCCACTACGAAATCTAAACATAACTTGTTTGAATGTAGAAACCATGTGGTAAATAGATGAGACGCATGAAGTGCTACCTAGATAGAAATAAATACAAAACTTGACATAACATGATACCTGTTACCTGTTTACCTGCTTGCATGATATTTGCCACCTGTTACATGTTACCTGTATCCTGTTAGCATATCATGTTACTTGATTCTGTTTCCTGATTTATGTTAGTCATTCTATTTTGTTGTCATGTCTATTCCATGCTATGTTTGCTTCCGTTGTTACTCTATATATTTGTTTATCTTTTCCTGTATTTGTGCCTGCACTACAAGCGGCCCGTAACTTGCATTGAAAAATTTTTTGTTTCTTTTTCCTCTTCCTGCAATTTGTTAAATTGCAGACTATGTTGACCAGCTGCCCGATGGAGTAGGTGATCAGAGATTTTAGTTGCTGGAGTTCTTGCTATATTATTTTCTTATTATTCTTGAATAAATGTAATTACTACATGAATTTTGTATTGGGCAGTTTAATCCAGAAATTATGACTTGTTCCAGATCTGATTTATTTGAGATTATTAAATATTGTTTGAAGTAAATTTCGTTGGTATATTGATTCATTCATGCATGCGTGGTTGATTTCTCCTTGTCTATTTCCTATTTATTCCTGTGAAATATTGTAAAGATCCTGACAGCTTATAAATGGTGAAAGCCATTCGCTGAACTTAGTCACATATCCATATTCTGTATTTCTTTTTGGGAAGCGGAGCATAACAATGAGACTAACAGAGATCATGATAGCTTTAGCCCAGAAAGAACGAGGAGCGGAAGAGGAGAGTAAAAGAACGCGAGCTGTCTCAAGGATGTGACGATGCTTGTGTTCAGCAACACCATTCTGCTCATGTGTGTGAGGGCATGATTGTTGAAAAAGGGTGTCGTGAGACTGAAGGATCAATCCCATAGTGGTGGAAGTGTACTCATGAGCACCGTCCGATCGAAAATTCTTGATGCCCACACAACTGAGTATGAATCATAGTCGTACAAAACTGATAAATATCAGGTATCTCAGATCGCTGATGCATTAGAAAAATCCATGTATGTCTAGTGAAGTCATCAATGTAAGAAGCATAATAGAGATAGCATTTCCACAAAATTACATGAGAGGGTCCACATATGTCAGAATGAACGAGTTGAAAAGAATGGGTGGTTTGAGAAGTGCTTTTGTGATTAAAGGGTAGTGTGATGTGTTTGGCCAAATGACAACCCTTGTAACATCCTGAATTTTCATATAATTAAATATAAATTTTTCATTTGATTTCTGGTGTTTCGCACGTGCAAAGTAATGTGTGATTTGGCCTTAACATTATTTTAATGTCATGAACAAATATTGGATTTCCCTTTTAAAAGCCTCTTATTAATTATTATAGAGTCCTAGGCCTAATAACTTAAAAATTGATTGTGAATAAGAGAATTGAAATCATGGCAGAAAACTTCACTCCATATTGATAGAAAAAGCTCAAATAATGATAATTAGAAGGACTGCATCTAAACCCCTAAATAAATTATAAATCAGCAGAAATTGGTCTTATAGAGATGGAAGAATGCCAAGAAACGAAATGGTTCATGAACCCCTTCTGAAAATTAATCAAAGCAGTTCTTATACAATTTGCCAACATAATCAATTCATATATATAATTAGTTTAATTAGTTTTACAATTGCACAATATCATGCATTCTTGTTTGCGATATGCTACACAATCCATCTCTCATTTTTGGCCGATATACAAACACTGCAGGAAATTTCTTGGAGTATGTTCAGACTTCTCCATAATTCAAAGTAAATCCTCTAATTAAACTCTCTCTCTCCAACTATTTTTTTGTTTTTTTAAAGAAAAGGTGGAGTATGGATACCCTATTTCATTAATAAGAGATTAATAAAACAAACTCAGAGTACTGAGCCAGTTACAAAGTCCTACAAACATAACAAAAGTAAAACATAAACAAAAGCACATAAACTCCACCCCAAACAAGAGGAGTGGGACAAAAGCACATATTACTGGTGGGACACAAACAGAAAGACATAAGTAAGCTTCCACCAAAGGACCAACACCAACATCCCCCCAACAAACCCTGAGAAATGGGGGTCCATCACCAGTAATAGGATAGATGAACAGAGCTGCATCTCCCATCAATTAAAATCCTCTCTAGATAAATCCCACCCTCTTATCTTGTTTAGGAGCTTGCATTTCATTCACTATCGTTAATCGCCAGGCCACAAACATTAGCAAGATTGAAAATTTGACCGTCAGTCATAAAATTGAACACGGAAGGTAACAAGCCACAACCTTTGTACTTAGCCAACGCGGTAGCAGCAGCACTATCCAGGTAGTCATCAAGTGATTCGTCCTAACTCCTGTTTGAGAACTCCTGCACAAGCAGACCTCTGTTCCTCGATTATGACTCTGAAGTAGAATTGGAGGAGCAAGCCGCCAACTCGGTAGATGAGGGAGGGTAAACTTTTGACATTTTGGCAATCTAAGGGGTATCCTGAAGCACTTCTTCTATTTCTGAGTCTGTTTCCCAATACGATTCATCGTCCTCATCACTAGGCGGCTCGACCGGAATGACCGTCTCCGTCTTGGGCCTGTTAGATAATAGAGAACCAGGCCCAAACATCCCAAAGCCATTATCGACGTCCTCTAGATTGTCAGTATCTAAAGTACTACTGACAGGCTTCAGATGGACATTGCTGAAGACCACATTCTTCGATTCCTCTACAGGCCTAAAACACTCATTTGGCCCACAAAAAGCCAGGACACTCTTATCCCCAGTGGATAAACACTCGACTTGTCTTGGTTCCTCAACCATCAGCCTCTTCCCCTTGTCTTCTTGTCTATCTGAGGTATTTGTCATCTTGCACCTTGTCTTCTTCCCTGTTGTGAATCACGCATGATCAGTCCCGAACTCCAAAGTTGCCCCCTTTTTAGATTTTTGCGCACCTCCTGCTGGGTCTGACCACCCTAGCCTTGACTGAGGTTTTTTTGGGGGTTTGGCGGCTTTTGAGCCACCTGATCCCTGAGATCGGGGTCACTCGTTACGGTCGATGCCCTCTCATGGCCACTCGATTGTAAAGGTGCCCCGGTGAAAGCCTTTATGGGCTCGATGTGCGAAGTGGAGGAGGAAGCTGGTGTTGTTGCTTACGCCACCTCCACTTCCTCCCTCTTATCGATGATGAATCGCTTGAAGCAAGCGTTGCTCCATTTCATGCAACCGGAGCATCGAACCTCTTTAATGCAAGCTTTTCGGTACTGACCCAATTCCCCACATTTGAAACAGACCGCTTTAGGAGGGGGATTGGATTTAATGGTGGGGTTGGAGATGATAGTAGGGTTAATCTGAAGAATTGGAGAAAGTTGAGTAATGTTTGAACCGATGGGTATGGGTTGATGTATGTGGTTAGGAGGTCGATTGGGAGGAAAAGTATGTTGAAGTGGTTGTTTGTGAGGCATCGGAAAGGCCTGAGGCTGTTGATGTTGTTTATGTCTGATGCCTGTAGAGAAACTCCGATGATCCCCCCTCTCTTCAGTTAGTGATGATGGTCTTTGAGTGGGTACTTTTTACGCCATACTTGGCCAGTATAAGGACTCGCTCTATGGGCCCGTTCCCTGGGATGATATGCGGGGAAGCGATGATGACCAACGTCGCCCTCAAAGGACCGGTGAACAGCACCGCAGTTTGTGCTCGCGGTAGGGCGACTGCGTCTGAGCTCCCTAAGATGAGACTCTTCATCGTGCCAGCATCCCCTCCTCTCGAACTCCGACATGGCCATCTTGATAAGAGATGCAAGTGCGCTGGCCATCTCGAGTAGGAGGGTAAGCTCAGACATTGTGCTTCATTCACTGGATAGTTACTCAACCAAATCCCAAACCCAAACATCTCCTCTCTCCTCACTCTCCCCCATATACAGATCCACACAGGTAACAAAGAGAGCAGTGAGTAGTATACCAGCACCTTCGTTCTTGCTGATGTGCTGTCACAGCCGTCGTTGATGAAGAGGTCGTGGCCACCGCAAGGCCCCAATCTAGTGAAGCTCTTTCTTGACGATAACGGCGGTGGAGTCGCGGTCGATGGCGGCGGCGGCAGCGTGTTCCAGAGGATGCAGGAGCACCAACGGATCTCGACGTCAAGGTCGGTGGAACCCTCAATCGCAGCCAGAGGTGGTTATCTCGACAAGTCGAGCCATGGCTAGGGTTAGGTTCCTCTCTCTCCAACTATTGAGGAAAAAAAGTTTAGAAGAGTAAATATAGCAGATTTGTTTTACATTTAATAAAAACGGAAACAGAAACGAATAACGACAAACATTCAATTTATTCCTAGCTCTGAATTTTTCTTTCCTATTGGCAAATTATATTTCAATAAATGACGGCATAACAAGCAATATTTTGCTGACTAGATTTCAAAAGATCATAATCAGACAAGATAGCACCTCGGGCTGACCAATAACCTCTAATTACATGTTAAGCACGATCTTTTGGTTGTTAACCACAATAATCAAGCTACGGTAAGTAGGCATGTCACTAAATAATCACCACCCCTCTTGCACTTAATAAACTGGTTAGTGGCTAGGGTGATCAAGTGCTCATTATGACTCTTATCATCTTCAGTAAATTATATCATGTTGACCCTAAATTTGATATGCACAAGTCGTATTATTAAGACTAATATTTTCAGTTGAGATCTACAGAATTTACAGAAAAAAGTAAATCAAAACAAAGAGATAAAAAGATTCGCAATCAAGTAAAAGAAGAATGTATCAAATAGGGTTGCAAAAATTAAAAAGATTTCAACTCAAGAAACATGTGCTCAAAACCCTCAAGAGAGTCAACAAAGATCAATTATGTGTTTCTGTATTTTTTAGAAATACTATGTAAAAAATCGTTGATTGATTGATTAGTATACAGAAAGAATATAAAGTGAATGCGCCAAATAAAAGTTAGTCTGCACGATGGCGGTCGTCCGTATAATATGTCGGTTGACCGTGACAACAGTCGACTGCCCATCTAGTTCAAAAAGTGAGTAAGTCGACCGGTCACCCTTCGACTTTTAGTTGAAGAGTGAACGGTCGACTGCTTAATAAAGCGGTCGACCGTCCACGTGCAGTTTTGACTATTTTGAGAATATCTTTTCATTTTTGAAAAGATACGTTTCCTCGACCTATAAATACAGGCGAATTCACTGAGTATTCAACACCATTTGCAATCATATTTCTTCTGAACTAATCATTCAGTCAACAATCCAAGTGTGAGAGCTTTTATTTTTTTCTTCAGTCAAAATCATTATAGATCTTGAGAGTTTTTCTTTTCTTCCACTTCGGTGAGTTTTGCAGGACTTGTTTGTATACGCCCTGCGGGTGTAATAGGTCTCTGAGCCTGAATTCTGAGAATTATTGTAGAAGGGTTTAAAGTATAGTGGAACGCTTATGCCAGAGAATTGTTACAAGTAGGTGATGTGGACGTAGACCTGGGGGTCGAACCACGTTATATTGTTGTGTCTTGTGTGCTTGCTTTGTTTGCCTCTCTAACTCTATCTCCTTACTTGACTCATTTTATCTAAGTTTTCAATTTCTGCACAATCACCCTATTCACCCCCCCCCCCCCCCCCCCGCGGGTGATTTACAGTGGTATCAGAGTGAGGTGCTCATTAATAGCTTAAAAGCTTGAGCAAAAGGTCCGATGGCCGAAATCCCTCCTCCCGAAAACTTGTACACATCGGAGTCATTCATCTCCAATGGAACAAGTCTAACACGTTCACCTTATTTTGATGGAAAATGTTGTGATGTTTGGAAAGTTCGTATATCTCATTTTTTGCAGTTGTTAGGAGAAGAAGTATAGAACGTTTGTGTCAATAAAATAGAGATCCATGTCAGTGATGAAAAGAGAATATTCACAGCAGCTGAACTATCATTAAAGATTGCTAACTCCAAAGTGATGACGGCACTGTATACAATACTAAACAACGAACAACTAATACGATGTGGGCGAAATTGTAAAACGGCATATGAAATTCTGGAACAACATGTTGAAACGTCATGAAGGAACCGCATCTGAGGTAAAGGCAAAAGCTACTTTATGTTTCTATAAGTTTGATGTTTTTCATATGCTTCCAGGAGAGACGGTAGATCAAATACTAGCCTGCTTTGATATTATCGCACATGAACTTGAGAGCTTAGGGAAGGTGATGTGAACCTACTTGTGAGTGTGTGATTTATTCAAGTAAATTGAATCAAGTAGTGTTCACCAACATGTTTGAACATAGCTATAGGTTGAAGTTTAAAATATTTACAGGTTAATGGATTTTACAAGAGTTACATATTCACTAGCACTTCCATTTAACACCCTAGACAACATTATCAACAAAGCTAAAGTTGTGCAATTTAAAACTGACGATATAAAAGTTTATAAGCTACAGGCATATGTAGAAACTCTCGCTCTCATATGAGGAGGCTTGTAACCTTGAAGATGATGAATCAATAGAAGAAAGAAGGATAATAGTCGGCTTCACACCTTGCCTTAAAGTTTCACTCATTCAAGATATGAACATAGAGACATTACATTCTCTTTGTTTGATTTTTTTTTCATTCACCAAATCATACCTTTTTACAATAACCCAAGTCTTTATATAGGCTACTACCACACATACACACACACACTGAATGCACACAACTGCCTACTAACTGCACACACACAACTCACAACTGACACAACTGCCTACCAACTGCACACACAACTGACTGCATACACACTGACAGCTGACTGACTGCATACATACTGATGCCCACATCATTCTCTCCGGGTGGGAGAGAACTCGACTCTGTCGAGTCAAATCTGATACTGCTATGGTGCATGTTCTGTCTCAGAAATATATGTAACCATATGTTACCGGCGCTGATAGGTCTTGCCAAATCTCTGGAATGAACTCAGTGTCGGTGCATCAAAGCTAGGGTGTCTCTCATACTGCTCCAGCCTATCTGGATCAAGTCTCTGAAGATCTGAACGGTTCAGCCATGTGCCCTCAGTCTGTAGTTTGTTTTTCCACCTAATTAAGTACCTACGAATTCTACCATCTTCTGTAGAGATAATCTCATCATCTAAAATATTATCAATATCCTCTGCTGAGGGGTATGTGATGTCAGGGAGTGGGGGTAGTGGAGGAATCTCACCATTAGGCTCTTGGGAATGCTCTTCTATCAATGGGTTGTTAGGGTTAAAATTTGGGCCTTCGTAGCTTACTAAATCTTTGATATTGAAAGTTTTGCTAATGCCGAGACCTTCAGGAAGGTCAACAACATAAGCACTGTCATTAATTTTCTCTACGATTTTAAATGGACCTGCACAGCGGGCATGCAACTTTTTAATGGGTCCAGGGGGAAACCGTTCCGGACGAATCCGGACCATTACTTTATCACCCACCTTAAAAGTTTTAAACCTCCTTCAAGCATTTGCTCACAACTTGTAGTTAGCATTACTTTCTTCAATTTTCTTGGATAATTCTTTGTGTAATTCGTGTATGCAAGATGCAAATACAGATGCAGACTTAGACTCTCTGTGAGGTTCTAACATAGGTGCTAAGTTTATAGGTTGTCTAGGTCGATACCCAAAAACAATCTCATGCGAACTCATACCAGTGGTTTGACTCTTAGATGAATTATATGCAAACTCAGCAATAGACAATTTCAAATCCCATGTTCCCATGTTTTCGCCTACTAACGATCTTAACAGACTTCCTAGACTCCTATTCAAAGCTTCGGTTTGTCCATCGGTTTGAGGGTGGAAGGCCGAAGAAAACTTCAATTTTGTCCCTATCTTGTGCCACAGGATTTTCCAGAAGTAGCTGGTGAACTTAACATCCCTATCAGACAAAATAGAATTGGGGAGTCCATGAAGTTCAATGACGCCGTCAAAAAACAATTGAGCAACACGTGAGGCATCATAGGTCTTAGAACAAGCCAGAAAGTGGGGCATTTTTGAAAAATGGTCCACAACAACAAGGATGGAGTCATGCTTCTTTTGGGTCTTTGGGAGACCAAGCACGAAATCCATACTGACGTCTTTCCATGGGCAGTTAGGGACAGACAACGAAGAATACAAACCAGTGTTTTGCTTACGTTGTTTGGCTAATTGACAGGTATGACATCATTTAACAAGCCTTACAACGTTTTTCTTTAAACTGGGCCAAAAGAAATGATATTCGACATCATCAGTTGTCTTCCTATGCCCAAAATGTCCAGCAAGACCACCAGCATACAATTCCCAAACAAGATAGTCTCGAAGAGAGGTGCGGGGAATGCATAGCCTAGACAGATAAAATAAATAACCATCTCTAAGAAGGTAGTTATTTATCACTCAAGTTACATCATCCTATAAAAGAGAATAAATTTCTTGGAAATCAGGGCAGGATGCATACTCATCTTTGATTCTCTCAAAGCCAATGACTTGGGTGCACATAAAAGATATAAGCATGTGATAACGATTGAGTGCATCAGCGGTCTTGTTTTCAACTCCCTTTTTATGCCGGATAGTATAGGAATATTTGTAAAAATTCAACCCATCAGCCATGTCCGAGTCTCAAGTTATGTTGAGAGTTTATAAACCTCAAGGCTTCGTTGTCAGAAAAGATAATGAATTCTTGCAGCAGAAGATAGTGACGACAGTGCTTTAAAGACTGTATCATCGCATAGAATTCCTTATCATAGGTGGAGTAATTCTGTTTTGCTGCATTTAATTTTTCGCTGAAATAGGCAATGAGATGATTTTCTTGGCTAAGAACGTCGCCTATGCCAATACCAGAAGCATCGCAAGTCACCCAAAGACTTTTGAAAAGTCAGGTAACTACATAACAGGAGTTTGGACCATTCTTTTTTTAATCTCATTAAATACTTTTGTGCAGCTGGTGTCCAAACAAACTCACCTTTCTTTAAACAGTGTGTATAGGAGTTGTTATGCTGCTGAAGCCTTGTACAAACCTTCTATAAAAGGTTGTGATTCCATGAAAACTTCTGACATCTCTAATATTACGGGGCTCGGGCCAATTGACAATGGCTTTCACCTTCTCTGGGTCAACTGATACACCTTTAGCAGACATTATAAAACCCAGAAAGATGACTTGGTCCGTAAGTAAAGTACATTTAGTGGGGTTAGCATAGAGTTCTTCTTTCCTTAAGACACTACAAACCTGCCTCAAATGGTCCAGATAACTCACTACGGATCGGCTGTAGATTTTTCCTTGAACGGACGAAGGACCTGAGTCAAAATTCTCATAAATGTACTCGGGGCGTTGGTCAACCCAAAAGGCATGATCATCCATTCATATAAACCATCTTTGGTCTTGAATGAAGTCTTCCATTCGTCACCTGGACAGACACAGATTTGATGGTAACAACTCTAAAGATCAATCTTAGAGAAGATAGTGGCACCTGCCATCATGTCTAGCATATCATCCAGTCGTGGAATGGGAAAATAGTACTTCACTGTTATCTTGTTAATGGTCCGACTGTCCACACACATACGTCAAGTTCTGTCTTTCTTTGGCATCAAAAGTGCAGGGACTGCGCAAGGACTTAGGCTTTCTCGGATGAAGCCCTTCTTGAGAAGTTCATCAACTTGTTGCTTGAGCTCAGCATGCTCAGTTGGGTTCATTCGATAATGTGGCAAGTTAGGAAGACTTGCTCCCGGGACCAAATCAATGGTGTGTTGAATGTCACGCAATGGGGGTAGTTGGTTGGCAAGGTCTTCGGGGAAGATATCAGAAAATTCCTGAAGGATAGGAACAACTTGAGGAGGAATTGGTGTCACAGCTTTCTTGGGGACTTCTCTAGTTGCAAGAAAAAAGACTTGTGCCCCTTCTTATAGCTTTTGACTTAGTTCTTTAACGCCAATATAAGAAATTCATTTTCCTTTCTTGTCAGTGGGTTTAGAAGCCACTAGACCTGTTCATGGTTGAGAAGGATAAAGCTTTATCCTTTTGTTGTTGTGCTGAAAGACACACTGATTGGAGAGGCCAAAAATGGTTACATCGTGGTCAAACAACCACGGTTTACCAAGAATGACATGGCCTACATCCATGGTCAACACATCACACCAGATTTTATCCTTGTAGACATTAAAGTCAATGGGGGCTAAACAACGTTGGCTGACTTGCCTCTAGGTAGCATCAATCCAAGTTGCTTTGTAAGGGTGGGATGTGATTCAGCTTTAAGGCCAGTCTTGGAAATGACGATAGAAGATACAGCATTGACACAACTATCGCTGTTTATGATCACCTTGCAATTCTTATCGCATATCTTGATGAAGGTGTGAAAAATGTTAGTGCGTCTCCAATCATCTTGTTCTTTTGGCTGGGAGAAAGCACATCTAACATCTGATTGCTGGGAGAAGGCACGAAATTGATGCAATTGAGGTGATTATCTTCCTCAACATCGTCAAATTCAGCACTATCGTTGACTTTGTAGGTGTACTCTTTGGTGTCTGATTCTTCATTGTCAAGGACGGGATTGCCGTCCACGATGGCTACCTTAACTGGGCTGGAATAGTTGGCTGCAACATGTCCATAGCCTTGGCATTTGTAGCACTTGGTGAGTGGGCTAATCTTGGAAAAGTCTCTATCATGGTTCTTTCCTTTGGGGTCACTCCTAGGCTGCGAAGAGTTTGGGGTAAACTTACTAGGGTAATGAGAAGAAGATCTGGATCCATAATTTTCACTTAGGGTCGACCTAGAATTTTGACTCCTAGAATCATTGGACCAATAAGATGAATTTTCTTTGTGTCATCAAGATCTTGAACAAGAGCATAAGCTTCCTCTAACGTTTCCACATCTCGATGGATGAGTTCATTGCGGAGGTCCTCTCGAAGTCCAGCTCAAAATCAAGACAGGGTCTAGACTTCAGGCTCGGATCCTAGAGCATTGCAACGAATCAATAACACGTCAAACTTGGCAACATATTCTTTCTGCGTTGATATAGTTGATTCCACGAGTCGAGAAGACGAGAATGGAAAGAGATAGACACATATTTGTCCTTGAGTTCGTCTTGCATCGCTTCCCAAGTGGCAATGGGGTTTTCAGCTCGTGCTTGTCGAGTGCTTCTCACGTTAGTCCACTACTAGAGAGCTTGTCTAGTTAATTTCATTGTTGCAATCTTAACTTTTCGCTCTTCAGTCACATCGAACCACTCAAAGTAGTGGTCCATGGCTTGGATCCAATCAGGAAGGCTTGGAGCTCTAAACGACCATTAAAAGTGCCAACATCGGGTCTAACACTTTTTAGGTATTGTTCGTCGGGGTCTCGAGCTTGTCTGTGATGATCTTGACCGTCATGTTGAAATTCTGTACGGTCGGGAGTTGGGGAATTGGCTTGAGTTTGTTCAATTCTGGCAAGCCGGTCCATAATTTCAGTAAGGGTTGCTTGGAGGGCATCCATTGAGATGTTGGATAGAAAGACACTAGAGGTATCAGAAGAAGGGGAAGGACAAGGGATGATTAAACTAGACTCTCCTAGTGGTGTTATCGTCCTAATCCTATGTATCCTAATTGAGTGGTTGGGAATATCTAGAAAGGTTCTTCGAGTCCTTAATAGTGCTTCGTAGTCTCATGCGCTAGGCAGGGACGAAGGAGGGACTCAGAGGAAAATCCTAAGGTATTTAACTGCTAAAATCCTCTGGGAAAATGGCTAAATGTACCTAAAACTAAATGAATTTAAGACCTAAGATGAATGCACAAACTAGAAAATAAATCAACCTAAATGATTTTTTTCTCTCTAAATGCTTGCTGAAAATGAAACTAAATAACCTAAATGGAGTGATGCAAGATCCGAATTACGAATAACCTGGCTCTGATACCAAAATAGTGTGAAACTACTTGTGAGTGTATGATTTATCCAAGTAAATTGAATCAAGTAGTGTTCACCAACACGTTTGAACATAGTTATAGGTTGATGTTTAAAACATTTACGGGTTAGAGCAGTTCCATTTAACACCCTAGACAACATTATCAACAAAGCTAAAGTTGTGCAATTTAAAACTGACGATATAAAAGTTTACAAGCTACAAGCATGCAGAAACTCTCACTCTCATATATAGTAGCAGAGTTAACAGATAATAATTTAGAGATAATGAAAGTAAAATTCGATAGACTTAATTACCTGAAAAACTTACCAACTATGGACATGGAGGAATGTTGGTTGAGAAGAGGAATGGTAGAGGAGGCTTTTAACCTTGAAGATGATGAATCAATAGAAGAAAGAAGGATAATAGTTGGTTTCACACCTTGCCTTAAAGTTTCACACATTCAAGACATGAACATAGAGACATCACATTCTCTTTGTTTGATTTTTTTTCATTCACCAAATCATACCTTTTTACAATAACCCAAGCCTTTATATAAGCTACTACCACACGTACACACACACACTGACTGCACACAACTGCCTACTAACTGCACACACACAACTGACACATACAACTGACACAACTGCCTACTAACTGCACACACAACTGACACACAACTAACTGCATACACACTGTGTAATACCCCGTAATTTCGAAGATTAAATATATATATAATATATATATAATAGATGAGTAGCACTTTAGTAAAAATATGAGATGTATATAAGGGGGCCCACGTTGAATTGAGAACAACAGGGAGTGTTGTTGGTTGTGAGATGGGTGACGTGATGACGTCACTGCTCTGGGGGCCCACCCGATTGGTATTTGAGAAAAGTCAGAGTATGGGTTTGATTTCGGTGACGTGGCACTCCGGTTTTTGGGTGTACATGGGATTGGATGAAAGAGTTGAGAATTGATTATAATAATCCCATATCGGGAGTATACAAAAAATAGTTTAATATAAATAAAATTGTCTATGATCAAGAGTCATCTAATTGGTTAACCACCTTTTGAGAGGCAGCCTGTGGTGGACAGTTGTACTACATAGTATCTAATTTTCCTTCTAAAAATAATAAAAATTGTCTGAGTATTGGGACGGGGCGTTACAAATGGTATCAGAGTCGACTTTCGACATCGAGTGTGGAAGAGGGCCTCAGTATGATCCGCGGTGTTGAGAGTCATTGATCTCCGGGATCGGGGTATGATCTGCGGATGTTGAGAGTGATTGATCTCCGGGATTGAGGACGACGCCATATCGACTAGAAAGAAGGATACTGCGTTAGATGGCATGCCCTGTACTCAGCGAGGACAATGATTTCTACAGGTGGGGTGTATGTAATACCCCGTAATTTTGAAGATTAAATATATATATATATATATATATATATATATATATATATATAATATATATATATATAATAGATGAGTGGCACTTTGGTAAAAATATGAGATGTGTATAGGGGGGCCCACGTTGAATTGAGAACAGCAGGGAGTGCTATTGGTTGTGAGATGGGTGACGTGATGACGTCACTATTCTGGGGGCCCACCCGATTGGTATTTGAGAAGAGTCAGAGTATGGGTTTGATTTCGGTGATGTGGCACTCCGGTTTTACACGGGATTGGATGAAAGAGTTGAGAATTGATTATAATAATCCCATATCGGGAGTATACAAAAATTAGTGTAATATAAATAAAATTGCCTATGGTCAAGAGTCACTTAATTGGTTAACCACCTTTTGAGAGGCAGCATGTGGTGGGCAGTTGTAATACAAAGTATCTAATTTGTCTTCTAAAAATAATAAAAATTGTCTGAGTATTGGGGCGGGGAGTTACACACTGACAACTGACTGACTGCATACATACTAATGCCCACATCAGAAGGGTTAGATGATGACCGAAGTGTTGGAAAACTCATAAGCTGATTCACACCTGAATGGGATATCAGCTGCAATGATGGAGACGCATAAAGAGAAAGGATTTGACTACTACTCTTTTCAGGAAAAATGAAGACGTATGAGATGGAGATGGCCGAAACAAAGAGGTACCAACAGAATATTGGGATTATCCCGAAAACAGAAGAAAAAATAATTGCCTTGAAAGTAGCAACGTCAGATCATGAAGAATTTAGCGAAGAAATTGCGATGTTGACAAAAGATTCAACAAGTACATCAAACGAAAATTTGGCCGATCTCAAGGAAGAAAAGACATTCTATAAATGCAAGAAGAAACCAGGACACATCCTCGCAAATTGTCCTCTCTCCCAAGATAGAGACCAAGCTTATCACTCCAATTCAGAACGTAAGAAGAACGCACTAAAGGCAACATATCTAGATTCAAACTTCAGTGATGAAGAGCAAGAACACAATGACTTTGGATTCGTGGCTCTTAGAGATAGTGAGGTGTCATCACTTCAAGAAGAGGTAATCGAAGAACCCACCTATGATGATCTAGTTGACATGTGTAATGGTTTAAGAGATTATGCAAAGAAATTAAGTCGTGAAATGAAACTATATAAGCAATTGTTTAATGAAGCACATGACTCTTGCATTGCTAAAAACCAAAAGTTGAAAAATAAGAATTCCTTGATTATTGAAAAAATTGAGCCATTTAGGAAGGAACATGATGTGTTGATAGAAGAAAATGAATGTTTGAAACAACAGAATCAAAAATCTCTGTCAAACATAATGAAAACTTTAAAGAAAATTCATGAGAAATCTGCTCATATTGCTAAACTCATTGACGATCTAAATAAATGCAAAAGAAAATTTGACGAGGTAGTGGAAGGTTGTAAGGAAGCACTCGAACAAAATAGGATACTTGATGCTACTCTAGATACTCTTTTTTGGAACACTAAAGACAATGAGAAAAGTAGAAAAAGACTGTGTAGTAGAATAATTGAGTTTGAAAAGATTGTTGAAAAATATGAAGGGCCCAATTATCTTATGACAAGGAATTTAAGATCATATCATGATAATCAAGGACTTGGTTACAATGAGTCATTACATCGTCAAAATACTAAACAATCATATCATACACGTGCATAGCTATTCAAATGAACACAAATCTTGTCACACACATGTGCATAGTCACTCAAATAAACACAAATCCAAGCATAACTATGCACATGTGCATGATCCAAGGCATAATGGCATTACTTGTAACTATTGTTGTAGATTAGGATATATTCCTTACAATTGTGCTTTAAAAAGGAATACTAAGTTCGTTTAGGTAAAGAAGAATACAAGTGTAGGAACAGTACCTACTTGGATATCTACTAATCTTAATGTAGGTACATCAATGGGTCAAACATAAACGATCGGTGGTATCTTGATAGTGGATGCTCAACTCATATGACTGTGCTAACGATATGTTTTGCATCACTATCAAGAGAAAGGGAAGAACACTTTTTTGCACACTCTTAAAGGTAACCCAATTTTAGTTCTTCTTTTTGCGTATGGATGATAAAATTTCTGTAAGTAATCTAAAACATTGTTCATCCTTCTATAAAATGCATGCATTAGAAAATAGTTATTTCAATTTACTTCATATCAATAAATTGAATAATATTTATAAATGTCTCAGTAGTAACGTATGATAAAACTATTACACTATGCCCTACTAATGAAGATATATGTAAGGAATCTTCTACTACATCTCTTTAGTTGCACAAAATCCGTAGAGATTTGTTACCACTTCGTCAATTATCATTTTCAAAAGGGAGACATTGTTCTCGACTATATTTCAACGGATTTGCAAATTAGCTGATGTATTTACAAAACCATTAGAGGAAAAATGTTTTCATGTTTTAAAAAGGAGAATTAAATGTCACTAATATTTTTGCATGATTTTTTTCTTTCGACTTTATGCATGTTTTAATGACTAAAACAGTTCAAAACAGTAGGTTGGTCGACTGCAGGGTTGACTATTCTCCTCATAAGCAGTTCGGTCAACCGCCCGGTCGACCATCCCATATATCGGCAACTCTCTGTCACAAGTGCTCTTTTGGTCAAAAGTGGACCATTCGACCGTCCTACTTAATGCCGATTACTTTACAGTCTTCCCCTCTCTTCTTCTGTGTTGTGGTCAACTGCTTCTTGAACCGGTCGATCGGTTCTCTCGGCTGAACACATCTCAAATTCTTCTCTCTTTGACATATGGGGCCCACTAACTAAGTATATATATCCCTCTTCCTTCTCCTCTTCCTCTACACCCGAAACCCTAGCCCCCTTTCTCAAAACCAACTCATTTTCTTCGAATTTTTCACCTTCGATCTTTGGGTGTTGCTTCTCTCGTGCTTGGTTTCTCATTGCTTCTCATGGCTTCTTATGGGCCTTCTTCCTCTCACAGATCTAAGGGTAAGAAAATTGATACCTTTAAATATATTACTAGAGAAGGAATTGTGTTTAGAAACACCAATTGTGCCGACCTTTATTTCTCAACCCTTATTGCCTCTCCTGTTGTTCCAAGTCGTGAAATTAACCTAGGATCCTTGGGTGGTCATTTTAGTTCCATGGTTAGCCTTCTTCGTGAATTTGGGTGGAAGATTATCTCACCACTCCTAGCACCCACTCCGAGTCTATTACCCAACAATTTTATGTCAATCTTGAAGGTATTAAGGATGATGACCTCACATTATCTTCCACTGTTCTTGGCAAACATGTCAACTTACCCCCCGAATATCTTCACTCGCTACAGTATTCCCAATGGAGAATTTGATGCCTATTTCTTAGACTTTTACTCCATTGACTATAAACCAGGCCATGATAAAAATTATGTCAAATCCATGATCGTTAAACCCGATTTTCTAAATGTTGCTCGACCCACACCCACAAATTTTACCGATATTGCTTGCGTGCTCAATAAAATTGTTAATGCCAACTTTCGGCCTAGGGGCAATGATAAAACTAATATTCATGTTGATCAATCCTTCATCCTTTTTCTTATCTTGGGCGGGTACCACTTCGATCTTGCCACATTTATTATTACAACTATGAACGTTGCCTCTTCTCGCCATCCTGCTCTTCCATTTAGCTCCTAAATCTACAATTTGGCTATTGATTTTTGCATTACTATTGGAAATTTTCTCCAAAGCAAAGCTCGCATGCCCAACAAGATCGTCAAACTCCATAAGCACCCTCATCTTCCTCGTCTTATCGCCATGAGACCGCTCTGCTCCTATAACTCAGGCACAATTTGAGCAACATCAAGCAAATTTATTATCTAAGTATCGCGGATCTTGTTCAACACCCAGATGACTGGGTGCACGTGCCTCCTCCATATGTAGTTCTCTTATTTGCTAAAATATAGTTCTCCATTTGAAAGTTGTCTCTCATCTTATGCAATTTCTACATTGTAATATGGTCATCATGTATCTTCTTATTGAATGAAGTTGGTTAAATGACTAGATTTCTTCTCGATATGCTTCGGTGTGCTTGATTCACAAAATTCTGTTATTTTCCATGTTCGTAAATTTACAGAATCCCATCTTGTTAATTTCTTTTGGCTGGGTTCTGTGAAGGGGTGCGGTCGATCGCCTCACATTCTGTCCCTTTCATTTCTTGGGTTTTTGGATAATTGTAGCAGTTTTTTTTTGTATCTCGCTCTCTTCACTTTTGGTGTGTTCCAAAAAGGGGGAAAAACATTTTAGAGCTTAGAATTTAACTTTTCTATTCATGAATCTTCTCCTCTAAAGCTGTGTTCATGTATTTCAGTATCTTAAATATGCGTATCTAAAGCTGCGTTCATGTATTTCCGTATCTTAACTAATATTTATGAATGCATGTTTACGCACATGATTTGTTTTACGCATATAGGATGCATCATGAACATACACTTATTTAATTCGTATGTACTTGAATTTGTGGGGAGTATTGGATTGAGGGGGAGCAGTTGAATTTGTCTTAAATTTAAATTCTAAGGTATGTTTTGTTCACACCAAAAGGAGGAGATTGTTGACCCTAAGTTTGGTGTGCACAAAATGTATTATTAAGACTAATATTTTCAATTGAGATATACAGGATTTACAGGAAAAGGTAAATCAAAACAAAGGGATAAAAAGATTCGCAATCAAAAGAGGAATGTATCAAAGAAGATTGCACAAATCATAAAGATTTCAACTCTAGAAACATGTGCTCAAAATTCCTCAAGAGAGCCTGCAATGATTAATTATGAGTTTCTGTTTTCGGGAGAAAATACTATGTAAAAAGTCGTTGTTTGATTGATTAGTATATAGAAAGAATATAAAGTGGATTCACCAAATAAAAGTTAAGTCTGCACGATGGCGGTCGACCATGACAATAGTCGACTGCCATCTAGTTAAAAAAGTGAGTCAGTCGACCGATCACCCTTCGACTTTTAGTTGAATAGTGAACGGTCGACTGCTTAATAAAGCAATCGACCGTCCACATGCAGTTTTGACTATTTCGGGAATATCTTTTCGTTTTTAGAAAGATTTGTTTCCTCGCTCAATAAATAGAGGCGAATTCATTGAGTATTCTTCACCTTTTGCAATCATATTTCTTCTAAACTAATCATTCAATCAATTATCCGAATGTGAGAGCTTTTATTGTTTTCTTCAATCAAGATCGTTATAGATCTTGAGAGTTTTTCTTTTCTTCCACTTCGGTGAGTTTTGAGGGACTTGTTTGTAGGAGCCCTGCAGGTGTAATAGGTCTCTCGATCTAAATTCCGAGATTCATTATATAAGGGTTTAAAGTATAGTGGAACGCTTGTAACGAAGAATTGCCACAAGTAGTGTGGACGTAGACCTGGGGGTCGAACCACGTTATACGCTATGTCTTGCTTGCTTGCGCTGTTTCTTTCTCTAACTCCATCTCCTTACTTTAGGCATTTTATTTAAGTTTTTAATTTCCGCACAATCACCCTATTCTCCCCCTATGGTGATTTACATATCATACACTACATTCCCTCTGGACATGAGTACCAAAAAAGAGGTAAGCGATGTTAGGAATTCATGTTGAGTTTGTGACAACCGATTACTACGAACAAACCACCAAGCAATAGTAGATTAAACCAAACACAACGCACACAATTTTGTTCTGGTTTGGGTGAACCCTAATTCGGAGGAGAAATAACTGAGATATTATTCAACTAGAGAAGATACAAAAGTTACAAATACTCTTACCAAGAACTTATCTATCTCTCAAACCTCATTAGAAAAGAATCTGTTGTTTACAATGGAGAACTCTCAGTGAAGTACTTTTTCTCTTTTGCTTTTTTACATGCTCTTGCCTCTCAAAAGAGGTCGTTAAAATCATATACAAAGATCGAGAGAAATCCTAGGTTGTAGTCTTGATACAATAGCAGTTCGATATATCCTGAAGATGAAGTTACATGATAAGAACCATACGATCTAACCTGGAGAAAAAAATGGGCTCAAAATAGATCATCCAAACCCGACCCGTTTGCTGCTTCCAACCGATGTCAATTGACTGCCCCCCTTGGGCAATCGATTGTAATGCGCTTGACCAAAATCAGAGAGATACGGCGGTCGGTTGTCTAGTATGGCAGTCGACTGTCAATTTCTTGCTTGTTGTTGCTATTTCTTCTTATACCTGCGATGCTTCGAACCTCTTCTCACTTTATTGTCTTCTCTTCACATCAAACCATAGTATGCAACATAAACCCAACAAGAGATCCTATGTGCATCCTAAGATTGGAGCAAAAGGAACCAAAGAGAACTAAAAATATATGACTGACAAATCACTAAGATTGCTTAACCATGTTGGTTAAAGTTAAAGATACGCCATTATTTAAGCTTTCTTGCTTATTATTCATGGTCAACAAAGTTATAGTAAGAAAGGTTCTTCGTTTAGTGTTTCTTCTATGTTCTAGGATTTTAAGATTTAATTGTAGGATCTGCTACATGGTAATTTAATTGGGGGTAGGACGAAATTGCACCCAAATTTTTTATAAAACCCAAATAGCACTCGAACTTTTTAAAATATAACAAAAAACCCCTTCCATTAATTTTTTAAGCAGAAATAACATGAAATTATAGAAATACCCCCACTCTCTCCATCTTCTTCTTCTCTTTTCAGTTCATTTTAAATTATTTTTTTCATTTTTTTCTGTTTTTCCCAGTTTTTCAGTGGTGGTGAAGATGGTGGTTAATGGTCAGTGATCGGTGGTGGTCGGCGGTGGAGATGGTGGTGGTCGGTGGTGGTTGGCAGTGAAGGTCGGCGGTGATGATGATGGTCGGTGGTGGTGGGGGGTTTGATTTTTAAACCCGTTAAGTGGTGAGGGAAATTTCGATATTTCACTCTTCTTACCGAGTTTAAACCTGTTAAGAAATAAGAAGTTCAGAGAATTTTCCATTAACTTGATGGAAAACTTAACTGCAAGTATTTTCCGACCATATTTAAAAACTTTTGAGTGCTATTTGGGTATTTTAAAAACTTTGGATGCTATTTATCAATTAGTGGGTATTTATCAATTAGTGGGTGTCATTTGGTCATTTCCCCACTTTAATTTTGTATGATAAAGCCAACATTTTGTTAGAAAATGAAAGGTATGAAGAGAGTTTTGCATATTTGGATGCATGGAATCAAGATCCAACCTGTGAGAATGAGGCTAGGGTTGTGCCTAAGGTACAATAGAACATTCACTTTCAACTCGAACAAGGAATTACGTACATTCAATAGTTATATCTTTCTTTAACATTTTGTTTTTTCTTTTTTGAGGAAAAGGTGGAGTCTGGCCACCTTCTTTAAAATTTTGTTAGAAAATGGAATGTATGAAGAGAGTTTTGCATTTTTGGATGCATGGAGTCAAGATCCAACCGGTGAGAATGAGGCTAGGGTTGTGCCTAAGGTACAATAGAACATTCACTCTCAACTCGAATAAGGAATTACGTACAATCAATAGTTATATCTTTCTTTAACTTTTTTTTGTAATTGTTGTTATTTATTGCCCCTTTTCAAATCATCCGATAATTACCGCACACAAAAAAACAAGGAATAGGGAACAAGTATTGATCAACATGTAAAAGATCCAGTTACATATCCACTAAGATGTAGTGCATTCACTTAGAGAATAAGACTTACTAATCGTATATAGAGCGACAGTGTTAAGGAACCAAAAGATTCACTCAGCAACCCACGAAATTTAATAGGCAAGAACCGAAATGCTCTAGCGCTACCTCTGCCTCCCCCTATTGGCCATGGACGGATCTTTCTATCTCCCAGAACCAGGTCTGCAAACGAGTCGAGTCGGGCAGAGTATCTTGGGGCTCGAGCCCGGCTCGTTAAGCAATCGAGCTCAGTTTTCAAGCTCAAGCCAAGTAGCTCGGCTCGTTTGCAGCCCTACTCACAACGAGATCATCTTTGAAGTGCTTCCGCTTCACCGATGGATTAGCGGCGGTCAGCCCTAAATGGTGGTCCATCCAAGCCGACTACTGCCTTTGCCACTCAGCCTGCTCCCCTCTCCTCCTTCTTCCCAGTATTCCTCTCCCTTTGCTTATCCTCACCGCATACAAAGAATTCTTGACATCCTTTCAGCTGCTGCAGCCCCTTCTGGATCAATTCTATAAAGTTGTTGCAACTATTGAAGCCATTGGAAACAACAAACAACGAGGAAGCTCCAGCATCGCCTCTTACCAAGGATGCCTCCTCCACCACCCTAATAGCACCACCTATACTATCCCTTGAATCAAATTAAGTTCTCTCTCTAGAGAAAGAAGACTGAATGTGGTTTTGGACATTCTGAGTGTCATGGCAACCATGTCAGAGGAAGTCAAACTCAAATTTGACCTCACTACTCTCGCCCTACTAAGACTCACCGACTCTAACCCTAACTGGATCATCGTCTCCCAAAGAGTCCAAGAGATATCTTCATTTGTTTTTTTGTGGAGGCAAGCTCTACTACCGAAGCTTATCTGCCATTGAAGTGTGAATGGCAGTAATACTTGTTCTTGATTCTAATTGTGATTATCCTTTGTAAGTCTGGATTCTATTAATACAAATTAGATAGATCCAAAATCTGTCTATAGAACTATATTATGCACTTTCTTAGTACACACAAATATTTGTTCTAGGTCTTACTTAAGGCCTTCTAGGGTCATGTGCTCAAACAAATGCATCATGTCCCATGTTTTCACTTTAACAAAATTATTTGTGTTTTTATGCCATAATCCACTAGGTGTAGATAACTTAGAGTGTACTAACATATTAGGAATATTATTAACATTACCCACAATTAGACAAAATCAAACAACAGTCAATAACGTAGAATTCAACATTTCACTAAGTGTTTGATTCCAACTTTATCAATATCGTTTTGACTGTAGTACATAGATTACACTAGAGATTATGTCAAATGAAAACTTCTCTAAAATTATTAAAACATATTCACCACCTCTATAAAAAATGAACAATTTTGATCTTAGTATTTAACTACATTTTAATTCATTAAAATAGCAAGTGCTTCATTCTTCAGATATATGATAAAGCTTCAATAATCATCTACACAAGTGATTAAATACTTCTAACAAAGCGTTATCTCATATAGTCACAAAACTATTGAGATCACAAATATCAGAATATACTAACTCAAAAAGTTGTGTACTCCTAGAAACCGTACTAAGTGATTATCTAGTGATCATAATCTGAGCACAAACTTCACATTTGTCATGTTTTAACAAAGTGTCATTCTGCGAAGTTATGAGTTTTAACAAAAGCAAACAACTTAATATATAGTTCACATGTTATAGCCTATTAAGCCGTGTTCAATGACTACACAAATCGGAACTGCCATTATCAATTGCTTCGTTTGTTTATCTCAACTTACACATGCCATTAACTATATAGGCACATTATAAAATAATAATAAGAGTTAATACGAAATTACTCTACCACATTTCACAAAACTATTTGCTTTCTTCCGTGGTTCTAACAAAATCCAAGTGCACAAACACTTAGAGCGAAGAGTTCTTTCCTTTACTCATTCTTCATCATCTTCGAAACATTAAACGAGATAAGAAACAATATGTTAAAATTTAACTTTGCACACACAGTACAATGAACGAGAAAGACCAAAATGTAACTAATTGAGTCACATCCTCCATTACGGGATTACGGGATGCACCCACCTAAGTTACAAGACACTTATCAGAGAACTTATACATCAATCTGTATTGGAGAAGCAAATATACGATTTCACACAAACTGCAAATGGAGGGCTATCAACTATACTTCTACACAGTATGATAAGGCTCGCTTAAGGAACCCAGACATACTAGTTATAACACGATATTAATTATGATCAAAATTCTCAAACATGTGATCACTCCCATAGAATAACACAAATTATTTAATCGAAGTTGGGATAGCCTATTCAACACATGAAAATACAAATAGGGATTAGAGTAGATCATACTGACACTTCACGTTAGAAGTATTTTCCAATTTCAATTGAGAAGCCTACCATGTGCAAACTTATTTAACCTTCAGATGCTATTCTAACAATGTTTGCTGCAAATAACCGTTCAAGATTCTTACAATCATCATAAAGGATAGTCAAAATGTAATTATTTATCTTACAATAAACCTATGTATCAAATTAATTCCTTGAACATTAGCACATTGTAATAAATTCAAACTCATAAGAATAAAACAATGCATAACGCAGTTTTGAACTTTAGCACTTAGCAGCAAAACTCAAACAAACAATTAGGCAACGATTATCTTCATGTTTGGATTTATCCAAGCAACATCTCCACTGCCCACTAACTCCAACAATTGCATCCACATTCATATCTCTCAACACATTCATCATAATTTGTTGATCAAATATCAAATGTTTTCACAAACTTCATCCCATATCATGCTTTCCTTTTCCAACTGTTAAATTCAGAACTACTAAATTCCTCTAGTTTAGGAACTCGTACAGACGATCTTGTTTTTCCATCTCAAAACGAATAAATAATAAATTCAAAAAAAAAAGGTTTATTCTGAAAATTAATACTAAAGTAAACTATGAGGAAAAAGGGGTCTTTTTGTAATTAAGCTACAAACGCAATGAAAATAGAAAATTAATTTAAATAAATTACACATATTTTAAAGTTCAGGATGGACCGAATCTTGATGAAAATCAAATGGTAATGAGTTGTAGATCATGTTCAGGTATGCTGGTCAGATCCACTTGCACATGGGTTTGGATCTAGATCCACTTTGCTCCAAACACCAAGCAACAACAGCACATGGGTAAAGGAAAGATCTTGTCTGCAGGGTAGAACAGTAAACACCAAATCCAGATACACCCCAACCAAACAGCAGCAACAACCAAGTGAGGGGCTGAACACCAAACACCAAGTTGAAGCCAATGGGACTCCTTTTGGATCTGATTCACACAGCAACAGCACCAAGTGATCCCGTCCTCTGGGAAGAACATGGGACAGCAAGTCACTGCCAATGGAAGTCCTCTGAAGGTCAGATCTGGATCTTGGATTTCTCGATTCGATCTCACACAGAGATTGATGGAGAAGAGAGTGGAGGCTGCAGTAGCGGTGACTTGCGGCAACGACGGTGGCGATGACAAAATCCTGACGAATGGTGACTTTGACAACAACAACGATTAGATTCTGACGATCTCTCTCTTAATTTCAAAATTAAAATATTAATATATCAAAATTGTTGATAATTATAAGAATAAGAACAAAAGATAAATTATGATCAGAGTTTAATATCCCTACTGCATTGAGATATTATACCCTGATTAACAGAAATGGAATAATCTCAACCACTACCACAAGACCAATAGTATATATGGGATAAGACTGGGTTTTGGGTATTGGGCTCTTAAACCACTCAACTTGCTCCAATAACTTACAGATAACATGTGCAACTCACGTATTGCCCTATACAATATTATACACAATAATATTTTATATATATTGAGAATTTATATATATATATATATATATACACATACATACATACTAGTTGAAATTTACCGTGCACCAAGTGCACGTGGCTTGGTGCACATAAAATTGAAATTTTTATCTAACACACTTGCATTTAGCACACCCATATTCTTCAAACTACAAATTCGACTTAGTCAATCATCTTAATAAGCAAATCATGAATTTCAAAATTACTCCAACGACAACAAGCTTATCGAAATCAAATTTGAAGCAAGCATCAACCCAAAGCTAGACAACAACATAAAATATAATCATTGTATTTTTCATAAGATTAATCATCATTTTCGACTTTAACTTTCTTGAACTTAAAACCGATATTAAATAAAGATATTAAAAAAGAACAAATTAGTAAATCCTAAACTGATATCATCGTATTTTCATAAGATCAATTATCCCTTTCGACTTTAACTTTCTTAAACTTAAAACTGCTTGTAACTTCTTGTTCATTCTTTTTAATTTTGCATCCAGTCAATATTTTTGTAGTTGTTTTCCATACGTGACATTTTGTGAATTGATCAAAAAATTATACTCATCTCCAATGCATTTCTTGGTCCTTCTATCAAATTCTTCAACATTTTTTCTGCATATAGAAATAAAAAATTAGCTCTTAATATTTTTAACGCTATGAGAATAACATATTATATCTTATTCTTAATATGTTCCAGGTCTTTTACGAAATAGCCGATGATGCATCTTGCTTCCTCATCAAATAAAGTCAATTCTGCCTCCGCACTTGTACCTTTCATTGTGATTTTGAATACATATCTGAAACAATTAATTGTTATTTTATTAATTTTTTATAGTCACATGATGGTAAATTTTAATTATCTAGTTGAAATTTTTTCATATTACATTTTGGACATGTTGAATTTACCAAGCAACGACCATGATTACCCTTGCCCATCATCCCCCATCTCTCACTTAGGTTCGGAGGGGTAATTTGGGGATTTCACCCCAAATCACTATTGAACTTATTCATTCTTTCTTTCTTGCGTGCAGTTGACAAAGTAATAATATATTATATAATAATATATAATAGTATTATTAATATAACGAGGAAAGACACGTTATCGAAGATTTTTTTAAGCCTCCAGAGCTACATGAAGCCTATAAACCATTTTGGCCAATTTTACGAGATATTCCAAACAATCAATTAGGATATATATATGCATATCTTCCTCATTTTTTCATGTTGCTGATTTCATCATTAAGTTTGCTGTCTATCTCCGCCATCTGAATGAATCACTTTCTCACAATCTCCTATTTCTAAAGAGGCAAAAGAACGCCTTATATAATATCTCTAACAACTTCTTTCGCAAAGTTCAAATTTTTATCATGTATCGTTGAGTCAAATGGACAAAAGCTAAAGCTTGATTGAAAGACTAACTTGGAACCAAACTCTGACCCTAAGTCATACAACCAAAGACCGAGCCAAAGTTCACATTCATGATACAGATCAAATGATCATGTTCATACAATAAAATTTCATAGATGACCATTTATTCCTAATAGAAGCATGATGACGATGAACTTTCTCTGATAAGAAATATTCTAGGGTCCACTTGAGAAGAAACAAATCTAGAAAGGAAATGATAGGAAATGAATTTATTAAATATTTTCATCAATGCAAAAACTCTTCCATATTCATGTTCAAGGTGACTTTGTTTATGAGAGAGTTAAAGCTTCATATGGTTGAGATAATAGCAATATCCTAACAAAATAGACCTCTAACAAATCTAAGCGAATTGGGAAAAGAAAAAAATAGCAATATTAAAAAAATAGCTATAATAGCAATATGGTTGGGGGCAATTTGGAAATTTTAAAAAAATATATTTTTTTATTTCTGAAAGAAAAAAATAAAAAAAAAGAAAAAAAATACTGTAGCAACGGTAGGCCCGGACTCGGCCCGAGCCCGGGCGGGCCGGTTCAGCTGGTCCCGGTCTTCAACTAGGCCGGGCCGATCCTGGCTTTTTGCCAAAAAATTTGAACCGGACCAGCCCCAAGGTATGGGGGGCGGTCCAGGGTTGAGACCGCGAAACAGGGGGGTCGGGCCAGGCCGGTCCGATCCCGGGCTGGCCCGGACCTGTTGCCACCCCTAGTCTCATGGTCCCATGGAGAATATTTCAGTAATGACAGTGTTTTAATTGATTATTAAAGGACAAGGGAAAACATAGATATAAGCTATATGGTCTACAAAATTTAGAATCACTCAGACAAAATATCCAAGGGATGTATTTACTCAACAAAAAAGAAATATGAGGGATGTACCTTAGCAATATTCGACAATGACAATTCAACATTTGGAAATAATTATGATAATGCCATATCTATCCCACGATTCTACAAATGATCTCATGATAACAAAATACCCTAGCCATAGAGTTCTCACAAATTCTAGTGTTAGATGGACAGGTGAACAACATTCAACCAGAACATCAGCAATTATATACAATCTTTATAGTAAATACCATTAGAACTTTAAGCTGATAGTAAGCATACCTTCAATAAACAAGCTTACATTCTCAGTAGGTACATCAAAAACAGCGCCCATCCCATCAGCAGTGACAGTAATACCATTGACCTCTTTCAGCTTCTCTTCAGATAAGAACGTCCCCAGGATAGAGCATGCAGTCCTGGAATAATAGACGCAATAAGAAATCACAATGACATACAAATGGTCAAAACTTAGCAAATGTCATTGATAGCAACGTGCACCGACAAATATTGTAACTCCCATTTTCATTTTACCTATTTTCTGTTATTGATTCCAGTTGTAATCTCGACTGTAATTCTAATTCATTTCATTTGTCGCATTTTGTGTTAAATAATATTTATTCGAATGTTATTTATAAATTATTCCTCATCTCAATTGATCATTCAAAATCTACTCCTTGTATTCTAAATTCAAATTTAATTTTGTAAAATTTGCCTTGTCTTCTTGGATGTGAATTGTCCTCCAATTGATCCACTTTGTACCCAAAGCCCAATATCCACCTTCTATTGGATCTCTCACCCAAACCCAATAACCCAAACTACCCCCAATCTCTTCCTAACGGACTAATCCCTATGATTTCTCCTAATCACTCCCCCACAATCCCCATGATCTGTAACTCCCAGAATAATAACTAAATCCCTACTATTAAGCTCTCAAATCTCTCCCATTACTAATTCAACAAATACTAAATACAGCAAAAAACCCCTCTATCTCTCTCTCTCTCTCACTCGTTCTCTCTCTCCCTCTGTTTCTAACCCAACACAAAACCAACCCAAACAAAACAAAACCAAACAGATCATTCCCTTCTTCTCCCACTCTCTCTCGTTCCTCTGATCGAAACCGAACGAAACCCAAACCTTCGCCTCCACCATCGTCAACTCCGACCGTCACCCTCATTGCCGTCCCCACCACCTCCATTTCTTCATCACCACGATCACCCCACCGCCATCGCATATCCACCACCTCCGCCATTACCCACCTCCTCCGAAAACCAACTCCCAAACCCACGATCCATCAACCCACTTCCGTCGCCCCATTGCTCCGACATCAACCCCATTTCTGCCATTACCATCGCCCTCATCGTCCATCCACCTTCACCTTCGTCATCCCCCAGAACCACCACCGTCAACACCGTGAACCCCTCCTCCGAATCCTCCCCTGTTTCGAACCCACGAACAGAGTCGCCCAAGAAGCTCGATGCGCGCCACCCTTCGCCGTCGTCAACGTCATCGACTGCTCCCCAGTTGAACCCCGACCAAGTTGCCACAGTCCAGCCACCGCCGTCGCCGATATCCTCTCTCTCCCGCTCACTATCGAAGCGAGGATGAAGACGAACAACGGGTGGTTTAACACGCTGTTCGCTGTTTTGCCACAACGGATCTGATCCCGCTGTTCGCTGTTCGGGAGGGATCCGCTGCATAAGAATGATCCCATTGGCTGCGTCCGGTGTCCCGTGTTTTGGCGCAGCGGATTCGTGTTGCTGTTCGCCGTTCGGGCAGATCTGGTGTGGGGATTTTCCTCTCTTGCTGCTTGATTCTTGCCCGTGCTTCACACGTGTTTTTGGGAGGCTTCGCCGGAGAATTTTTGACCCCATTTTCTTCAACAATCGGATCTATTCGTCGTCAAAAAGGTAAGTCGTTTCTTATCGAATATTTATTGTATCATATTTGATGTTTTTATTGAATTTCGCAAGTGGATCCTATTGAATATCGTAAAATGTTATTGTATCTATCATTGGGATACCACAGATTTACACGAGCGAATCCAAGTGGTAATCTCGACTTCGTGCCGTCTTTTTGCCTCTAATGTATAGGGATCTTACATGCACCTATTTAGTTATAGTTATTGAATATAAAAATAGGGAATTATTGACACATTTCATATCATGACATTAATGACAACTAGCTATAGTAGATTGTATAAATTAGTTGATTATTAATGTGATTGCTATTGATAAATTAGTTGAGTTGTAATTATTAGAGTTATGGACATAATCTACCTTAATACCATGTTCACATAAAATTGGTTCGCTGTGATTATGATTATTAAACTCCAATTTATCATTCTTAACTTTTAACCGTTTCATTCAAAGTGGACATATTGACTATTCTGAAATTTACACCAACCTGAATCTTATTGTGCCGTTTAGACCTAGATAAATTCACTAAAATCAGAAACTCCCTGAAAATAAAACGTAGCCCTAAGTGTCTAGATGTCAGTAGCCTCCAGAATTTTTGAATTCCGATTTATATCGCCCGAGTTATGACCCTTTTGCTACAGCTGCGCTGTAATTTCAGATTCATGTACATCCCATGTTAGGCTGATAAATTAAGTGAACTAATGATCAAATATGGCCAAGATAAATTTCAGATTTGTAGATAACATGCTTAGGGTATTAAAAATTATTTTTACTGATTTTTGTAATGATTATTTACTGTCTTTACAATTAAAATTAGACAACATCGACACCCAGCCAGAAACTAAAATCTGTAAAGAACACTGAATTTCACCTAGCTACCGTTGTCGGAATATAGACTTTAAGTATGCATTGGAACCGTGCAGGAGTCTAGTTTCTAGAACACCTGACGGATCCACATTTTCTGTTCTGTAGCAACAGGAATTCTGATTTTGGTACAGCAACCTACTGCTGTCCAGAATTGGGTTCCTATGTTTAATAATGTATAATTATATCTCTAATGTTATTTTTATTGTATTTAATTGTATAGAGTATATTCCATGATCTTAGGGTTGTTTTGTCACCTTTACTAGCGTCCCTTATTAATCGCATTATTGTATGATAATTGAATAAAGAAAGTAAAGTAAGCCGGGGTTAAGGGTTGATTAGGGTAGTTGATGACATAGTGACTGTACTCGGAAGAGAGGCCCGTGTTTCCCTAATTATCGGTATATCGGTTATTGGTTATTGGTTATATCGGTCATCGGTTAATTGCAGATTACTGACTTCAGTATCTCGATTGATTCGTTATCGGTCATTATTGAATATTGTTTCCGAGTACATGAACTATTGAATCTGCCACCTTAGTCTAAACGAAATTGATTGTATGCATCGAACTTGTGGTACGGCACACATGGGACACAATAGTACGTGCATTAGCTAGGATTTAAAAATAAATAATAGACCTAAGGCTCTCATCACCTTATCATTGCATATTGTTATCTTATTGAACAGTGTTATCGTTATTATTGCCATTATTGATATTGTTCATCATTATCGTGATAAATCATAGTTATTGCATATTATACTATTATTGCTTTGTCACTGTTCAACACTATTGATTTCATCGTTTATTGAATTCATTGCTATACCACTATTGCCATTGTTTCTCTGTTTCTCCACTTGTATGTCCACGACTTGCTCTAAGGACTTTCTTTTTCCTCTTTTTAGATGAGCAACTTACAGGTATCCAAGGAGATCTACCTGACGGAATCGGTGAGCAGACGTTCTAGGCCTTTCTTGGGAAAATCTTTCTTTAATCATTTCGTTTTGTAATTGAGTTATTTCATTTGTTGTTGCTTAAAACTTGTAACGGGCTGATGTTCCCGAGTTTTACCTTTTGTTCCAGACATTGAAAACATTTTGGATATTATCAATGTTTAAATTATTTTCTGTTGCTTAATAAATTATTCATGCATGCTTGGTTGTATATATACCTTGTTATATCCTTATTGTGATGCTGAGTCGATCCTACAGCTTAGGGATAATGTTAAAATCATTCACTGGGCTTCGTCAAGCGCTCGTATTCCATATTTTTGGGAAGTGGGGCGTGACAAATATACTCTAATACCAAAAGGGGGAAGAGGGAGGGAATAAATTATGCAAAGTTTTCACTGTTGCAATACTTACGATGGTGAATAAAGGGGCTTCCCAGTTCCAAGAAGTAAAGTCACGTGATCCTCCATAGAGAAAGAAGCGACCTTCTCTATATGTCAGTATATCCCTAAAGTACAAACAAAATGTAAATGCTTTAAATGATAAGAGTTCACAAACAAGCTCAAAAGAGCTTCTTAAAATGGAACTTACCGTAGCTTTTGCAATTAAATCCACTGCTGGAAAACCTGAGGAAGTCAAAAGTTTTTCATCTTTTGAAATAGTTTATCTTCGCAATATGAAAAAGTAAGCTATTTTTTTCTCGCAATACGAATATGGTTATTAGAGGCATTAAGGAAGGCCGGACAAGATCAACAAAAATATATCCAATTTTCTATCACAAACAAGTACATTGTTGCATTAAAAAGGGCAAAAAAATAACATACACCCATCCTAGACACTCCACAAAAAATAACATACCTAGGTAGTTCGGATACCCAATTCCATTTTTATCAAGAAAAAAAAGATATTGAACCCCATATGCATATTTGGTAAGAAAAATTCTTTCAGGTTTGAGCTATATCACTACAGATATTACAGGATCTTCAAGTGAGCTAGATTACAACAGATATTACAGGATCAAAAAGTATCATACAACTTTCCTTATGATCATAGTTCATGTTAACATCAATTCACCCCCAAATCAACTCTAACAGTTGAATTCCTCAATATCGAACAAACAAACAAACAAAATACACAATTTATTTGTAATTAGTGATTATTTATTAGCTTGAAAATGTTTGCAGGTTTAAGCATAAAAATCAACTAATTCTGAATATAATGTTTGCAGGTTCTAAATTGATTAAGTCACAATTGAGATCCATTAGATTATGCAAAGTATTAACAACTTTAATTACCTCCACTATATCATTCACTTGACATTAGTATGATCTTTGAAAAAGAGATGTTTTCTAGTTCCCCTAGCAATCCAAGAAATTTGATATGCCATCTTTTGAATGCATGAGAGCCACGAAAAATTGGGATCTGCATATGTTGTCATTTATTAATAAACAAAACATGCAAGTTGTACATGATAGGTGAACTCAGTAAACAACAACAGCAACCAAGAGTTTATAATTGGCATCAACTGAAAAAATAAACAATAAAAACATAGATTCAACTCGAAATATACTATTCTTTTAATGAACAATTTTGCATATGTAAAATAAAACGTATGCATTAAGACAAAGGTTAAGTGATTTGGATTACTCACATATAATGCTTCAGGATCTCCAGCACTGTTGCAAGCAACAAAAGGATCAATGAGATAATCAACAACATAAAATTGGAAAAAAGCGCAATCAATGATTTCTTTTCCTCTTAAAGATGGGCAATCCGACAACAAACAACCAGTGTAGCTACTTTAAGTTATTTATTTAGGTTTATCATGGACATAATTATCCCAGTAGACAGATGAAGAAAGACAAACAGAAGAGCAAGAAAAGCTATTTTTACAGACCTCTTTTCCAAAATGGCGACCAAAAAACTCCCCAATACTGCATAAATTGGAATGAGGTATATCAGGAAAAAATTGCATTTAGAAGACTGTACAGAAGTTAAATAATAAAGTACTGTTGATATATAAATGCAAATCTGAATGTAAATTTGTCAAAATTACCCCGAGCAAATATTTGACCATTTTATATACACAATCCAACAAATCTTGAAATCTAAAGATTGGAAGAAATTTTGTGACTTAACATAAAGTACGGGACAGGAAGACAATGCCAATGCATGCCTGCATCAGTATCCTAATAAATCATGTAAATACTGTACAATCTCGGTCATTCTCAGACAATATACAAGATCGAGGTATTTTTAAACAGTATAATCACCTTTCACTTGTACCTACATCTGGAACCTTTCAGTCCTTTTTGCTGGAACCATTCCATAAAAATGGCTCAAGAACTATCTTTAACTGCAAGGATGAACTACCAAAATGCAAATTAATAATTCCAAATAGTAATGTAAAATACTTGAACCTTGCACGAAAGCTGAAAACACGTAATATAATGAACAAGGCGCTCATGCCATTGGCTTTGTGAATAGATCCAAATATGTTGCATAACCTATTTACGGAAATTAGTCATTTCTTGATCCAAATAGATTGCATAACCTATTTATGGAAATTAGTCATTTCTTGGAAACATGCACTATTGTACTATTTGCATTATGATGAGCAATTTCAAATTAAACTGATGAATGGTTCAGAATATTTCAACAATTCCTATCCTTGGACTATCGGGGATGGGATCACTTCGCTGGTTTGTACAAGTATTCTTTTTCTGGGTAGCACCAATATCTGACACAAGTTACTTAGCATGTTAAACTAACATGGTGGCTGAAGAAAGTATGGACAAACCTTTGATTGTGCTGAAAGGAAATTATTCTTGATCAGATCAATTGGATTTGAAGGAATCTGGTGAAAGTTGCAAACAATAAAAATAAAACTACTAAACGACAGTTAAGCCTAGAAAAGCACAATTTTACTATGTTTTATGAAAACATTATAACCATACCAGTTGAGGCATTCCATTCTTCACAATATAACGCTTGTTCTGAGAAATAGGCTGTCAAATAATTGACTTAATGTTAGGCTTATGACTTGATTTTAAAGGAGATAAATTTATTATCTTTGTGCATTAAGATAAAGGTCACATGGCATTAGCATAAACGAATGTAATTCATTATTTGTTATCTAAAATATTCAGAATAAAGATTTGGAAACAAAACTGCTTACAAAACAAATGCTTAAGCGACGGAGGAGGAGGAGGGACGATATAGGGGTTAGAGTTGGGGGAATCGGAGGGATTAGGGGTTTCGAGGAGAGGCGTCAGGATCGGGAGAGAAATTGGGGTTAGGGTTTGGGTTTTGAGAAAGACTGGAGTTATTAGGGTTTGGGTTCTGAGAAAGATTGGAATTACTACGGTGATGGGAGGGCGATTCCAAAGGGACGGAAGGATGGCGAGAACGACGTCGGTGGCGGCGGCGGCATTGGGGGAGGAGGATGATGAACAAGATAGGGGTTAGAGTTGGTGGAATCAGAGGGATTGGGTTCAGAGAGATTGAGTTATTATGGTTTGGGTTTGAGAAACTTTTTGAGGGAGGCGTACATGATCACAGGAGAGGGAGGGAGAAAGGGATTATTTATTTTATTTATTTAGTTTTAAATATAAAAACTAAATAAACGATCACAAATTAATAATAGCCATTGATTAGTTTGATTAACAAAATAAATGAATGGTTACGATTGGCTCTGGACAGAATTTTTTTTCTTCTTGCTTTTATAATAGAAAATAGATATATGGAAAACATAGACTTTTATTTACAACTAATTATTACCATACAATTCAAACTTGAGCTACATAATTGTTGATTTACTGTTTATAAGGTTTTTCATATGCCATATTGTTCTGAAGACGTGTCGTAGGCACGTGCTTACGGGAAAATCTAGTATATATATATATATATATATATATATATATATATATATATATATATATATATATATATATATATATATATATATTGGTAAATTTGAAATTTTATAAGCTGTCACTTGTAGATCACATATGACACTTCAATACATGTCTGAAAAGTCTACAAAAGCGTACACTAAGTTCACCATTTACATCCATCCACCTTCTGATTCAGAATTTTGGAATCGATCGAATGAATTCATTCATTTACATAACGATTAAAGAATGAATACATGGCTGATTGAAATATTCTGTACTAATTTCTCTTTCAAACATGTAAATGAAATGAATGCCTTCAGAAATCATCTCCATGGGTGCATGAAGAACTGGTACACATTCAAGATCAGGATAACAAGGATCAATCACAAGTTCATTTAGTCAAGTGGATACAGTGACATCCATACAGCATAAAGCCTATGAACATCCACTCTCAATAGCTGATAAACCGCCAACTGTCAAGCTGCTCACCTCTTCTTCTAACCGCATCAGAGAATGCTGACTGACTCTGAGTCTAAATCTAACTAAAAAAACAGCGAAGATGAAGATAAGGAAAGAAGAGACATATGACATCACTGAGTGACAGGAAGAAAGGGAGTTGTACCACCTAAAGTATAAAATATCGTAAACTTGCAATGGTGGTTCAAGACTTATAATGTTGCAGTATGCATTTTATTCTGTGTTCCTTATGGTACTATTCTTTTGTGTAATCTGCAAACTCATGTGTATATGGTAAACCTTTCGTGTGATAAACCATGTATACAAATAAATTACTTCTTTTCATGTAAACAACTGCTATGCTCTTATTATTGTCAAACCAGTGCTTCTATTTCGTGACATAAATTTCATCTACTTTTTCAACTGAACAGTTTCACTAACAAACATTCTCTTGTAGTTTCAAACTACAGATGCCCCACTTAGTCAATCATTTTAATAAGCAAACCCTGAATTTCTAAATTACTCCAATGACAACAAATTCATTGAAATCAGATTTTAAGCATGATAAAAGAACACAAATTTAAACAAATCTAGCACGATTCCATTCAAAACATAGCACAAATGGAAACTCAATATTGGTTGATATTGAAGTTAATAAGCCTTTTATTACTTAAAACAATGATTGTAAGCAATTGAAATTCTGTCAAGGTTTTAAGGCAAAATCTAAAGAAAAAATCCGAAAAGTCCATTTAAGACTTCCTATAATCCGAAAAGTCCATCAATCTTGCACAACCAATTCAATTCCTACAAACTCATGCAAGTAATCCACTGCCCGCAATCCCTTCAATGGTCTACAATCACTAGTGCTAAATTCCAAAACTGTTTTTTCTTGATCTAAACTCATAGAACTAAGATATCATTGAAGTCTCACCTGTAAATAAACAAACCAAAATTGAACATCAATCAAAACAAAATTGATTTAAAAAGGTACTTTGAATTTGGCTTGTTTGAGAATCGGAGCATCGCCGGTCGCTCTCAAGTGAACCACAACTGCGCCCAAATTAGTAAAAGAGGGGTTGAGTGTACGTAAAACCTAACCCTATAATTCGAAATTGTACGTATGTAGAAGAGGGGTTGAGTGATCGGAAGATGGAGAATCTGATGCCATGGATGAGTGCAGATTACTGAGAAGAGGGAATAAATTGAAAATTAGGATTTTAAAGAAGATGGAGAAGAAATTAAATTTGACGCAAATTAGCATCCACAATGGTTTTCTATATTTGCCATTTTGGATTTTTTTTTATTTTAGAAAAAGCAATCTATTTTGCCATATTTTGAGAAACCAGCTATAGTTGCTTCTTATATTTGAAAAACGATATGAGAATTCTCAAAATATACGTCCCAAATTTTTATTTTTATCTTTATCTCATCGAAATATACAAGTTGTTTCATCCCGAACTTTATATATATATATATATATATATATATATATATATATATATATATATATATATATATATATATATATATATATATATATATATATTATAAATTATCGGACAGAATATGTTGCTTCGTCCAAATAGAAAAAAAAAAGAAAAAAGAAAAAAAGAAATGATTTGAACGTCCGATCTCAAAAAATTGACAAACGGGCCAACATGTCCCGTTTGAGAAGAATGTCGCTTTCAACAAACCTTAAACCATTAATTAACACACTAATCTCATTTTAGGAAGTATTTAATAAACATTTAGTTTTATTTTAATTAATAATTAATTGACTAATTACTATTTAATAACGAACAATAATTTAATTTTACTACAAATTACAAAAATACCTTTCGAACGGAACAACATGGTCCGTCCGATTAAAAAAAATCTCAAAATTTGAGAAACGAACCAGTGTAGAGAACGTCTCTTTGCTATTTGCTATTTCTCAGTTTGCCATATATTATAGCAAACCATTGTGGATGCTCTTAAGGAGGGTAATTTGGGAAGAAGATTTGTTTTGCTGGTCGGGTTGGTGAGAGTGAGGAGGATCCGAGTGAAATTTTGAGGCAGAGTAAGAGCATCCACAGTCGTGTAGGGAAATTTTTTTGGCAAATTGGCAAAATAGAATTGACAGTTTTTTTTGTTTACTGCAGTCGTGGAATGTCAAAATATAGCAAATTTCACAAGACGAAGCAGAAAGTTTCGTACGTCTAAATTAGCATAATTTTTTTTAAAGGTTTTTGTATATTATAATAATTTTTTATTTAATTTTTCAGAGGGACGAAACAAAAGTCTACGTCTCAATTAACAATAATGTTTCGTCCCAAACAAAAAGAAACAGACAAAATTATACGGGACGAAATAAGATGGTTCGTCCGTAATTTTTATTTAATTTAAAGTAATTTTTGGGGTTGGACAAAATATAGCACACACATCCCACTACTCACCTCCTCCATCCAACCGTACAAATCATTGATGCATACAAAATCCTATACAATCAAGACTCATAGAATTCAAGCCCATACAAAAAAAATTACAAAACTCCAAACTGCTTGGAAGAAACATCATGTTTCGTCCGGGATCAAAAAAAATTTCAAAAATTTTTCTTTAAAAAAAATTATTCCTAATTCCATCCAACGAAACATCTTATTTTGTCCGATGGTCTTAAAAAAATAATAAAATATGTTTCTTCCCTATAATATGCATATTGCAAAATAATTTCTCAAATATAGCAAATAACTGTATCAAAAATGGAGAGAAAAAAACAAATTGGCAAACAACTGCAGCGATTTCTTTGCCAAAATGGCAAAAATGCTAATATAGCAGACAAGTGTGGATGCTCTAACAATGTATAAAATGGGTCGAGTCATAAAAGATCTGCATATTTATCCTTAAATTAAATAGAACTAGTAATTACACATGTGATGTACGTCTTAATAAATATATATATTTTAAATTAAAAACTTGGATATAGTCTGGTGATGATTGTGTTGGGGTGTATGCAAATGGCAGCTCCAACTATTCTATTATAATATTAGAGAGATTAGAGATTATAGGTTAGAGATATTGTAGGATCCCAATGACCTTATCGGTTACCTTACCAGCTTACCTCCTTCCTCTCCTCCCACAGTCCCGCAGTCCACCCATATAATTTCGATGACCGTCAAGGAGTAATTCAAATATCTCACTCTCTCTCTTTCTCTCTCTCTATCTCTCTATCTTTCTAAAGAATTAGGGTTAGGGTTTAAAACTAAGTAATCGTTCCTAATTCTCAGGCTAATGCACTGGCAACCAAACCCAGGCACGATCCTAAACAGCCAGATCCTAACAGAAGCTTGTCAGTGTGTCGAGGGACATAACGGCGTCAAGGACGGACGTTGAAAATCGATGCTAACATTCTACCGGCCTGTAAACCCCGTTCCTGCAAATACATATTCCTGAGTACTTTCTGTATTTTGGTTATTTATAAATTCATATTTGTTTTAAATTCATTTTGGATCTTCTATCAAATTTTTTTTTCTAATCGACCATTATATTTATTTCGAATGATAATATATTTTAACTTTATTTTCTATTCCTAATTGATCGACTATTTATATTTTAGCCCAAATCAATTATATTATTACCATTTGGATTTTAATAAATTTGTTAAACACAAATCCTATTTTGATATATATATATATATAATAATAATAATAATAATAATAATAATAATAATAATAATAATAATAATAATAATAATAATAATAATAATAATAATAATAATAATAATAATAATAATAATAATAATAATTAGTATTAGTATTATTTCTTGATTGTTTATAAAATTTATCTGTCGTTATTTATTAATTTGTGAAAGCCTATATATCTTAATCTATATTTTATTACTATTGGAGTATGAATTTTATGTATACTATCTGATTTAATTAATTAATATGTACTACTATATCGCTATTTATTATATTTTTGCCTAATCTTATTATTATTATTCTTTCTTTAATTGTTTATTAATTTTTGAAGGTCCATAGATCCTAATCCATATATTATTATTATTTATTATTTTAACGTCTAAACAAAGTATATTATTAATATATGACTATTCTAATTATTTGTGAAAAGTTAAATCTTAATCCAATTGTATTCTTCCAAGTAATTTTATTTTTGTTGAACCCTGAAATTTTTGTACAACCTATTTAAATTTTGTATGTTGAATACTCTAATTTATCTAATATATTTATACTTATTTTCCTATTGAATTTAAACCCAAACTCATCTCCTTACTAGACCCTATAACCCGCTAACCCATACCCGCTACCCAATAACCCACCCTAACTCGGTATATACACTGTTTAAACCCTAATCTCCATTGACCCTAATTACCATCTTAATCTCACCTAATCCCCAGCCGCCTAATCCTCTTCCTCTTCCCCATTCGACTCCAACCCCGTAACCAACCCATCCTCGCCTGCACTTCCAAGACCCAACCTCCGACCACCACAAGCTACATCCAGCATCGCTGTTCAGTTCCCATCACCCTCTCCTTCACCGTCGACCGCCTGCTCCCCCTCATTGCCATCCTCATCGCCAGCACTCCCGCTCATCACCCTCGTCCAGTTCCTCGCCATTACTCCTCCGTCATCCCCCTCCCCCCGACTTCGCCACCTCCCATCGACCTCATCCTCACCCCGTCAATCCCCTGCCTTCACTGCCGTCCACCACCATCCATCGCCCTCATCCCCTACTTGACCTCGCGCCACCCCATGTGCACCACTTCGCTCTGCTGCCGCCGTCGACCACCACAAGCAAGTCGACCACTGTTGCCTCCTACACCACTAAAACTACTCTTCTCACCTTCTTCCTATCTTCTTCTCCTTCGTGGTGCCGAAACCCAATGCCAGCAACCCACGCTAGCACCTCGACCATCCTGTGCACCACGTCGTGATCCCTGAAGCCTCGACGTCATCGTTACTGCGCAGTGCCACTTTTGTTTACTGTGTTTGTTGTTGTCGCTTTGTTGTTGATTCTTTTTGCACGTGTTGCGTGTGTCGCACGTGTGGTGGTGTATGTGCTTCGCACGTGGTGCGCCGTCGAGATTCTTATCTCGTTATTCTTCCGTATTCGAATTAACCGGCGGTAAAGGCAAGTCCTCTTGAACCAATTTATTATTCATGTTCAAGAATTCTTTTGATCTCCTGCAAGTAATTCACATTCCACTTATCTTATATATTTGGTTAATAATTGTTCAAGAGATTATCACTGATTCATCAGCGAAACCATGTGATAATTCTCTTTTCGTGTCGATATCTTTGACTCAAACTCATGCTTTATCGTACATTGCATATGCACGTAATACATGAAAATAATTAGATCTATGCTATAGAATTGATTGATGATTGAGATGTTCCCGATTGAATATAATTTTCGTGAATTAATTGCCATGATTATGAAATTGCATGTTACATGATCAAATTATTGATGATTCATATCTATTTATTTGCTGGCCTATTTTTTGCTCTGTGTTGATTTGAGTTTTCGACCTAGTTTCTGTCGTAATTTAATAAAACTTTGTAAACATCATCTGTAGCTTTTTGAATCTATTTTCCAGAACTTTTTACAAAACTAGATTCTGATTTATGAACGGAAAGATATCATATTTTTAATACTGCTATGTTTTCAATTTTCAGATTTCTGTCTAGAAATACATCAACTTGATTTCCTTTTGAAATAAAATGCTAACAACATAATTAGAACTTGAAATTTTATATTTTGTTATTAGACATGACTAGGAATCACCCTATTATTTTTGTAAGATTATATGATAATTTTCCAGACCCTTTATAAATGTAAAAACTTGACTCTAGGTTGCTATTAGAACACTAGTTCAATAAAGAACCTGATTTTTGACCTATCTACAGATAATATCAATTAAAACTCATCAAATAAGAATTATAGCCCTGTGTGTTTGGAATCCAGATCATCTAACAGTTTTGCAATCCAACCTATAGGGTGCAAGATATCTGTACTTTTGTATAGTGACGTCTGAATTCCAGAATACAGTTTAAAAATGCATTACCCTGTCTAATTAATGAAAACAACAGGTTTATTTTGAGAAATAAAATCTAAGATTAATTTTATTGTTACTGAACACTGTTAGGAATTGAAACATGAATTTTATGATATTTTTAAATAATTTTACAGTCTATTTTTATACACAAGTATTTTGACTCTAATATGCTACCTGAACTTATAATCGATAAAGAGTAAGATTCCTAGTTTCTGTGTTTTCAATATATCGTGTGTATATGCGTTGGAACCGGCAGAGAGTCTAGAATCTAGAACTTCTGATGGATTCAGTTTTTCTTTCCTGTAGCAACGGAAATCTCTATTTTTGTACAACATCTTGCTGTCCAGAATGTATGCTTTGTATTGATTTAGTATAATACATTTGCCCTGCATGTAATGAGTAGATCTAGTCACACCTTGCATTAGACAACATTGACATCTTCTTGCATGCTCACATTAGGATGTAATAAAATAATAACAAGACAGGGTATTAAGGGTTGACTTGGTAGTGAATAATCGGAGACTGTACTCGGTAAGAGCCCTTATTGTTTACATTAATTATTTTCATGGAAGGTGGAGTATCGATTGTTAATTATTGATTGTTAATTATTCTTTATCGATGCCGAGTACATGATCTGTAGAGTTTACCATCACAGTCTAAAACGATCACTGTTTGCATGCACCGAATCTGTGGTATAGAACATAGTATTACGTGCATTAGATATGTTAATAAAATGAATAATAACCCTAGATTGACATTGCATGCTTGATCTCGTATATTGCCATCGATATTGATCATGAATTGTAACTATTAATTATTGCATAATTAAATATAGACCCTTGACTTGATCACCAACCGTTGTTTTGTTCCTTGACTTTGATCTAGGCCTTTATTCTTGATATACCATGCTTTTATTGTTCTCTGTTTTTCACTACTTGCTGTTCGTGACTTGCTTTAACGGACATATTTTTATCTATTTTAGATCATAAGTTTGCAGTTACTCAAGGAATAATACCAGAAGGACACAATGAGCAACAATTCTAGAGAATGGAGCCCAAAAGAATAGACTGCTTGATTTATCTATTTATGCTATTTTTCCTTGAACATTTTTATTATCATTGTACTTTATTTTTCGGGCTTTATGACCCGAAGTTTGTTTTCCCAGATGTTGGATATTATGTTTCGGATTATTTCATTGATTATTAAAGTTATTCTTCATTTATGTGATTATTTGCTCTTGTGTGGTTATTATTATTATTTATATTGTTGAGTTAGACTAGTACAGCTTATGCATAATGCTTACATCATTCGCTGAGACTTTGTTAAGCGCTCGTATTTCCGTATTTTGGGAAGCGAGGCGTGACATAGCCCATGGTAAGGAATTTGCATCTGGGCCCACAGATCACCCCCGGGACTTTCTAGGGTTGGTGCTACAAGAACAGCCTAACAAGTACTACTTCATACTTCGACATCATCGGATTGTGATGGAAGCCGACACGTCGATCCAAATGGTTATGGAGAAGTTGCAGTTATACAAGGCTAAAGTTGTGCTCAATTTTGAGGTAGTTCATTTTCATGATTGTCAATTGCTATGTTTTCGGCACCATTTAGGAGTTTCCGTGTAGGTGGTACGGTCATTGGTGGGTTATTGAAGCAACCTTGGTTGAGTTGCACCGGGCGTGGTGACAACTGCATATTAAAAGAGAGATGTGAGAAGGAAACGCAAACGAATGTTGGGCTTAATGCAAGTCTTGACATTATAGATGTATAGAAATTTGGGATAGTCGAAGGGACTACCTTCGATGGAACTCGAAACAGTAAGATAAGTACAAATTTGGATGTACGACAATGTCATAAAAGTAAGAGGATATGCAACTAGGCAGTTCGTAGGTAAAAGAGAGAAAGAAATCACCCATGGTCTATGCATGTATATTATTGATATACTAGATTTGCCTGTGGGCACGTGCCTATGCACGTCTTCAGAACGATACAACATATGGAAAGCCTTGTAAACAGTAAATCAACAATTATATAGCTCATGTTTGAATAGTATGACAATAATTAGTTGTAAATAAAGTCCATGTTTTTATTAGTATATGTTGAAAAATAATTATAAATTTGGGTATAAAAGTCCATGTTTCCATAAGTGTAAGTGTGTGTGTGTGTGTGTATATATATATATATATATATATATATATATATAGAGAGAGAGAGAGAGAGAGAGATAATTAAATAAATAAAGAAGTTGTTTTGGGAGGGAACTTTTGGGGGGAAATGGGTTTTGTGAGGTTAGATCTGGACCTTGGATTTTGGGGGGGGATTGAAGGAGAGCCACTTGATAACTTTCTTTGTGTTTTATTATATAGATATATCCGTTATTTTCATTATGAATCTCTACTGTATGTTTTATTTTGATGTGACTTGTTATTTTAGTATATCTAGTGGCTTTATTCCAAAAGGTGGGTTTTATTGTTCTTTATCAATGTGAATAACTTTAAGTTACCTCTACCAAATATCTGGTTAAATTAACCATAATAGAAATTCTTTTTGAACTAGGTCAAGTTAAGGAAATGCGCACAATTGGGTTTAGATTAAGCCAAATCCCTTGACCTGTGACATAACGAGAGCGATGAGTATGAGTTACGTTTGTGGCATCTGATGATTGGTAGGAAATACTACATATTTTGAAGCAAATTATACATTTGGTCGGATTTAATATTTTATGTCTGAAAAGGATATGCTTGACTGGAAACAAATAAAAAAAGATGTTTTTTTTAATTTTACACTTAAGCCAGTTGCTTGGTTGCATTAAAGAAAACGGAAAAATATATGCAATACATATGCAAGGAGTGCATGCCTCCACAATGATGCAGACACATTTTTTACTTACAATCTCAGAGATGTCTAGAAAATTTGGACAGTTGAAATGAGTACATCTGTGGGATTAGTAACAACAAGCTAAAAGACAAGTATAGTCATCTATATTTAAGTTACCCACATCCTTTTCATTTAATAACTTCTCAACATAATTTCGCCATATTTTCTTAATTTCCTTATCTTTTAGTCATACCCTTGAATCCTTGCACTTAATACACCTAATTGTATCCAAATCTTTTGTTTTTCTATCCCTATGTTTAGAATCCATATAAATATTATTTTCTCCTAATTTAGTTCCTAATTTTGTGTACCATCATAAGCTTTTTATTTTGTATCTTATCGTTTGCTTAACTTGTTCTCTAACGGTCTTATATCTCTCCAAAATCTCTTCATTTCAACTCTTTTGCCATATTTTGAATCAAAACCATGAGTTACGCTCTCTTTACTGCCCAATCCAACGAACATTTAGGCCTAAACATTTTCCTATAAGATCACCTCTATCCTTCATGGAAATAGCCAACCACATACTATATCAAATGACTCTTATGTTCAACCGTGGGTACCTATGTTTCAAGATATAGTCGTAAAACATGAGATGACAATTGGATAAGAAAGGTTATATCCAAGCATAAGTTTTTACTGGGATCGCATTCTTCGCTACTCTCACAATGTTGCATTCACACATCTTCTACCTTCCAAATTCTTTACATTTCCATTTTTTAGGCAAAATAAAAAATGCAAATAGTACACCATGTGAACAACGGATCTTGCACAAAACCTTCAGTTGTATTAATGTTTAGAGGGATATGACAACATTCAACTCATTACAAGCTAATGTTTGGCAATTTATGTTTAATACTTTAATTATTACACATATATCCACAAAAATACATTTGGGAATTAGAAAATGCTCGTTTTCACCCTTCACATGTCTTCAGAACTTAACATTATAAGGTACTCCCTCATTCGGTCGTGAACAAGAAAATTTTAGCCCCATAAACCAACAGAGATGCATTTTCGTGTTAGGAGTATTGTTGTACAACCGAACCGCCTATTGAACCAAAGATTTGTTCAGTCCCGTTTTCCAGGAGTTCAACTGGGTTCAACGCCCGTTGAACCGGGTTCAATACAAAGGAGGCTTTGATTTAATTTGAGTACTTATATGCATTGTTTGTGTCAGTGTAACAGAATAATAAACTGTCACATTTCCTGATTAGTGAGAACAAACTGTTTCTAGTAGAACCAGGGTTTGAAACCCACCGTTGTCATATATAATTTAGAACTGAAAGAATAAAAATATTGAATCAATAGGAGACTTTGTTTTTATTTTATTTTTTTCATTAACTTTTTTTTGTATACAAGCAAAATATTAAAAAAAATGAACGGTAGATAAGATTTACAGCATAAATAAAGAATACCAGAGCTAGATGCTGGTCTCCTACCAACATTATGCTACAAAGGAACAATTTTTGTTTCCCCGTGCCATTTGCCGTCAACCCCATGCCCGGAGCAAGCATAGTTAACAACCAGTTTCCCATCGAATCCAAAATTCTTTTACAATCCACATGTAGTTGCGTGATAACGAGATAATCTTTTTGCAATAAGATATGTACATTCTAAAACTCAGCTGAAATATTAGTCATCAAGCCCAAAAGTGGGGATCAAGCTAGGTTAGAGGCTTTACAGCAGGCAACAGTTCAAAAATGGAAGTGTTTTACCTCTTTATCAAATGCCTGCAATGCATCGAATATATGATTTATTGATGAAAGTTAATGACATTAATTTCGTGAAATTTCATCTAGGTGATCTAATGCATGATTGATAAGTGCCTTAAAATTCCCTGGAAATTCCATCATAGGTTATCTACACTATTTAACAGATGAACATGCCCAATTTATTTGAAGACAGATAGCCAAGTATGGTGTATATTTTTTTTCAGAACATGAAGGCACAATATATCTACGTAAAAAAAACTTATTAATGGATTAGCAGACAAATTGTCTGCTACTTGATCATTCATTCTTAAACTAATTTGAGTAGACATCAAGATGGAGCACGCAGGATAAATGTGGATCAGCAACAGGATAACAACATTGAGTTTTCATGTAGCCTATACACGTCGGTAATGAGTAAGCAACCCTAGGGGAAATTGCAAGACAAATAGGTCATTTGCAGGGAACTACATCACTTTCTTGCAGTTTCATAACTTGATTGTAACTTAACATTGAGTAATATCAAAGTGGATGGAGACCTATGCATCAGATTGTCGACAAAATAAGTATTGAAAACAGATTTAGGGAAAGTAATAATAATTTTTCTTATTCATTTATTGTTTCTTTACTGTATACATCTATATATAAGAATTACATTTTTGGAGAAGAAGAAAGGAGATTGAGAGTCGATTAAGGAGATGAGAGATTTTGGAGAATCTGTTTTCTATAGATTAGGAAACAGAATATACACAATAGTAATTTCAATATTTCAGCACTCCCCCTCTAGTTGGTGCATAGATATTGAACATACCCAACTTGTCAACAAACTTCAAGAAGAGCTGATTCGAAACCGCCTTGGTTAAGATATCTGCGAATCGATCACCTGACTTTACTTTAGATATCTCAATGACTTTCTCATCTAATTTTTCTTTGATGAAGAATCTATCTACTTCTACATGTTTCGTTCTATCATGCTGAATTGGATTAGCAGCAATATCACACGCCGCTTGACTATCACAATATACTTTCATAGGTTTATTCGGTCCATAGCCTAAGTCCTGCAACAAGAGTTTCAGCCATAAAGCTTCCACTATGCTTAAAGATACTCCACGATACTCAGCCTCTGCACTAGAGCGGACAACAATATTTTGCTTCTTGCTCCTCCATGTAACTAAATTTCCTCCAACAAAGGTGAAGTATCCTAAGCTGGGGCGCCTATCAATTATAGATCCTACCCAATCAGCATCAGTATATGCCTCGACCTTCAAGTGGCCATGTTTCGTAAATAAGATCCATTTTCCTGGAGCAAACTTAATATATCTTATAATTCTTATCACTGTATCCATATGCCGTTCCCGAGGTGCATGCATAAACTGACTTACCACACTTAAAACATATAATAAATCTGGCCGTGTATGTGCAAGATACATCAGCCGTCCAACCAATCTCTGATATCTTTCCTTATCACAAGGCACGTGATCAGATTCGTTGCAAAGTTTCAGTCCTTCTTCTAATGGTGTACTAATTAGCTGACAAGCGGACATTCCAGTTTTCTTCAATAAATTAAGAGCATACTTCTTTGAGACAGAAATATTTCCTTTCTTGAGCGAGAAACTTCAATACCAAGGAAGTATCTCAAAGGGCTAAGATTTTTCATTTCGAACTCTTGTGACAAGTAGTTCTTTAATGCCTTCCTCTCTTCAGGATCATCTCCAGATCCTATCATATCATCCACATAAATAATGAGAGCAGTAATTTTACCTTCTTTCCTTTTTAGGAACAGAGTATGATGTGATGTACTCTGATAGTATCCGAATGTCCTCATTGATTTGGTAAATCTCCCAAACCAAGCTCTTGGTGATTGCTTAAGCCTATACAATGCTTTCTTCAAATAATATACCTTATTGTTGTGTTGAACTGGTCTATTCGACCCTAGTGGAAGATCCACATAAACCTCTTCTGGCAAATCCTCATGCAAAAATACATTCTTCACATCAAATTGCTCTAATAACCAGTCAAGATTTGTAGCAAGTGACAGTAAAACTCGAACAGTGTTGAACTTTGCTACCATTGCAAATGTTTCATCATAATCAATTCCATAAGTTTGAGTGTACCCTTTGGCAACCAGCCTTACTTTGTATCGCTCTATTGAACCATCAGACTTGTACTTCACTGTATAAATCCATCTACATCCTACCGGCTTCTTTTCTGCTAGCAATTCGACTATCCCCCAAGTATCATTCTTCTTCAAGGACTTCATTTCTTCATCCATAGCTGCTTTCTACCTTGGATCGGCTAAGGTTTCCTACACACTGTTAGGAATAGATTCAACAGATAATTGATTCACAAATGCTTATTTGATTCAGACAATCAGTGAGTGGACACATAATGACTCATGGGATACTTGACATTACTAGTGGGATCAGGCTCATAAGTGGGTTTTGGGATACCTCTAGTAGTACGATTTGGGAGTTCTCTTCTTGGAGCTTCGGATAGAGATGATGATTGGTTTTGGGGTTCTGCTGGGGGTAGAGATGAATCTGATGGTGGTGGTGGTGGAGATGGTTCTGACGGTGCAGGTGGAAGAGATAAATCATCTTTATGGAGGTTCGGTAATGATTGTGGTTCTTCATGGAAATCTCCTTCCTCAACCAAATCCTGATTCGAGTGATCGTCACTACTTATATCCATATTCTCTCCCCTTATATCTGATTGTCAAGTCTGAACGGTAACCACTTCATCATAGGCAAGAGTTTGAACTTCATGTCGGTACTCCCCCTGAAGTTCAACCTCAGAAGAAAAATACATCTCATCTTCATGGAACACAATATCCATAGTCACAAACATCCTTTGAGTTGGTGGGTGATAACACCGATACCCTTTCTTATCCTGTGCATATTCCACAAAAACACATTGGACAGCTCGAGGAGTTAACTTATTATGTTCATGTTGATGAAGATAAACAAATGCAACACACCCGAACATATGAGGTGGCAAGTTGACAACTTTTGGTGCATTCATAGCTTCAGTTAATGCTTAAAATGGTGTGATGAAATTTATGATACTAGAGGGAACTCGGTTGATTAGGTATGCAGCAGAAGTAAGGGTTTCTCCCTAATAAATGAGTGGCATATTTCCATGGATAAGCGAAGCACGGACCGCCTCGAGCAAGTGTCTATTTTTTCTTTCCTTTCTGCAATCTTATTCTGTTGAGGTGTGTATGGGCATGTAGTCTGGTAAATAATTCCCTGTTCCACTAAATATTGTTGCAGATTCGAGCTCAGGTCCGCCATTATCACTCCTAAGAACTTGAATCTGTGATTTATACTGAGTCATAACATGCTTGTAAAATTTCCGAAACAAGCCACTAACTTTACTTTTCGACTTTATCAAACAAATCCAGGTCATACGTGTACATTCATCAATAAATGTCACAAACTATTTGGCTCCTCCAAATGTAGTGTTTTTGGATGGACCCCAAACATCAGAATGAATAATCATAAATGGAAGAGAGCTTCTACTTGGACTTAGAGGAAAGAGACACGGTGATCTTTTGCGAGTTCACACACATTACACCGAAAGGCAGAAATATCCAACTTCAAAAATAAACTTGGAAATAATTTCTTCAAATAACTAAAAGAATCATGCCCTAGACGTTGATGTCATACAGATTTCTTCTTCTCATCTTCGGATCCTTCCGCACTTAGATCTTGAGTCAACTTGCTTGAACTTTCAGATTCTAAATTTAGGTAATAAAGCTTTCCATGTCTAACTCCATAACCAATCGTCTTGCGAGTCCGAATATCATTAAACACACAATGTGAAGGCCAAAAAACTACGATATAATATAAGGTAGTAGTTATTTGAGCAACAGAGAATAGGTTAAAATTCAAGGATGGCACAACTAGGACAGTATCAAAGGTTAGGTTGTTTGTGAGTGGTATGGAATGTAGATTCTTGATTTTGATAACTACAACACGATACACATATGTTCTATTTTACATGTCTCTTGCAGTGTGTACTCAAAGCTTTCAAGGCTCAAGATCAAGCTACAAGACAAGAGTCATTCAGAGCTTCAAAGTTTTTCTAAGTTACAAGCTCAAGAACAAAAGAGTGTTTTGTTGTACAAGTTGTAATCTTTTGTTTTGTTTGCTTAGAAATTTGTAATAGCCTTGATTCACACACTCACACATCCCCTAAGATTAAAATAAAGTTTATTAAAATAAAAAAGTCAAATTCAAGCTTGTATGAGTTCAGCTGTCAAAGTACCAGTCGACTTACTTAGATAAGCAGTCGACTGTTCAAGTACGAAACAATCTGAACTTACTCAAGCTCTGCAATCGACTCCTTTGGCAACCTAGTCAACTTTTCGAGCAACTTTGACAATTTTGCTGAAAGTTTAAAATTTGATTTTCGAATTCAAATCTTTTCTGCCGTTTTTTTGGCAGTTGGCTAAGCTGTTTTCCAACGTCTTTGAAGTCTTTACTCTATAAATAGAGTTCAGATTGCAATTGGAAAAGGTTACCCCATACATTTAAGCAAGTCTTTGCTTTTGTGAAAAAGAATTCAAAGTTTTCAAGCAACTCTCACTTTCTTAGACTTGGTTCTCTAATTTCAGTCTTGCATAACAACGACTAAGTTGAAGACTGCGATTAGAAGTTGACCTATAGCCTCAATACAAAAATCTCACTAAAAAATCAAGGCTCTAGGTGTTGTAATCTTCTATTTCTTTTGGTTGTGAGAGTGGTCCTCTTGGTTGGAGAGAAGGGTTCTTGGTGTAGAGTCAGTGTTCACTGTAGGTTGTAGAGTGGGGTCTTGCTCTCTCTAGTGGTGAGAGAGGTCTACGAGTTTGGCATAATTATTGCCAAAGGTCGTAGGGTATTCCTGTAAATCTTTTCAAGAATAGTGAAAAATCTCAAGTGGGTTGCTTGGAGACTGGACGTAGGTTGGGAGGACCGAACCAGGATATATTGTTGTGTTAGCATTGTTGATTCTCTGTGGTTTGATCTCTCTAACTTGCAATTTTAATTTCGATGCATTTAATAGTTTATCTGTTTCTGATCAGTCGACTGATTGTCCTATTAAGTCAACTTACAGATTCGCTGCTCTTCTATTTGATAAACTCTTTTTTATCCGTCGATTCAGTCGACTAGTTTGTCTTTCCAGTCGACTGAACAATAGTTTCAAAGTTAAATAATTTTTAGTTTTTTACATAACACTATTCACCCCCCTCTAGTGTTATTTGTCTTGCATACAGGATCCAACACTTGGTATCAGAGCATGGTTAATTGCAATGGCATCTACTTCTATTTCAAATGTAAATCAATAACACGAAGGTCAATCTACACAAAGGCCGCCTCTCTTTGATGAAAAAAACTACAACTACTGGAAATGTACTATGAAGATTTACTTACAATCCATCAACTATGAAATTTTGAACATGACCGAGACGGAGTTTACGTTGCCTACTCTTCCTTTTGCTCAATGGAATGACGATATGAAGAGTAATACCATGAACCATGCAAAGGTGATAAATGCTCTCTTTTGTGCACTTGCTTTAGAAGAATTCAATCGTGGGTCAACCGCAACAACGGCATACCAAATATGGCATACTCTTGAGGTAACACATGAAGACACAAATAAGGTCAAGGAATCTAAAATTTCTGTTCTTGTTTACAAGTTCGAGATGTTCCGAATGAAGGAGAATGAAAGTGTATCAGAGATGATAACAAGATTCACCGACATCACAAATTCTCTTGTGGCTCTTGGAAAAACATATACGCGAGTAAAGATGGTGAGAAAGGTTCTTCGCGCTCTTACCCCCGAATGGGAAAAGAAGACTACCACAATTGAAGAAGCCAATGATTTAACACAACTTTCTTATGAAAATCTTGTTGGAAATCTAATAGCTTATGAAGTACAATTGGAGGAGCGCAAAAAGGACTTAGAACCGCAACAAAATAGAAAGAAAACTCTTGCTTTCAAGGCTATGTCTGAATCAGAAGATGATGAAGAAGAAATGTGTAACACCCCGCAAAATTGGAAATGATAATTTTTTTCTCGTGTGTTACGCACGTGTATTTTGTACCGTCACTGGTAATATTTGTAATGTGTTTTCACTAAGTATTTTGGATTTAGACTATTTATGCATTTTCCATATTGATTTTATCCTATTTGAGTCAACTAAAATATAATATTTCAATCTCTGTATTTTTACGTGCTTTTTATGTGTTTTCGATGCATGTATCAATTACGTATTTTTCCACCGTTACGTGTGATATTTCTATATTTCAATTATTTATTTTATGTATTCAAATTCGTTTAATAAAATGGAAATTTATTTTTTCCTATTTTTGGTTAAAATAATTTTATACGTGTAATGCACGTTTTTTTTGTGTACGTAGTGATTACGTCGTGGAATATATAAAATTAATAAATATATTTCTCTAATATTTTTTTCGATTATATTTTAATAATCTTCCATTTGATAAAAATAGATTTTTCATATTTTTGTGTTTTACGTGCGATGCACGTATTTTGGTGCGCGTATTTGAGCGTATTCGTTTTCAAAATAAAATTTTGAAGTGTGGGTATATTTATTTTATTTGTACATGAAATATTATAATTAATTTTATATGCATCTTGAATATTGTATACATGTGTTTTAATTTAAATAATAAAAATATTTAAAGGAAGTGTGTGCAAGTGCACCGCACATGCACGTGTATTAGGAGAGAGTGGAAGAGGCCGGTTTTGAAGATGAGAGGCCGAGGGTTAGAAGGTGAGGAGATGGAGTAGTGGGAGAGTGGAAAGTGGAAGTGGGTAGTTATTAGGTGGAGGAGATTTGCATTTTAGCCCTTCCTTTGTTCCTATAAAAGTGTGGGTTCAGTCAATGGAGATTTAAATGTAAGTGATTTACATTTGTGTTGTTCTATAGGCTGATTTTTTCTCTTCCCTTTTTCTTTTGGATTGCTGGAGTCGTGAATCAAGTAGTTATTGAACCTTCATTCATGATGTTCTCCTCATATACATTGATGTGAGATTGTATGTGAGTACTTTTTTCCTGGGTATCAGAGTGGCGCAGTGGAAGCGTGGTTAGTTGAACCTACATTTATGATACATTACACGTAGAAACACTTCATTTTCAAATTATTTTTCGAGAATTTTCATCCTAATATTTTTCAACATTCAATATTTTTCAATACTATTAAATCACATGAATGTCTATTATTTTGTCTATCTTCCTTAGTCTTGATCTTTTTGAATTTGTTTTATCTTTCTTTCAATCTTAAAGATTTATCCTTCGTGTTTTTGTGTCACTTTATGTTTATCTATTTACATTTGTTATTACTTTTTGTATTATTGCAACTATTATTTTCTTCAGTGATTATTTCTATTATACTTTGAATTTTGCTTATGAATTTTGCTTATGTGAATTCATTTTACATGATTTGATTTTATTATCTTATATTATCTTATATATTTCAGTATATTTTTAATAAGATTGAAATTTTCTACCTATATAAATATGACCTACCATTTTGTTTTATTATCTACATTCGATAATATTGTTATTATATATTATCTACTAATTTGTTTTGTTATATTCACTTTTACTATTAATCACTACTCATTAATTTTGTAGTTTTACGCTTCTTCAATATAGTACATACACTACATAATTATTGTTTTCATTTGCATTTTCATCTCGTGCATATGCTTTACACTATTTTCATCTTAATATTATAAATCATTTTCATTACTACAAATTTTGTACATCCTATAATTAAAGTATATCTATTTTAATATTTTATCGTCATAATTTCCTACTTTATTTGCAACTTTTCCATCCACTTTTATATCACTGATTTGAAACATAATACTATATTTTATTAAACATCTCAATATCCAAGAGTACATGGAAGATTACATCTTTCCATCTCCCATTTTTGTTCAACCTGATGTCGTGAGGGCAAATATGCAACTAGACGTCAATAGAGGCAAACTGCAGCTGGACGTCGGGGAGGTAAAGTCTGCAACCAAATGTCCAGAAGGCAAACTGCAATCGAATGTCGTAGAGGCAAATTCTGCAACTTAAGGTCGATGATGCAAGTCTGTAGTTGGACACCAACGAGGCGAACCTACACCAGAAGGAGATTTTCTACTTAGATAACCCCTACCCTGTTTTCCTATAATATTTACATACCACTATTATATTTTTGTACTAGTTTATACTATTTTACAACCTAGCATTATAATAATTAAACTAATTTCTATCCTACTTGTGTATTTACTACTTAATATCAACTTTCTTCTTCCTAGTATTTTGAATCTTTTAGCATTTCATACCGCTTTATCGTATTTCATTTTGCTACTAGCTTATCTTGGATTTGGTGTGTACTCACCTAACAAAAATAAAATTGGTATTTATACTTTTTCTTCAATTTGTAAGTTATTTCTATATAATTAGTTTTCGCACTATTTCAATAATATATTACTACTTTTACAACTATGATGTTTTGTTTTTACTCCTACAAATCGTTTATAATTTTCGTATCATAACATTGTTTGTTTCACCCTTATGATTTTGATGCCTATATACGTATATACTTTTATATGTTGGTTTTCGTACTCTACTTGACAATTCAAAAGTATTTGATGTATGTCTTCTATATCTTTAATTTTCAAATCGTATGTATAATTATTATAGTTATCTTACAAATTATTTTATGATATTAATTTGTTTACGCTTTTAACTAAATTTCATTCTCGTTTATTTTGCACTCTTATCCAATAGTTTTCTTTTAAATGGCTAATTCAATTCTGTCATATAGTACCAATTCAGTTTGTGATTTTCTACCGTTTATTACTTTGATAAAATTTGATTACTCATTGAGTATATTTCTCTTTATTACATTGTTTTCCGAACTATTCCACAATTAACGACTAAGTTTTTTCCCTTTTACCTCATGCTCTACATAATGTTATTTTTGTATGAAAATTTATCTCAATCTATCCTATCTTTTGTCACATTTATTTTCTTATGCTATTTTCCTAGTTTTATTGTTCCATTCTTATAAAATTTTGATATTCATAGTTTTCTTATATATAGAGTTTGCTTGTTTTTCTTCATTGCTTATTTTATACTATATTTATTTTCTGGATGTTTACAGTTTTCTATAGACAATAAGGTATTTTCTTTGGTGTGTACAAAATACACCATTTTCCTAGCGAGTTCTGAGGACAGAACTGTTCTAAGGGAGGGAGAGTGTAACACCCCGCAAAATTGGAAATGACAATTTTGCCCTTGTGTGTTACGCACGTATATTTTGTACCGTTACTGGTAATATTTGTAACGTGTTTTCACTACGTATTTTGAATTCCGACTATTTATGCATTTCTCGTATTGATTTTATCATATTTGAGACTAAAATATAATATTTCAATCTCTGTATTTGACGTGCTTTTTATGTGTTTTCTATGCACGTATCAATTACATATTTTTTCACCGTTACGTGTGATATTCCTGTGTTTCAATTATTTATTTTATGTATTCGAATTCTTTTTATAAAACAGACATTCATTTTCCCCTATTTTTGGTTAAAATAATTTTGTACATGTAATGCACGTGTTTTCTGTGTAATAGTGATTATGTCGTGAAATATATAAAATTAATAAATATATTTCTCTTATGTTGTTTTCGATTATATTTTAATAATCTTCCATTTGATAAAAATTGATTTTTCGTATTTCGGTGTTTTACGTGCGACGCACGTGTTTTGGTCTGCGTATTTGAGCATATTTGTTTTCAAAATAAAATTTTAGAGTGTGGGTATATTTGTTTTATTTTTGAATTAAATATTATAATTAATTTTATATGCATCTTGAATATTGTATACATGTATTTTAATTTAAATAATAAAAATATTTAAAGAAAGTGTGTGGAAGTGCATCGCACGTGCACGTGTATTAGGAGAGAGTGGAAGAGGCTGGTTTTGAAGATGAGAGGCAGGGGGTTAGAAGTTGAGGAGATGGAGTAGTGGGAGAGCGGAAAGTGGGTGTTTCAATTATTTATTTTATGTATTCGAATTCTTTTTATAAAACGGAAATTCATTTTTCACTATTTTTGGTTAAAATAATTTTGTACATGTGATGCACGTGTTTTCTGTGTACATAGTGATTACATCGTGAAATATATAAAAATAATAATATATTTCTCTTATGTTGTTTTCGATTATATTTTAATAATCTACCATTTGATAAAAATCGATTTTTCGTATTTCGGTGTTTTACGTGCGACACGTGTTTTGGTGCGCGTATTTGAGCGTATTCGTTTTCAAAATAAAATTTTAGAGTGTGGGTATATTTATTTTATTTTTTCATGAAATATTATAATTAATTTTATATGCATCTTGAATATTGTATACATGTGTTTTAATTTAAATAATAAAAATATTTAAAGGAAGTGTGTGGAAGTGCATCGCACGTGCAGTAGTGGGAGAGTGGAAAGTGGGAGTAGGTAGTTATTAGGTGGAGGAGATTTGCATTTTAGCCCTTCCTTTGTTCCTATAAAAGTACCCCTAGCTCCTACACCTTTCTCCATCACCTCTTTTCTTTCCTTCTCTGATTCAATTCCGTAAGCCAGCAAGCTCTTGTTGCTTTCTCCACTCACCAAACCTATGTTATAGTATATCCTACTATATATATGCATACATAGGTAGACAATTACACCTCTTTCAATTCTCCTTCCTTTCCTTCATCCCCTGTGCATTTCCGAAAAGCACACAACGCGAGCACACCTCCTTTTGTACTCCTCCACCTAATACACATACATACCTAACCTATTCTAGCATATATATATATATATAGTTATATGTGTATATACATATATATGTTAGAGGAAAAGTTGAAGATGGAGCTACTGTTGCTTGGCCAAAAATGAGGAGGAGTTGGTGCTCTTGATGTCTTTTGCAATGCCGAGATGAGGAATTTTCTTGCCAGCAGAATTCGAGAAGGCCAATCGGAGTTTCTAGGAGCTCTCATTCTAGGAGTGCAATTGCTAGGAATTTAATTTCCTTGGGTGGGTGATCTAGTGTTTTCTAAATGTAGAAAATGCATGCTAAAATTGATAAATGAATAGTATAGATTGAATTTGATGTGATGTATGTAGACATAATCCATGCTAATGTAGTATGCCATGAATGAAAGTAATCTTTTTGTGACTAAGTAACTAATTGCCATCATGATAATTAGAAAGAAGAATATTAAACAAAAGAATTAATGCCATGAATCATACTAATATGCTTGTTAATTTGTACATTTCGAAATATATAATTTGTAAGTTGAGACTTCCCTTGTAGTTAAAATAAATTGTAGTGAAGTTTATTGGGTACAAATAAAATCTTATATAGTGGTTGAAAAGAAACAAATTTCTATTTTTGATTAAATTGAAAGAATACAATTCATGATCATTAATGAAAGAAAAATATTTTGAAATTAGATATAATGTCTAAAATATCAATTAAGAATTCGTGATTTACTGTTTCTAGAAAACTCAGTATGAATGAGATAATCACAGTCCTTTAGAAAAGATTAGATCGATCATATGTTTGAGTTTTGTGAAATAAATTAGTTACTGTGCTGATTGAAAAAAAGCATAACAGTATAATTTGATATCAATAGTCGCAATGGACTTAGTGGCTAGCGGAGTGGGCTTTGGGTGTTCACTGTGGTGGGCGGTTGGTCTTGGGTTCGAAACTTGTTAGACACATTTTATTTTGTTTTCGTTTAATTAAATCCAAAACCCGAAAGATAATATGTGGGAATTTCGGGATGGCATATTGACAGCCCAGTCACGTGGACTTATTGGCTAACGGAGTGGACCTTGGGCGTTCACTGTGTGGGCCGGGGGTGCCTGGGTTCGAAACCCGACAGTGCCAATTTTTTTTTTTTTTTTGATTTCTTTGTGGATTTAAGTGAGTTTAATGCAAATAAAATTTGGGGAAAAATTCTAATATTTCCTTAAAAAGATTTAGAGTTTATTAAAATTAGTTTCATAATTTTTCATGTATATTTTGAGGAATTAAAAGTGAAATTGAGATTAAAAAATGAGTTGATGACTTCAAAATTATTTATTTAAGAATGTGACATTTATTTCTTTTAAAAGAAGAGTAAAATATTGATGTGAGAATTGAAATCTCTAGAAGAAATTCTACACTTATTTTGGTTTAAGAAATACTTGATATGGGTGGAGATATGTTATATGAGCTTAAATTGCTAATGAGATTAAAATCTATTATGAGTTCATGAAAAGAATTATTGCTTTGTTTGAAAGATTGTGAATAAATGAATAATGAAAGGTGCTAAGATAAGAAATGGATCATATTGTGAATAAGTTGAAGATATGAATACCGTTGAGTTTAATACATGATTATAGAGGGTATGAGTACCCATGGATTCTTGTACATGAAAGGTTATAATCTAGAATTTAGTGAGACCTCGGGTACCGGCATTGTTGATATAAAAGATTTGAATTATATTTTTGAGATATGGCCATAGAGCTATCTCGGTATTTGTGATTAAGATCGGTAGAGGGTAAAACTAACTATAGGTATGATAATTTATTCATGTCTTGAACTTAAGAACTAGGCACATAAGTGAAGATGTAGTAAAGCTTGGGCAAAGATAAGTGGGGCACTTTATATAGTCGGGCGGTGTACTCCGGAACTATAGACCCAGTCGGGCGGTTTACTCCGGGACTGAAGTTGCTTCGATGGAGACGAGCTTTTATTTAAAATCCGAGACTATGCGTAGTCAGGCTGATAGTTTGCCGTACTCCAGTGTATATACGTATATCGGGGCTAGAAGGGCACTTGTAGGATGTTCGCACGATGAGAATTCTGTATAACAGTCGGGCGGTGTACTCCGGGACTGGAATCCGTACTCGTGGAATATCTAAACCTTACTTTTATTACTGGGTAGTTTTTATGGCGAGAGATCGAACCCTTTTAATGTGGAGTACGTAAGTGCTTGGCTGCTTGCCCTCGGACCTATGTAGTATGGGATGTATAGAATCCGAACAAGTATGCATTAGTGTCATCTTAGTATAAAATATCTGCTTTAGGCATTAAGGCATGACATACACTTACATGTTCAGAGTAGTCACATTGTAACACTTTATTTGCATTCAAGTTTGTGGTTTGTTAAAGTATTAAGATCGTTATATTTTCGGCATAGAAGGATGGCCGTGTATAACATTTTCGTCGGTTGTAAGCAACTGACGTGCCCACAGTTTTATATGCAGGGGTTGGATTTTCATGAAGATATACAGTTGATATGATGCTGTTGATTAATTACATGTTAAAGATGTTGCAAATTGTATATTGTTTTCATTGTTGTACTTCATTTTATCTTCCGCTGTGTAAAGAAATGTAAAGGACTCTGATGTATTATAAAAATTTCAAATTTACTTGTAAATTTGTACGAAGTGAAGTGTAAAGAACCTGTGGAACTTCGAATTCAGCCTTACTTGGAATTCAGGGCATTACAAAATGGATATGTTCACAAGGAAATTCAAAAAATTCCTTCGCAAAGGTAAATTTAATTCAAGATTAAAGGATACTAATGAACCTCCTACTTGTTTCAAATGCAATAAGATAGGTCACATGAAGAAGGACTGTCCATTGGAGAATGCAAAGTTTAAAGGCAAAGTTTCAAACTTCAATAAGGACAAATCCACCAAGAACGAGTACATGAAAAACAAGAAGGCACTACAAAAGAAAGTAGCTTTCCTGGCGATTATTCCCCGGCATTTTACTAGTAGCGCCGGGGTAGGGAGCCAGTAGGAATTGGGCGCCAGATGGGATGGTCATACACCGGCGGTCGATTTAAAACGCCGGTGAATGTTAGTATTCACCGGCGTTTTATCTAAACACTCCGGTGAAGTTTATTATTCACCGGCGTTTTTTATTATAAATGCCGGCGAATATACTGGCACATTCACCGGCGTTTCCAATTAAAACGTCGATGAATAACTGGGAATAAAACCCACGAACCCTAATCGTTCGCTCGCCATTTACCCATTACCCCAAAAAAAAAGAGGGAAAAAAGGCGCTTCGTTTCCCTCCTTCCCCGCTCTATTTCCCGCGCGTTTGCCTCCGCCGCTTCGTCCTCTTCGACGGCCTTCGACCATTCGAAATCGTCCCTTATTCCCTTCGTCCTTTTCGATTTCGTTCTTCCCTCTCTCGATCTGGAGGTGAATCGGCAGTCGCCCCCTCTCTCTCTCTCTCCTACGCCCCTGCCCTCGTCGCCCCGCTCCCTCCCTCTCTCTTCGGTATGATCTCTTGATTTCCCTTATTTTCCAAAAAAGGCAGCTTTTTTCAGTTTATTCATTTCGATTTCCTTAGCATGAACGGTTTAGTTGAGATGAAGAATTAATAGAAAAATATATGCTTAGATAATGGAAATTTTCATCTTCTTTTACTGTTAATGAAGCTGATTTCATGCATCTGATTGTCTTCATGGCATGTTTGTTTTTTTACCCAAAATGGGTTCACTGTGAACTGAGGATATTGTATAGGTACGTATGCCAAAATTCTCTGGCCGGATATGCACCACACTTGGGTTTTAGATTTAGTTGGGCACAGTGAATTAGTAGAGCAACATATAAGCTCAGTTAATGGGAAATTTTCATTTTTAGATACTATTAAAGTAACCTGATTGCAATCTTTGGCATGGTTTTTTAACACAAAATGGGTTCACTTCCAAACTAAGTATGCTGCATAGCATACCCGTTTTTTTTCACTGTTAATGAAGCTGATTTCATGCATCTGATTGTCTTCTTGGCATGCATGTTTTTTTACCCAAAATGGGTTCACTGTGAACTGAGGATGCTATAGGTACGTATGTCAAAATCCTCCGGCCGGATATGCACAACAATTGGATTTTAGATTTAGTTGGGCTAAAGAAGTAGTAGAGCAACATATAAGCTCAGATAATGGGAGATTTTCATTTTCAGATACCGTTAAAGTAACCTGATTGCAATCTTTGGCATGGTTTTTTAACACAAAATGGGTTCACTTCCAAACTAAGTATGCTGCATGCATAGCATCCCCAGTTTGTATAGGTTCACTTCCAGACTAAGTGAACTGAGGATGCTATAGGTACGTATGCCAAAATCCTTCGGATACGCACAACAATTGGGTTTTAGATTTAGTTGGGTTGAAGAAGTAGTATAGCAACATATAAGCTCTGATAATGGAAAATTTATCATTTTCAAATACTGTTAAAGTAACCTGATTGTCAATCTTTGGCATGGTTTTTTATACGAAAATGGGTTAACTTCCAATCTAAGTATGCTGCTAGCATCCCATTTTCTTTTTTTGTTGTTAGTGAAGCTTATTTTCATGCATCTGATTGTCATCTTGGCATGTTTTTTTTACCAAAATCGGTTCACTGTGAACTGAGGATGGTATAGGTACGTATGCCAAAATCCTCCGGCCGGATATGCGGCTACAATTGGGTTTTAGATTTAGTTGGGATGAAGAAGTAGTAGAGCAACATATAAGCTCAGATAATGGGAAATTTTTCATTTTCAGATACTGTTAAAGTAACCTGACTGGAATCCTTGGCATGGTTTTTTAACAAAATGGGTTCACTTCGTAACTAAGTATGCTGCATAGCATCCCCAGTTTCTTTCACTGTTAATTAATTGAAGCTTATCCCATGCATCTGATTGTCATTTTGGCATGTTTTTTTTGACCAAACTGGGTTCACTGTGAACTGAGGATGCTATAGCTCTATGCCAAAATTCTCCGGCTATGTACAACAATTGGTTCAGCCTGCAAAATATATGCTTACATACTAGACATTTTAATTTTTCTTTTACTGTTTCTTTTGTTTAGTAGTAGTATTATTATTATTATTATTATTATTATTATGAGATAAGTGATTATTAGTAGTCATGAACAAAATAGTTCATGAGTCATCAGATCTTCTTGTTACCGTAGTTACAGCAGGACGCACTCATTATTCGGCCGATTCCTCTTCATCAGCAAAATACCCTTTACCATCATCATCTCCTTGAACGGAAAGCCAAATACAGGGGAGACTATAGTCGATTTTTTTTTATGCTCGAACACAGGGTGTGTGATAAAATACCGTCTAAGGTGGTTGTGATCATTTCCACAAAAGGTCGTTTAGGGTTTGGTGAATAGAGTAGATTGTATTAAGAAGTAGTTTTTTTTTGTACATTTTTTGGAGCCACAATTTCTTTATTTTACAGTTAAAGATTATATCGTTTATTTATTTGCAGCTAGGGATGATTTTCAAATAGGTGAAATTTAATATACAAAATGCCTTTTACTGTTATTACTATTTAATATATCAAATTTTAATTTCAGACTGTGTGCTATTGATATAATGGATAGAAGTTGGATTAGTAAACCACGATTATCCAAGGAGTACCGTGATGGTATTAAAGATTTTATTATCTTTGCCAAACGACATTCCCGTGATCCCAACCTAATCCTTTGTCCATGCCTTCGCTGTACAAATTGTATGCTGAGGACATGTGACGTAGTACATACACACTTGGCTGTCAACGGTTTTCTTCAAGGGTGCACAAGGTGGTTTTGTCATGGAGAGGATCATACGGCAGCTCCTGTTCGTCCGGTTGTATTAGAAAATGAGGCTGAGCCCTTAGTGAACGAAGACTTAAGCGTTCCCGATGAGATGCATGCTTTGTTACAAGATGCCATGGGGAATCATAATGTTCCTTTCCACACCAATGACCCAACAACCGAAGTTCACAATGAGTCAATAGAAACAAACCAGATTGGTGGTGGGGTGGACGAGGAAATGTCTGGCCCCACCCATGAAAATAATAAGCAGCAAGAATCCTTCGCTAAGTTACTTGAAGATGCTAGTATCCCGTTGTACCGCGACTGCACCAAATTTTCTAAGTTCTCATTCATTGTCAGACTATTTCAGATTAAATGTTTAAACGGGTGGTCTGCTAAGTCCTTCACTATGCTACTTGAATTGTTGAATGAAGCATTTCCTGAAATCTGTATTCCAAACTCAGCATATAAAATCAAAAAATTCCTAAGTTCTCTCGATCTAGGATATGAAAAGATAGCAGCATGTCCAAATGACTGTATGCTTTTCACGAGTGGTAAGGAAAGTCTGGAGAATTGCGAAGTGTGTGGTTCTTCGAAATGGAAAGAAAGACCAAATCAAGACGAGGGAGCCAGCGGATCTACTAAGCGAAGTAGGAAAAAGAAGCCTGCCAAAACATTGCGTTACTTTCCTCTGATTCCTAGGTTACAAAGGTTGTTTATGTCCACGAAAACTTCTTCTGATATGAAATGGCATGCTGAAGGCCGCACTAATGATGGGATTCTTAGACATCCTGCTGATTCTCAATCTTGGAAAAGATTTGATGAAAGATATCCTGATTTTGCGGAAGATCCTCGAAATGTGAGACTTGGACTAGCTAGTGATGGTTTCAACCCTTTCAGGCAAATGAGTAGTACATACAGCATATGGCCGGTTGTGTTGATACCATACAATTTGCCGCCTTGGAAATGCATGAAGCAGTCCTCATTTATTTTGTCCATGATAGTTCCTGGACCGAAAGGTCCTGGAAATGATATAGATGTGTACCTACAACCGTTAATAGATGAACTTCAGAAGTTGTGGGTGGGTGTTCCAACCTATGATGCTGTGGCTAAAGAAACATTTTCTCTTCGTGCCGTGTTGTCTTGGACAATCAATGATTTTCCAGCATATGCAAATTTATCTGGATATAGTACTAAAGGACGTTATGCATGTCCATGTTGTGCTGACCAAACTAGTTCAAGGTGGTTGTACAATGGCAGAAAGTTTTGCTATATGGGTCATAGGAGATGGTTGCCTGACACACATATATTTCGGGCAGAGGCAGCGACATTTGATGGCATCGACGAGTGGGAACATGCTCCTGGGTCTTCCTCTGGTTCAGATATTTTGAGGCGGGTAGATGGTCATCAATTCAAATATGGAAAGGAACCAGAAGTCAGGACAAAGGGCAAGAAAAGGGCAAGGCCGGAGCAAGATGAGGAGACCGATCTATATGGCGAGGATGAGGATCAAAACTTGACGAATTTAGGTGCATGGAAGAAGAAGAGTATTTTCTTCAAGTTGCCGTATTGGGAATTCAACTTACTGAGACATAATTTAGATGTGATGCATATCGGCAAAAATATAGGTGAGAATTGTATAGGAACAGTTATAGGAGATGATCGGAAGACAAAGGACAATCTGAAGAGCCGACTTGATTTGAAGTCAATGGGCATCCGACATGAGTTGCACCCAGAAGAATTGCCGAACGGGAAAGTGCTCCTACCTCCTGCAATCTATTCAATGTCAAAATCGGAGTTGGAGTTGTTTTGCAAAGTACTACTTGAACTGAAAGTCCCCGATAGCTATTCTTCTAACATGGCAAAATGTGTCAACTTTAAAGAGAAGAGGCTTCAGGGGCTAAAGTCACACGACTACCACATCCTAATGCAGGATCTCCTTCCTATGGCCCTAAGGTCTTCAATGTGTGAGCAAGTTACTACTGTCCTGAAAGATCTTTGTAGCATATATAAAGGTATTTGCTCAAGAATGCTTCGTGTTGAAGATCTGGACCAATTGGAGCAGCAGGCAGCATTGACACTTAGTAAAATGGGGATGATATTTCCTCCATCGTTTTTCACTATTATGATTCACTTCATAATCCACCTTGCTGGTGAAGCCAGAATCGGTGGTCCTGTTCACTATCGGTGGATGTACCCCATTGAGAGGTAAAATAATTCGTTCATCTTACGAAATTGAATTTTCAAAAGCTCATTTCTTTTAATCCCCTAATCCGCTCTAGTTTATTAATTGTACATGTTCAGGTACCTATACCGGCTAAAGGGTTATGTGAAAAATAGAGCATATCCTGAAGGGTCAATAGCCCAGGGATATCTATCAGAGGAGTGCTCACATTTTTTTTCCAGGTATTTGCCTGGTGTGGAGACATCTTCCAGTAGACCACGTAGAAATCCAGACATTTCCAACCTTGATGGTGCACAATATCTTTTTGATACCGCTGGCACCACTGTTGGTAAAGTTGATGCATTTGAGCTCGATAGCTTAGCGTGGGAACAGGCACATCGATATGTGCTAGACCATCATGCATCAGTGGAACCATTTCGAAACTAAGTTGCTTTTAAATGTAAATCGAATACAGTGAAAACCGCGGAGTTCGATATTTTTGATACTTTTGTTATTCCTAATTTCAATTGCTTGTTTTTTAGCGAATTTGTCAGGGACATCAAACGAAGGGCTAGACCAAGAAGACTACCACCACGTGAACAAAACAAGCTGATGAATGAAAAATTTCATAAGTGGTTTGAATCTCATGTAGGTGAATTACAGTTATGCAAGTTAATCTTTATTATATCTATATTTTCTATGGTGTTGATACGATTTGCGCAAAATTAATAGGTACATTCTTTGGGTCCTGAAGGTGCGTCATCTGAAATACAAGTACTTGCCAAAGGTCCCTATCAGATGGCCAAAAGATACGGAGGATACATATTCAATGGTTTTAGATTTCGTACTAAGGATCGTGAATCTAATTTGAAGTCTCAAAATAGTGGAATGATAGTGACGTCTAAGACTAGAAGTTATGCTTCCAAATCGGACACGAGACCTGTAGATGGGGATCTCGACTACTATGGAGTGCTCACGGATATCATTGAGTTGAATTATTTTGGCCATTTCCATGTTGTCTTATTTCGTGGGGATTGGGCTGAGTTTGATAGGAATTTTGCTAACAACAAGGACAAGCTTGGCTTCACAGTTGTGAACTTCTCAAAATTGATTCACATCGGTACACACATTAGCCATGAGCCATTTGTGTTTCCATCCCAAGTGCAACAAGTGTTCTACATTGCAGATCCAACCCTGCCAAAATCGTATGTGGCTATCCCTATGCAACCAAGAGATGTATTCCAACTGGGCGATACTTCAGACAATAAAGACGGTGAAGACATGAACAGTTACATTGCTTCTGAGTTTCCTGTGTTTGATGTAAACACAACCGATCTTGGAATTTGCGGGACTTGGCTCCGCAAGGATGGAGAAGAGGGCGATGTACTGGAAGATGTCGTATTGTAGTTTACATGATTTTTTATGCAAGTTTATTATATGTCTGTAATTTTATGTCTTAAATCTTGTTGTAATATTATGTCTGTAATTTCGAATATGTTCATTATGAATTTAATACACTGGTTTAATTGTCTTTCTATTTTCTACTGCTTGGTATTATTTACATTAAACTATGCTTAGTGTCATTTGAACCAAACTATCATTTGAACCAAGTTATCGGATCCTTGACAGGTACAACATGCCGAGGCGTGGAAAGAGGGTAAATATAAATGATGGCAACGAGAGCCATGGGGATGAGCAGCCACTAAATAATAGTGGCAGGCAAACATATGAGAGTGAGGGTAGCACACCGCCCACTGTCAAAAAACATCGGTAAGTCTTGAAATTGGTATTTTTAAAGAGATTATGTTACTTGAATGCATGAAAGACACGTACTAGTGTTTGTGAGTCTGCATTGTGGCTGTCGTCTATGTCGCATTTCGTCTATGTTTCTTAAGTGGGCTGTGATTAGAGAGAAAGGGCTGGAGTGGAGATCTGGAAACCCAAAATAGAGACATCTCGTTTATTATAATCTACACTTATTGTTGGACCAATCCCCTTTTGCTGTTGTTGCTGATGTCTCTTTGTGTGCGTGTGTTGAAGAGAATGAAGGGATGAGAGAGAGACGAGGAAAATGCCGCTATGTTAGCCTGGTGTATCCTCATTCTCTACGATCCCTCTTTCTGGCTCCATATATGGCTTCTATATTAAATTGGTTTCCTTCCACGATGACAGTCCGTAATACTACACTTGATATGAGCCCATGTTCATAGCTGCATCCTATTGCATACTCACAAACAACTAATACTTGTCGGCCTTGCATCGTATGCCCAACCCCATTTTGGCACATAACCTGGTATAGATGACATTGTACTGATTTGGAGGAGGTGAAAATGGGACCATAAAATAGCTTAAGAAGACCATCAGGTTTGTGAAATAAGCTTCACTAACAGTGAAAGAAACTGGGGATGCTATGCAGCATACTTAGTTTGGAAGTAGTCCCATTTTGTGTTAAAAAAACCATGCCAAAGATTGCAATCAGATGCATGAAATCAGCTTCTTTAACAGTATCTGAAAATGAAAACTTTTCATAATCTGAGCATATATGTTTCTTTAACAGTGACTGTGAACAATTGTTCTTAATTGGGCTGTGATTAGAAAGAGACGAGTTGGAGTGGAGATCTGGAAACCCATATAGAGACATCTTGTTCATAATAATTTATTATGGTTGTTGTTCTTGTCGCTCTTGCTGTTGTTGCTGATGTCTCTATGTGTTCGTGTGCTGAAGGGAAAGAAGGGGTGAGAGAGAGATGAGGAAAATGCCGCTATGTTAGCCTGGTGTATCCTCATTCTCTACCATTCCTCTTTCTGGCTTCTATATTTGGTTTCCTTCCACGATGACAATTCCAGTTAAAACTACACTTGCTATGAGCCCTATTCGTATTTTTATTCCATGAAGAATTGATCTATGACTACAATCTCCATTCAAAACCCAATTGTTCACTCAAACATGCTCCTTGTATCTGAACTCAAACATCACATTAATAAACATCTTTTCTGATAATGGCTACAATTGTGGAAGCTCTCTCTAAGTCTCAATTCTTCAAGGTTTTGTTGCCTACTTCTTTATAGAAGCTGGTACTCTATTTTTCTTTAAAGAGAGGAGAATGGAGTACCAACTTCTGTAAAGAAGTAGGCAACAAAACCTTGAAGAATTGAGGCTTAGAGAGAGCTTCCACAAGTGTAGCCATTATTAGAAAAGATGTTTATTAATGTCATGTTTGAGTTCAGAAACAAGGGGCATGTTTGAGTGAACAATTTTCCAAAATGGGTTCACTAACAGTGAAGGAAACTGGGGATGCTATGCAGCCTACTTAGTTTCTTTAACAGTGACTGAAAATTTCCATAATCTGAGCATATAAATTTTTCATAATCTGAGCATATATGTTTCTTTAGCAGTGACTGTGAACAATTGTTCTTAATTGGGCTGTGATTAGAAAGAGACGAGTTGGAGTGGAGAAGGGAAAGAAGGGGTGAGAGAGAGATGAGGAAAATGCCGCTATGTTAGCCTGGTGTATCCTCATTCTCTACCATTCCTCTTTCTGGCTTCTATATTTGGTTTCCTTCCACGATGACAATTCCAGTTAAAACTACACTTGCTATGAGCCCTATTCGTATTTTTCTTCCATGAACTGAGGATGGTGCATAGGCTGGTGCCTGGTGTATCCTCATTCTCTAGCATCCCCAGTTTCTTTCACTGTGAGTGAAGCTTATTTCACAAACCAGATGGTCTTCTTAAGCTATTTTATGGTCCCATTTTCACAAACTGTTAGTGAAGCTGATTTCAAGCACCTGATTGTCTTCTTGGCATGTATGTTTTTATACCGAAAATGGGTTCACTGTGAACTGAGGATATTGTATAGGTACGTATGCCAAAATTCTCCGGCCGGATATGCACCACACTTGGGTTTTGCGATATAGTTGGGCTGAAAAAGTAGTAGAGCAACATATAAGCTCAGATAATGGAGAAATTTTCATTTTCGGATACTGTCAATGTAACCTGATTGCAATCTTTGGCATGGTTTTTTTAACACAAAATGGGTTCACTTCCAAAATGAGTATGCTGCATAGCATCCCCAGTTTCTTTCACTGCTAGTGAAGATTATTTCACAAACCTGATGGTCTTCTTAAGCTATTTTATGGTCCCATTTTTACTAACTGTTAGTGAAGCTGATTTCAAGCACCTGATTGTCTTCTTGGCATGTATGTCTTCTTGGCCTACCAAGCAATGTGGGATGATAGTGATTCATATTCGGAAGAAGAAAATGATGAATCTAATGAAGTTGCAAACGTGTGCTTCATGGCAAATCAAAGCGATGTAAGTGATAGTATAGATTCTAGTGATTTGTTAGAAGCTTTTAATGAAAATTTTCAAAAATTAAAAAAGGAGAAAATAAAGGGTAAGAATCTAGAGAAAGTTAATCAAATTCTTTTTCAAGAAAATCTTGATTTACAAGTTGAAGTCAAGTCTTTAACTTCACGTATTTCCTACTTGGATATAGATCTTATATCTCTAAAAAGGAATTATGAAGAGATATCTAAGAATGTATCTAAATCAATGTTCTATAAAGCGCTAGGCGGTAGTCGGGCGGCCGATGGGGGCCTAGCGCCTAGACCTTGTAATCGGAGATTAAGCGGCTAGGTGGTGGGCGGTTTTTTAAATTTATTTATTTATTTGTTTATTTGTTTATTTATTTATTTATCAATCTTTTGGGTTTATTTTGATGTTACCTCTTTTTACTCTTTATTGCTACTCATTCTTACTATTGAACTTTTTCTCTTTGCAATTGTAGGATGGGCTTCACATAGTCGAATCGATGTGTTATTGTATCGGTGAACATGAGGACTCTATCTTCTCCATATCCGATGTAAACCACATTGTGGCTACTCATAAAAGAATACAAGTTCTAAAGAGAGAATAAATATAAAGTTGATAGATGATCTCATGATATGCTTGATAACGATGAACAGCTTTAACTAATAACCACACTTAGATCAGATAACTTCCTCCCATCTCATGACATGCTGTCCCATACTAAGTGGATTGGCCATCCATAGATTGCTTTGGAAAGATATGTAGATCTAGGTGACATTTTAGGAGCTGAAAATAGAAGATGAATAAATTGCTTCACTAATGAAGAAAAGCATACTACTTATAATCTGGTAGACTGATTGAGCCTTGAAGTTGTTGTCACATGAGACTTCTTATAAACTTCCCCCTCTGGTGCATAACTTCACTTATTTGGCTGCGTTAGTGATATTAAAGTCCAAACTTGTAAGTTTTAACATGATTGCTGTGAGAGTGCGAATATATGTCAAATTATGCAAGATAAAAAAAAGACTAAAGATATGCTTAAATTTTATTAGGAGGAGAAAGTGTGAACGGTGGGTTTTTTTTACATTTTTTTTTAAAAAAATTACTTAAGGCGAGAGCAGTGGGTTTATTTTACTTTTTTTTTTAATTACTTAAGGCCTAAGCGGGTCTAGTCCGCCTAGACCCACCTAGACCGATTAAAAGCCGCCTAGAACCCATTTCCGATTTTCATAAATGCCTAGGCCCTAGTCGAGGTGTTGGGGGGCCGCCTAGTGCGTAGGCGCCGCCTAAGCGGCTGCCTAGGCCACTTTTTAGAACACTGATCTAAATTCAATAAGGGAAAGAGAATTTAAATGAAGTTCTTCGAAATCAAGTTCAGTCTAATAAAAGATTTGGACTTGGTTTTCAAAAAATTCTTGAAAAAGGTTATTCTTCTAACAACACTAGTAATAACAAGCTTTATTCTGCTCCTAGTGTAAAGAATAAGTTATATGACTTCTTTGAAAAGCCAAAAATTCTTGTTAATCATGAAAATGGAAAGTTTTTTGAAAAGACCACTCGACTGGATTTTCAAATAAGTTGCCTGTCCAGAAGAATGAAGTCTTATTCGAAAAGACAACAGCCTCATATAAGTCGACTAGCTTCGCCTCTCAGTCTACTGAAGTCACAAAACAGTTGATTGATGAGTAAAAATAAGTCGACTAGACAGTGTAAAAATATTTGGAATCTAGATAACTTGTGTCTAAACGAAAGGATTTCTTATATAAATTCCTTTGTAAATAATGTGTGTAATTCTGTTAATTTTAAACCTTCATATGGGGGTAAATCAAACTCACTTTGGGTTTGATTTCCCAAGCACTAATTTTTCTCGGACCCAATGAAAATGGTACCATATTCACAAACAATATTTTGTAAGTACCTAAAAGGGAACGATGGATACTTGACAGTGGATGTTCTAAACACATGACTGGCCATGCAAACTTGATCTCTTCCATTCAAGATATAGATGGAGGAACTGTTACATTTGGTGACAATAACAAAGAAAAATTCATCGGAATAGGCATGGTTGGTAAGAATACTACTCCTATTATTGAACATGTATTCTTAGTTAGTGGTTTAAAACATAACCTGTTAAGCATTAATCAATTATGTGATAAGGGTTATAAGATAGTGTTTGAAAAAAATGCACGCTTGATTTATGATTCTTCTTTGAAAAATGTGATTTTTCAAGATATTAGAAAAAAGTAACATATATGAACTTTGTTTAAAAACAAATGAGTTTTCGGATGATTTTTGTTTGGTTGCCTCGAACAACAATTCTTGGCTTTGGCATAAAAGATTTGGACATGTAAACATGAAAAATATTGATAAACTCTCTAAGAATAACCTAGTTAAAGGATTGCCTAAATTATCTTTTGAGAAAGATAAAATATGTGATGCATGTCAACTAGGGAAACAAGTAAAATCCACTTTTAAAACAAAGGAAGTGTTTCTACTAGTAGGCCTCTCGAATTGATCCATATGGATTTATTTGGTCATACTAGAGTCGCTTCCTTAAATAAAAGTAGATATGTATTTGTTTTAGTCGATGATTATTCAAGGTTTACATGGGTATTTTTCTAAAGACATAAAAAGGAAGCTTTCGAAGAATTTACAAATTTCTGCAAATGTGTTCAAAATCAAAAATCTGTAGCCATAGTCACTATTAGAAGTGATCAAGGTGGAGAATTTGAGAATGAAACATTTTCAGAATATTGCAACAAGAATGGTATAACACATACTTTTGCATTTCCTAGAGCTTCACTACAATATAGAGTGGTTGAAAGAAAGAATAGGACTTTGCAAGAATGTGCACGTACCATGCTTGTTAAAAGTAATTTTCCTAAATACTTCTAAGCTGAAGCTGTTTCCACGGTATGTTATGTCTTAAATAGAATACTAATTAGGCCAAAGCTTCAGAAGACATGTTTTGAGTTGTTTTTTGAATGTATTCCTAAAGTTTCTTATTTTAAAGTATTTGGTTGTAAGTGTTTCATATTAAACACAAAAGATAACTTAGATAAATTTGATGCTAGATCTAATGAAGGTATCTTCATTGGATATCAAATAGAAGTAAAGCTTATAGAATTTTCAATAAGTCATCTTTGACTATTGAAGAATCTATGCATGTTTCGTTTGATGAATCTTTACCTTCATCTAGTGTTATTCAAGATGATGAAATTGTATCTTCACCACTAGATAACATTGTTAAATCACTTGAGCAAACTACTTTAGATAAGTCGACTGATGTGTTGAATCAGTCGGCTGATGGGTTCATTAAGACGACTGATCCTGTAGAGATAACTACAAATTTACCAAAGTCATTTGTTGAAGTTCGAGATCATCCTCATGACTTAGTTATTGGTGACATCTCACATGGCATTTAAACAAGATCACACTTTAATATGATTTCTCATGCTGCCTTCTTATCGAATTTTGAACCAAAAATATTCAAGAAGAATGTGAGAATGAATTTTGGTTAAATGCTATGCAAGATGAAGTTAACCAATTTGTAAGGAATGATGTATGGGATTTAGTTCCACAACCCCCTGATCATACTATTATTGGTACCAAATGGGTATTTAAAAATAAGTTAGATGAATCAGGACAAGTTGTTAAGAACAAGGCCAGATTAGTTGCTCAAGGATATAACCAAGAAGAAGGAATTGATTTTGATGAAACATATGCTCCTGTTACTAGACTAGAATCAATTAGAATTTTGTTATCTTTTGCATGTTTTATGATTTTCACAATTTTCCAAATGGATGTTAAAAGTGCTTTCTTAAACGGTTTCATTAAGAAGGATATTTATGTTAAGAAACCACCAGGTTTCGAACATGAAAAATTCCCTAGCCATGTTAAAAGTGCTTTATATGGTCTTAAACAAGCACCTCGTGCTTGGTATGATCGTCTAAAAACTTTTCTTTTAGAAACATGGTTTGAAATTGGTAAAGTAGACACTACATTGTTTATTAGGAGAATAAAACCATACATATTAATCATACAAATCTATGTAGATGACATAATTTTTGGATCAACTAACAATAATCTATGTCAAGAGTTTGCTACTACCATGCAAAATGAGTTTGAGATGAGTCACACGGATGAACTCAATTTCTTCCTTGGACTTCAAATAAAACAGTCTCAAAATGGCATATTTATTAATCAAGAAAAGTATGCTAAGGAATTACTCAAACGATTTGGCATGGATGGCACTAGAAGTAAGATCATACCTATGGCTACTACTACTACACTTGACAAAGATGAATTAGGTAAGAGTGTCGATCAAAAGCTCTATCAAGCTTTGATTGACTCACTCTTATATATAACTGCTAGTAGACCAGATATTATGTTTAGCGTATGTTTATGTGCTAGATATCAGTCTGATCAAAAAGAATCTCACTTAAAAGCAGTGAAACGGATTTTAAGATCTATTAAAGGTACATCTGAATATGGTTTATTTTATCCTCGCACCCATAATTTTCAGTTATTGTCTTATAGTAATGCTGATTTTGCTAGAAGTAAAACTGACCGCAAAAGTACTAGTGGAACCTGTCACTTTTTGTGACATTCTCTAGTATCTTGATGTAGTAAAAAGCAAAATTCCGTATCTCTATCTACCACAGAGGCTGAATATATTGCTGCAAGTTTGGCTTTTGCTCAAATTTTATGGATGAAACAAACTCTTTTAGATTATGACATTTCTTTTTCAAAACCTTCTATAATGTGTGATAATACCAGTGCCATTAATTTGTCTAAAAATCCAGTTCAACATTCACGTACGAAACATATTGATATTCAACATTATTTTCTACGTGATCATGTTTTAAAAGGAGATATCTTATTGGAGTCTATTTCCACTGATAAACAAATAGCGGATATTTTTACCAAACCAATGAAAGAAGACATTTTTATCAAATTTAGACGAGAACTAGGAATTTGCTCATATCATGATATTTCCTAAATAAAACTTTTTTGTTTTTTTGTCTAAGTCGACTTAGTTTTTCGGTCGAATTATCCCGAGCTTATGTATTTGTTTTCTTTTCTTGATTTTTTTAATGACCAGTCGACTGTCTTGCTTTCACAGTCGACTGACGATACTTTCTAAAACTGTTTATTATTGGATTTATTTTTCTCTCGCCTCAGTCGAGTTCCCTCAATGCCAGTCGACTGTCACGGGTGTGTTCAGATTTTTTTAAAAACTGAATCGTCACTTGTTGGGGTTTCTTTTTAGACCCGACCCGTTCCACTTTCCCTCTCTATTTTTGTTGATGCCAGAGGGGGAGAATTTTAAATGCTTGGTTGTGTACATGCTTGGTTGTGTATGTGTATCTTATTATTGTGTGCATGTTTTATTTTATTTAGGGGGAGCAACTTTAAATTGTAAAATTTGTATATATATGTGTCATGTTCAGGAGAAGCATGTTGTTTTAAAAGTTACTATTCTATATTGTTTAGTTATTGTGTTGTCATCGTCAAAAAGGGGGAGAATGTAGATTCTTGATTTTGATGACTACAACACGTTACACATATGTTCTATTTTACATGTCTCTTGCAGTGTGTACTCAAAGCTTTCAAGGCTCAAGATCAAGCTACAAGACAAGAGTCATTCAGAGTTTCAAAGTTTTTCTAAGTTACATGCTCAAGATCAAGCTACAAGATGAGTCATTCAGAGCTTCAAAGTTTTTCTAAGTTACAAGCTCAAGAACAAAAGAGTGTTTTGTTGTACAAGTTGTAATCTTTTGTTTTGTTTTCTTAGAAATTTTGTAATAGCCTTGATTCACACACTCAAGCATCCCCTAAGATTAAAATAAGGTTTATTAAAATAAAAAAGTTAAATTCAAGCTTGTATGAGTTCAGCTGTCAAAGTACCAGTCGACTTACTTAGATAAGTAGTCGACTGTTCAAGTACGAAATAATCTGAACTTACTCAAGCTCTGACCAGTTGACTCCTTTGGCAACCCAGTCGACTATTCGAGTAACTTTGACAGTTTTCTGAAGGTTTAAAATTTGATTTTCGAATAAATCTTTTCTGTCGTTTTTTGTCAGTTGGCTAAACTATTTTTCAACGTCTTTGAAGTTTACTCTATAAATAGAGTTCATATTGCAATTGGAAAAGGTTACCCAATACATTTAATCAAGTCTTTGTTTTTGTGAAAAAGAATTCAAAGTTTTCAAGCAACTCTCACTTTCTTAGACTTGGTTATCTAATTTCAGTCTTGCATAACAACGATTAAGTTCAAGACTGTGATTAGAAGTTGACCTATAGCCTCAATACAAAAAGCACACTCAAAAATCAAGGCTCTATGTGTTGTAATCTTCTATTTCTTTTTGTTCACTTTCGGGTTGTGAGAGTGGTCCGCTCGGTTGGAGTGAAGGGTTCTTGGTGTAGAGTCAGTGTTCTCTCTAGGTTGTAGAGTGGGGTCTTACTATCTCTAGTGGTGAGAGAGGTCTACGGGTTTGGCATAGTTGTTGCCAAAGGTCGTAGGGTATTCTTCTAAATCTTTTCATGAATAGTGGAAAATCTCAAGTGGGTTGCTTGGGGACTGGACGTAGTTCGGGAGGACCGAACCAAGATATATCGCTGTATTAGCATAGTTGATTTTCTGTGGGTTGATCTCTCTAACTTGCAATTTTAATTTCATGGAATTTTATGGTTTATCTGTTTCTTATCAGTCGACTGATTGTCCTATTAAGTCGACTTAAAGATTCGCTGTTCTTCTATTTGATAAACTCTCTTTTATCTGTCGATTCAGTCGACTGGTCTGTCTTTCCATTCAACTGAACGGTAGTTTCAAAGTTAAATATTTTTTTAGTTTTTTTACATAACACTATTCACACCCCCCCTAGTGTTATTTACCTTGCATGCAAGATCCAACACGGAACCCTCGCCAGTAACAGTGGCAGGATCACCATTGGCAGTTGACACAGTTGATTTGGTGGATGGTTGAAAATTTTGGACTTGTCTGGAATCAAAAGTCATATGGTCGGTAGCGCCCGTATCATTTGTCCATGCATTATTCATAACAGAGGCAGAAATATTAAATATCTTACCATCCATACCTGCAACTGTAACTAATGTAGAGGCAAGTCCAATACTCTTCTCAGCTCCATCAGTTTGTCCCATGGTGAAGAACAACAAATTGCATTACAACAAACAGCACAGCAACAACAATAGCAACAGCAAGCAGCGGGTCGGCGCAAGAACAACAAACATCAAACAGCAACAGGATCCAAGCAAATGTCAGATCTGGGTGCTAGGGAATGTCGGCGGCGAATATGGGAAGCGGTGGCGACGATAACGATGGGATCGACGACGCACGCACGGGTTTGGTGGGATCAGAGTGAGTTTTTTGACAGCGACAACAGCAGCTAGGATGAGGCTGACGTCGATGGAGGGCTACGGGATCGTGAGGTTGAAGACGAGGGCTGAAAAGATATGCAGTATTCTTCGACGAGATTGGGGGGATCAGGGTCTTCGACGATGATCAGGGGTCATCGACTTCGGGGATGTTGACGGAGGTTGCAGCTGTTTGGGGAATTGACGGTGCCGTTAGAGTTTGGTCACAGTTAGGCAACTTCGGATCTGTGATGGCGATGGGATCGGGGTCCAGTCGATGAAGAAGATGGACGAAGTCGGGGTTTCAGGTTCGGATCTGGATCTGAAGTCGGGGAAGAGATTGGTGATCGGTGAGGCTGAACAGTGCCTCTTCTTCTTCCTCTTCTTCACTTAGCCTAGAATATTTTAGGCTGATACCATATTGAAAACAGATTTGGGGAAAATAATAATAACTTTTCTTATTCATTTATTGTTTCTCTACTGTATACATCTATATATAAGAATTACATTCTTGGAAAAGAAAAAAGGAGATTGAGAAACGATTGAGGAGATGAGAGATTTTAGGGAATCTATTTCTTATAGATTAGGAAACAGAATATACACATAAGTAATTTCTATATTCAACAATAAGTAGACTATATAATAAGGTAATGTCGTTTTATGAAACATTCGACTAATATCTATCTTGCAGTTTGCAACAAAGGAATCTACACTGAAATATATTAGTCATATGGCATTGCCGAGAGTCAACCTTAGAAGTCCCACTCACACACGTCGGTGTAACCACTAACCAGGCGTCAGCTACGCAGCTAATCCCAACTCTGTTCCTGCTTAGAGTACCAACAAATGAAAAGGTCACAGAAACTTAAAGTGGAAATCAACACATACCTATTGACGGAGCAATATCATTTTGAGTCTTAATAATTACTAGCGATTGGTGGAGAATAGAAATTGGAGTTAAGTAAAAGAGGAAATGGAGAAGGTGAGAGGACAGAAAGAGCATGGTGGTCTGCGTGGTCTTTAAGCCCTAGCAGTGTAATTCTCTTCGAACATAAGTTCTAAAATTTGCAGCTAATCTGACATGGAGTAGCAAATTTTATTATCTGTATAAACATAATAACACGCCTGCGCTAGTTTCCATATAATCTGTGTTACATGTCAATTTGCTCATGAAGCTATCCGTGTTGCACAACAATCCAATATGATATTTCTTTGGTATGGGATACTTCGAAGGAGACATGTTGGACACTTCAATGTGTGTCCTCATTACAGGATACATCTCAAACATGAGTCCCACAATTTCATACTAAATTTTGACTTCATACACTTTTAACACTTCTGTTGCTGCTGATTTTGGTGTGGGAGCAAACAGATGAATTTGTGTATTCTTTGGGAAAACGAATAAGCAAACCTGTTGAGTCTCACCGGCGTTTGACTGGTTTCTTGACGTAGTCGTTGACCTGCAAAAAGTTCGATACACCGGAATGGATCCCGGCGACAAACCTTTCAACGCTCTTGTCAGTAATCAGAAAGATTATGAAAATGCTTTATGTGAAAAAAGAATGGTTACCTTGTTACGGTGGGGAAAGAGGGGTATTTATAGTCGTCTTAAGAGACAGTTTAGAGATAATCAATTATCTCTATGTCCCGGTATTTTTGGATAAGATATAGAGTTTAAACTCGTTTCATGATAAGAGAGACTGTTTAAACTATCTCTTAGAGATAATCACGAATTTGAATTACTCTTTAAATATGTGAATTGGTTTGTAGCGGTTCATTACCCGTACCCAATAGGACAGATCCGTTTTTGGGTTATTGGACTTTGAAAAAAGACCCAGTTCCCATTTCGGACCCATTTGTAGAAAAAATTATCGTTTTACCCTGAGAGCTTTAAGATCCGTGCCCGGTTTGAACGGTTCCGTTTCAATCCTATTTTAGCCATACCACGAGCCCCCCACTCCCGAAAACTGAGTTTAACAACCTTTGAGGAGTAATTTTATTGTTCTAAATGGCGTACGGGATCTTATCGGAGTTTTTGAGGAAGTTCGGACCTTGCTCGAGGTGTAACGATGCCAATCTGAGCTTCTTAAGTGCCCAAAATTATTCTCTGAATTTTATGGATTTTTTCTAATTTTTTACTTATTTTTTGAATTTTTTATTCAATTTTTGCAAAGTAATAATCTATTTTCAAAAATTATTAATCAATCGTTCTAATTAATAATTATTTATCCAGGAGTTCCAAAATATTTTTCTCGAATTCATAATTTTTTTTAGGATTATTAATTAATTTTCTTAAAATTTTAACTATTTTTTCGCAAATTTTAAATAATCAATTCGAATTAATAAATATAAAAAAGAATTAATCGGATGAATATCGACGTGGCGCGATCTGGAGCGTTAATCAGGCCTCTGGTGCAGTTTTTCAAATGATCTAATGGCTGATCAGAGCTCCGTCGACGTGGCCGGATCTAGACGTTACGATCATGGGCGCGCATCGTGAGAGGGGCTTTTGTAATACCCTAAGCTTTCATTCTAATAAGATATTGATTTTTCACGTGTTGTGCACGTGTAAATTTCATGTGTATATTATTTATCTATTTTTATATACAAAATTTCTTTTGGTAGTATGAACAATTATTTTTTTCTTTCCTTTATTTTTATAAAAGCCAAATTCTAAAGCCTAAAACACTATTTTATTTATTTTAGCCCACTTTAATTAATTATTAATTTATTGTCTTGGCCCACAAGCTTAAGCCCACTATTTATGAAGCCCACCAATTTAATTAATTAATTAAATAGCCACAATTGTCATGTAGTGAACAATTTTAATTAATTAAATTGTACAAACTTCTACATAGGGGACTAGGTGGTACGTGCGAAGCACGTAGTGTGCAATGCACACTCCTTTTGGGCCGGTTTGTGCATGGAGAGTGTGGGCATGTGTTCGTGGTTAGTTATTTTGTGTGTGGGTGGTTGCTACAACTTCCTCTTCTATCCTAGCCCTTCATCCTATAACTATCCAACAAATCCTAGCCCTCCAATATACCCTAGAATTAGTATAAATACCTCCTATTTATTTGTATTTTTACATTAGTAATCTATTGATATGAGAGAACAATTACATAGGAGATATATATATATTATTGTGAGTTGAGTGTGAGTGTTTTCCCCCATTGGAGGCCCGGCCATCCATCACTTGGTGCTCTCGGTTTGTAGAAAGGAGCAAGGAGGAGAAGTCGTGCATTGTAATCTAGGAGGAGAAGGCACTCACTTGCAATCTAGGAGGCTCTAGGGAATTTTTCTTAATTGGTTTTCTTCAAAAGGAGGGTGTTTCTCATGACTTCTAGAGTAGAACTCATGCTAGGAAATGATGATTGAATTATTATTATTAAATACTAGTTGAAATGAAATACATGTTTTTCTAATTAGAAGAAATTGTCAATTAGAAATGTGTGTTGATTGATTAAAAATGCTAGTGTGTAAAGTCAAATTGATTGAAATGATTGTTAATAGATATAATGAAAATTTCCATGCTTTATACATCATGTGGAAATTTGAATAAATGATAAAGAATGTCCCTTTGCATATAAATAAATGAATACATCATGTTTAGATTAATTAATAAAAATAGAAGTTTTTGCTCGCTTATCAAGTTGATTTTTGTGCTCTAAAAATATCTTAGTTATCACTGTGTAAACAAACATCATTGTGGTGAATTATGTGTGAGAAACCATCCTTGGTTATGAACAATTATGTATTGATTTTCAAATGTCGAAATGGTATTCATAAAATACAAACTATGGCTAATTACATGTTTTAAAAGAGTGAAAAACACCTTTAAAAATATTCGTTACGGGGGAATTGAATGTAGTTTTAATCTGGAAAGTTATGTTTCAAAAAGGGAAGAAAAAGGAACTGAAAACACTTTTTTGAGAATTGGAAAACCAGTAGTACCGTCGACCGATCACATTGAAACAGTCGACTAGTCAGAAAAAAAAAGAAAATATAGTTCGAATTTTGTACGGAACAGTCGACTGCCCCGAACGTTTTCATTGTGAGTTTAATAGCGGAACAGCCGACTGGCCATATGAGATAGTCGACTTCACTGATTATTCTCGAGCTTTAGAAACTCGCAGAACAGCCGACTGGTCAAGGTTATCAGTCGACTGTCCTGAAGTTTAAAATGATATCTGTATTTTGGGAGAGAATCTCTATAACCTGAGGCTTTGTGTGAGCGAGACTATTTTTACAAAAGGAACACTGTATTTATTAACTTAAACTGTTTCTTTAAGAAAATTAAATGGATTGTTTAAAAGGTTTAAAATGAGATTTTGGTAATGAGAAATTTGAAGGGTGTGAATTGTGAAACATATTGAAAATGTGAACTGTGGAATTGGAATGAATTGAAATAAAATTATGTGGACTTATAAACTAGTGAATGTGACACGTTTGAAGAATTTCAGTTTTCAAGTATTTATGCATTGAATTATGGATTGTGATGAGTATGTGAATACATGAATACTTTGCTTTTGAAACATGAATGGTGATTAATCATGAAAAGCACTTATGGGTATGACATTGTAATTATGAGATGAAATTGAGAATTAGGGTATAGCCAGGCCTTATACCGGCAGAAAAATGAATTGAAATGGAATTTGAAATGAGAAGACCAAGGTTGGGTCATGTAAAATTGAATGAATAAGACCGGTATAGTGGGAGTACTACATTCTAAGAGATTGATTTTTATTCATGATTCAATTAAACTAAGGATTAGATACAGAGTGAAGATGTGATGAAAGTAAGAGAAAAACATTGTGTATGAGGGCCATTGGATTGGCAGCGTGAGAGTATTCACAGGATGTCCCATGATGAGTCATGATAGGGCGTTGATACTGCTCCAGAGTAATGTCCCGGTGGCGACGCTCGTAGGGTGTTTGACGACTGCGGGTGGTGTCATGTCTATGGTAGGAGCTGAATTACCACAGGAAGCCTGCATGATGAGTCATGTGTCAGTGCATAGGGATTCCCTCCAGGGCACCTAGACATGAGTTCGTAGGTCAGAAAACATCTAGGATACTTACCGTAGTTACAGTAGTAGATTAAGTCATGGTGAGGGATTGAACCCTACAAGATGAAGAACGATTAAGGACTTGCCCTCGGACCTATGTAGTATGGGCTGCATTGACTCTGAACAAGTGCGCATTAGTGTCATATAATATAAATAATTGTATTAAGGACTAAGTGCACATTCACAACACGACAACAATAGGATAGTCCCTTTAGCTTTGTTTGTGACAAGGTTGTGTTTGTTAAGAAATGAGAATCGTTATACTGTTTCCGGCATGGAGAGGATGGCCGTGTATAATATTTCGTCAGTTGAATGAACTGACGTGCCCACAGTTTTATATGCAGGGTAAAGATGATTGACAATTAAAGTATACATGTTGTGCAAGACTGATTCAAATGTTGTTTCATGTAATTTATTGTAATGTTGCTTCCGTTGTGATAATGTACAAGTGTAAATGTAACTCTGATGAAAGAAAAGTTTTTATTTCCTTGTAAATTGTACGAAAGAAGTGTAAAGATCATGTGGAACTCAAATTCAGTTGTATTTTGGAATTCGGGGTGTTACAGCTTTCCCCTTCTTCACGCTCGGAGCCACGTTTGCTCGGATTTAACTCCAAGGGATGTGGCTCAATCTGAGCCGTTGGATCTTGATCGAGCGCATTTTTTGAGGCGACATTTTCCCCAATTTCACGCTCGGAGCCACGTTTGCTCGGATTTGACTCTGAGGGACGTGGCTCAATCTGGGCCATTGGATCTTGATCGAGCGCGCTTTTTGAGGTGATGTTTTCCTCAATTTCACGCTCGGAGGCATGTTTTCTCAGATTCGACTCCGAGGGACGTGGCTCAATCTGGGCCATTGGATCTTGATCGAGCGCGCTTTTTTAGGTGACGTTTTTCCCAATTTCACGCTCGGAGCCACATTTGCTCGAATTTGACTCCGAGGGACGTGGCTCATGTAATACCCTGAAAATTCTTACTATATATATATATATATACATTGTTATCTATATATATATATATGTATATATATATATACATATATATATATATATATATATATATATATATATATATATATATATATATATATGTATATGTATATGCATTGACATTACTATTATCATTTTTTCATGCACTACACTATTAATTTTATGTTAGTATAGTTATATTTTTAAAGAAACTAGTATGTTTTCTTTTAAAAAGCCCAACTTGATTTTTTTTAAAAAGCCCAACACCTTCTTTCTTAAGCCCAATCCAATAAGATTTAGGGCTTAAGTGCAATTTTATAAAGTTTGAGGGGTTATGTGCAAAAAGTAGGGACACCTAAGCCTTCTACACCCTTCCACACTCCTCTCCTTCTCTCTTTTCCTTTCTTTCTGCAGGCAGCCAGCAGCAGCACAGCTGTGCTTTTCCCCATTTTTCTATATATATACCTATGTATTTAACATATACTACTCCATCTACTACTACTTACTCTCCCACACTTTTCCTTCTCTCTTCTCTGTTTTTTTTTTTTCACTGCCGACCAGCAACAGCAGCTTCTTTCTACTCTTTTTTTTATATATCTACTACTACTTACTACTATTACTATTACTTTACTACTTCCACAACAATTACTACTACTTTTTCTACTACCTACTACTTCACTACTCCTACTCTTACTACCTACTACTACTACTACTACTATACTACTCTACAACTACTTTTGAATTGGAGCAAGAAGTCAAGGAAGGATCAAGAAGAAGCAAGGAGGAGAAGGAAATTGAAGACCTTTCACTAAGCAAACAAAAGTGGGTATTCTCCATTCCTTTTGTATTCAAATTATAAATTTAATAATTAATGCTTGCTAGAAATTGTAGTGAGTGTTTACTTGTGTGAATTTTATATGCATAAATATACTAGTGAATAAATAAAGATTTATTCTTTGTGTTAAGAATGATAGTATATGTGTAAAGATGTGATTTTGTGATGTTGTTGAGTAAATTGTTTAATTAAATTTTCATGTTTGAATGCTTAAAGTTCTTATGATTAGAAGTTAGTATCTTTATTAGTAAATTTACATTGATAGTAAGCTACTAATGAGTTAGTAAGCGTAGTTATAATGTAGTATAAGAGATTACTCCTCGAATGATTAAATTGATGTGATTGCATGAAACTACACACTTGTAGTAATATGCTTAGTGGTTGTAGTTGCATGCTTAGCTAATTAGAAACTCATGGTAAAATTAAGTAGATTGTAGTAAAGAACTATTGGTTGCATAGAAGATTGTAAGAATGAATACGGTGATTAATAGAATACCGTATGCTTGTGTATGCGGATATGCATACTTGAAAATTTACATATGGTAACGTTTTGTGCACATTGAGTGCACTAGTGTGGTGCACGTTGGGCCAACCTCTTAGCAAGATTGGAAGCTAAGTTGAACCCAATTAAATCTAGATGAGACTTGTTGAGTTGGTGAATTGAGAAATTAAACTAGGATAATTGGTAAGGACATGCACTAGTTGGGCGTTGTACTCTCCTATCAAGGGGATACGTGCGGCGTGGTCTTGTCTGGGACACGTGCGGCGTGGTCTCGTCTGTTAATTTCTGGGATTTAGTGATAAGGACTGTATGGTGGAAATTAGGAAATGGACCCTCCAAATCCACCTAAGGTTCTATGTTGTTCAATACGAACAAGGAGCAAGAGTGTAACTCTAAGTCTCTGGGCGGAGTAGGGGTGGCCCTATCGATTCGCCTTATGTTCATGATAACTTTGGTAGAGGCAGGAGTGGAGAAGGACCATGATTCCGGCAGAGCTGATGATCACCGGCCTGACCGGAAATGGAGAGGGACCACGATCCTGTCGGAGTGGAGAAGGACCATGATCTGAACGAACAGGGTGATCACTGCCGTTCAGAGTGGAGAAGGACCACGATCCGACTGCAGGAGCGGAAAAGGATCGCAGGTACTGCAGACTCTACCAGTCACTAGATGAATGTCAGAAACAGGAAGGAGTACAAGAGTAGGATGCATGGCGAGGGATTGAACCCTATTATTTGGAGAATACGAACTCGATTTGGGGAGTATGTAGTATGGGATGCATACGTTTCCAAATCAAGTTTGCATTAGATTAAGAGCATGGTGTACATATGAGTTACGCATTAGAATCTAGATCATGACATACACCGACACTTGTGATTTGACTTTTCACATTTTTCTTCTGCATTAAACATTGATTGTTGAGGATTTTGGAGATTGTGGTTTTCATCCACGTTGCGTCAGTTGTATTCAACTGACGTGCCCACAGTTTGCTAATTGCAGGATCGCTGATCGTGGAGCAGGGGAATCGTGCTGCGAAAAGCATCCAGGTGTAGGATTAAGTTTCCATGTGCAATGTAAGTTTCTAATTTCCTATAATTTTTCTGTGTTGTGTACTCATTGAAGTAAAGATTCTGGGTAAGTGTCACGAGCTTCCAGTGTGTGGAACTCGGGGAGCTACAGCTCAATCTGGGCCGTTGGATCTTGATCGAGCGTGCTTTTTGAGGTGACGTTTCCCCAATTTCACACTCGGAGCCACGTTTGCTCGGATTCGACTCCGAGGGACGTGGTTCAATCTGGGCCGTTGGATCTTGATCAAGCGCAATTTTTTAGGCGACGTTTTCCCCAATTTCATGCTCGGAGCCACTTTTGCTCGGATTTGACTCTGAGGGATGTGGCTTAATCTAGGCCATTGGATCTTAATCAGGTGCGAATATTGAGACGGAGTTTTCCCCAATTCACGTTCGGGAACACATTTGCTCGGATTTGGCTCCGAGGGATGTGGCTCAATCTAGGCCGTTGGATCTTGATCAGGCACGAATAGTTAGACAAAGTTTTCCCCAATTCTACGTTCGGGGACACGTTTGCTCGGATTGGGCTCCGAGGGATGTGGCAAGATCAAGGCCGTTGGATCTCGATCAGGCATGAATATTGAGATGAAGTTTTATTCAATTTCACGTTCGGTGACATGTTTGCTCGGATTTGGCTCCATGGGACGTGGCAGGATCAGAGCCGTTGGATCTCGATCTGGTATGATAATCGAGATGATTGACTGTTTAGCAAGTTTGTGGTGTCATTTGAAATTCTGCCTTTACGCCTTCTATCGCTCTGTATTCAGTGCTTCTTGGACTTTTCACCGTTCTTGGGGGCCCAAATGCCTTAGAAGCCCAAGGGGCGCCCCTCTATTACTATAAGTCTTCACCCCACCCCATTTTCTCATTCTTCACTTTCACTAATTGAGAATTTGTTTTCAATCCTGGGTGGCTCAACTAGCAGTCGCGGCCAAGTGCTTGTTTTTCCGGCGAAGTATTCCGACCGTAGCTGTCACATCAAGGTAAATATATATTCTCTTTTATATATTTTGCGATATCTAGGGTTTCTTCGGGAAGTGAGACCTCCACCTCGGAACACGAAGAGGATCAGCCGCTAGTAGTGGCTCCGACCTTGGACAAGGGGAAGGGGGTGGTAGGGTCGGTAACATCGGTAACGATTGTGGAGAAGGAGAGGCGAGCAGGGGCGTTGGGTAGGCTCCCGGGTCTGGGGTCGAATCTTAGCGGATTTTGAGAATACTCCACTAACCTTCTAGCCAAGGTGGTGTACGGGAGGTCGGCCTCATATGAGGTGAGCAGGCTGAGGGAGAACTCCGAAGTCGACGAAATCCCCTTTATGTTGACGGAGAAGGACCTGGTTCGGATCTGAGAGAGTTTCAAGATTCCGGAGGAACTCACTCTCCTTCTTCCGGGTGCGGGTGTCCAAGCTTGTACGCCGACTTCCCCTGACACGTGCGTCTTCCCGTTCGACGCATTCTTTTCCAGTCTCCACATGCCTATTCCCCCATTCGAGGCCGAGGTGCTGCAATGGTACGGCTTGAGCCTGGCCCAGTATATGCTAAATATGTGGCGGCATGTCAACGAGTTTGTCCTTCAGTGTCAAGCAGTAGGGGTCGTGCCTCAACTCAACATTCTCCAAAGGCTCTACCGCATCCATCGGAAGAGTAGGACGGAGTGCCGGTACTACTTATCGCCGCGTCGGGGTGTGAAGCTGATAGACAATCCTGACTCTATCATGTTTTGGAAGGAGAAGTATTTCCTAATCCGAGGTGCCGAGCCATGAAATATTCGTACGAGGTGGAGGGACGAGGTGCCGAAGTGGGCAAAGGCCGAGCCGGCACTGACTCCGGAGGAGTATAATATAGTAGGCAAACTCCTCGCTCGTGAACCCTTGGTTTGGAATGAGCTAACCGAGAAGGTCCTCTTCTGTGGGGGTCTTAGTCCGATCGACCCTAGTACACCCCGTTTTTGTTATTCTTTTAACTCGAGCTTTCCCCCTTTTCTTCTTCACATGCCCATCTCTTTGTTGTCTTTCTTTTTCACAGAAGCTTCGCAAATGGACTTCAGGGCGATGTTGCTCGACCGAGCCGCCGTTAGCAACAAGGCCCCCGATGAAAGGAAGAGGAAGAGGATGACCTCAGGGCCACAGTCTGCCAAAGTTGTTAAGGCCCCGGTGAACGGTGGTCAACTTGGAATTCAAACCACCTGCCCCGCCTACCTCCCCTGCCTTGACTGCCGAAGGAACTTCCATCGAGCCGGTATTAGCGCTCGAAGCCCCCCATCTGACTGCGGCAGCGGAGGCAATCCTTACCGAGGAGCACAAGAAGCTCTTCGTCCCTGACTGGCGTGTGATGAGGCACGACAGTTTCCTCGGGGACTCCATCAGCTGTATGCAAGCAGTTTGGCACTTGCCGACCCCTAAGGATCGTGCTGCGCTGAAGGCGGGGACGGTCGGTGATGATGCCCTCGAGATCGCCAAGGCGACCATGTCGGTGAGTTGAGTCTTGTTCTCCCCCCTTTTCCTCTTTTTTTTGGTGACTTTCGTGCTTAAAAACTCCTTTCTCATTTTTGTCTACGTAGATCACTTGCCATTTTAGTCATATGATGGAGCAGTTTGCCAAACAAGAGAAGGATCTTAAGGTGGCGAGTGATAGAGATAGGTCGGAGCATGCCAAAGCTGTGAAAATGTACGAGGGGGAGAAACAGCTATCCGAATCTCAGGCAGCTCAGATCCAGCTCCTCGAGGCTGCCTTGGCTAAGGCGAACGAACAGACCTCCCTAGAGAAAAAGAGGGTGAACAAAGAGAAGGAGAAGGCCGACAAGGAGAAAGAGATGGTTGCGAAGGCTGCTGAAGACGCAGTGAGAGAGGGAGGCCGCAGTGGAAGTAGCTGCAGAGGGGATTAGGGCCGAAGCAAAGTTGCATATGCGCACAAACATGGAGCATTCCTATGGTCGGGCGCTGAAGCACGTGGAGGCGTGCATCCCCGGTTTGGATGGCTCGGGGTACTCTGCCTATATGATCTACTCGAAGGCGAAACTGCTCCGACGGCCGCGTAGGTGGTTGAATAAGACGAAGAAGGAGAAGAGGACGAGGGGGAGGACATTGCTGAGGAGCCCCAAGCCACCAACACGGAGGCAACCGAGGCAGACGGTCATGGGGTCATAGCTCCCTTGGAGACGTCTACCAAGGTGGTCCCCTGATTCCTTATCGCATCTTCGTCATGTTTTTTGGTCGCTTTCTTTTCCTTTCGTATGCACTTGTATCGATGCCCTATAGTGGACTGGCCACCACTTCTTGTATTTTTTGTTGAAGTTGAATGAATTTTTTTTTTTGACAAGTGTTGTGAAGTTTCGAAACAGTTTAGTTGTAGCCCCATCATGTGGCTTTTTAAACTTAGTAATTTACGCTTTCTTTTTGGTCAACTTTCCCAGATTGACGAGGCACCGCATCTTTGCTCGCAACTCGGAGTCACTAGGCTGGGACTTGCGGAATCTCGAGAGAAGCTCTCCAAGGCATGGTTGGAGCTCTCCCAAGTGAGATTGGCTCTAGCTCGTCGAAATTGAGGTGAGGCATCTCAAGGGGATTCTTCGGGAGGTACCCCCCGATGGAGGAGAGGTCGGCCCCTTGATGGTTGCCGGCAAGGCTTCTAGGCTAAAGTTCCTTCGACATTCTTTGCACGCGGCAAGGACTGAGAGGGACGAGCTGAAGAGTTCATTATCTAGAGTAAGGGCAGAGATGGAAAAGCTCAAGAACTCACTGTTCAGAGTGAGGTCGGAGAGGGATGAGCTGAAGAATGTGGTGCTAGAGAAAAGTTTTGAAGCGGCTCATCTGCGAAGGACCATCTTAGAGCCATCTCAGGGGAGGAGTACGAGCGGGGTACCACGCTTGAAGCTCAGAGTCACGGATGACTCTCTCAAGGAGCGACTTGTTGATTTAGAGGCAGAGAGCCTACGCATGAAGCGATACTCCGAAGGAAGTAATGTGAGGAGCACCTCTTGCCCCCGGGGGGAGTATGCACATGGGAGATCCTTCCACGACTTAGCTCTTCGTGCACCCCTTGCCCTATGGAATCCTGGGGGCGCACAAAGTGGAGTGACGAGCTCGTTGAGGGGGGGCTTCTGTCGGGGCGACAGTCAGGCCTTTGGGCGCCGATGGCTCGACTCGGCTCGTTGGCCTAGAGACTTCCGTGGAGACGAGAAGAGAGCAACACGACGCTCGCCGTCCCCGTGTATCGCTTAATAAGAGCGTACCCCTCCCTAGAAGGAGCTAGTGCGAATTTTTTTAATCTTGTAGTTTGTCTTGTATGAGTTTTTGGTCTTGAATAAGACTTGTATACCCATCTTGATGGAATAATATATCGCATCTTTCGATCATGTTAAGTCTTTTGATAAATTTTGCAAGAGAATTTCAACTGTTGTGGGAGTACTTTCGAATGGTGATCCACCTCGTATTTGCTTGTTCGCAAGTAGCTAAAGTAGCATCGAACCAAGTGTTGGACTCCGAACTTGTTGTTAAGAGAGTTTTAATAGTTGTGGGAGCAACTTCGAATGGCAAGCTACTTCGTGCTTGCTTGTTTGCAAGTAGCTAAAGTAGCATCGAACCAAGTGTTGGAATTCGAACTTACTTTTAAGAGAGTTTCAACAGTTAATGTACGCTTTGGGGTGAGACAACCAGAATATTTAGACTAGGTTTTCTGAGAAAGTAAACTGCTTTTATTACAAATGACTAAGTGGCTGCTTCTAAGTTGCAAGCCATTATTACATTAGAAAAATCAACTAAACAAGAAGAAAAACAAACTTAGGAATGCTCTAGAATTAGAAGTTGCTTGGAGCGGTGTTCCAACACCCTCTTGGTACGTCATCAAGTGTTCCGCATTCCATGTTCTTGGCACTCTCTTGCCCCCGGGGTCTTCAAGTTGATAAGTGCCATGGGGAACAACTTTGGAAATCCTATACGGCCCTTCCAAATTGGGTGATAGCTTGCCTTTCTTGCTTGAAAAAGAAATTGATAGCTTTCTATGCACCAAAAGAAATTTATAGCTTTCTTTCGAATCTCCCCCCATTGGGCCACCGTGTATGAGATGTAGGACAGCTTCAGCTTCGGAATCTGGGGTCTCGTCCTGTCGCTCAGTTCGCTTATTAGCTCCTCTGGAAGGCGGAGGAGGATCTACCCTGTCCTTCCTTACAAACCTAGAAAGTTGCCCCCCTCTGAATGAGGGCTTCAATCTGGTATTTGAGGGCCCAACAATCATCCGTGTCGTGGCCATGATCCTTTTGGAAGCGGCACCATTTGTCCTTGTTTCTCTTATTGCCCAGTGTATTCATCTTCGGCAGTGGGGGAAAGAGCCCTTCTTTCCCAACCTCCATCAGGATGGCTGAAACACTGGTGTTAAAAGGAGTAAACTTCTCAAAGCGGGGAGGAGGGCGACGCTGGCAACCATTGCCTTTCTGGAGCTTCTTAGCTCCTTCATCTTCAGTGCCCCTCCGTTTGTTCCCGGACATGGGAACTTTCTGCTCAGGTGGGTGGAGGGCATCCTCTGCCCTAATATATGTCTCGCTCCTCAGCAGGAGTTCCGAGAAGTCAAGAGGCGACTTCTTAGCGAGAGATGCCTTCAAGTCAGCGTGGTTGATGTTGTGCCGGAAAGCAGCAGAGGCTACTAACTGGTCTAGGGAGACGATTGACCAGGCCTCGGTGGTGAAACGCTTGACATAGTCTCTTAATCGCTCGCCCTTCCTTTGACTGAGTGTCGACAAGTATGTGCTTGTTTTTTTGGTACGACGATTACTCACAAAATGGGTAAGGAAGAGCCCTTCGAACTGATCGAAGGAGAAGATGGAGGCAGGGGTGAGTCGGGAATACCATTCTCTCGCAGGCTCCTTCAGCGTGGCTAGAAATGTTTTGCAGAGAAGTGCATACGAAGCCTGGTGGATCATCATGAGAGTTTTAAAACTCTCGATGTGGTCAGCAGGGTCTGACTCCCCGTTGTATGAATCAAAGTGAAGGGGTTTGAAGTTCTCTAGAATCGGTGCTTCCATGATGGTTCGGGAGAACGGAGGCCTTCTTGGGCAGAAATTTCTCACCCGTTGTTCCTCTTCTCTATCAATTCTGCCCAGGCACCTCTCCATCTCGTGGAGACGGCGATAGACTGAGTCCTTCCTCCAGTCATATCTTGCTGATCCCCGGGATTCATCCTCCCGTGGAAGAGGACTGGGAGTGCGATGGTGATGGCTTGGGGCAGGTTGAGGACTAGGCGCCCGTTGACTGTGGTCAAGAGCAACATTGAGGGCTCGTAGAACTGCTTCTTGAAATCCTGGAACTCCGCCCTTGTGACAGGTGGCTCCCGATATCGGTGGTCCCTTGGAGCGGATCGACCGGTCAGGGTGCGGATCCTCCTCTAATGGCGCGGGGGGTGATTCCCTCCGCCTCCTGGGAGAGTTGGATCTTCTGCGGTCCGGCCTTCGGGGGGATCGGGTTCTAGGAGACCGAATCGCATGATCCCTTTGATGTTCATGGCGAGGAATTCCGTCATGGGTTCGCCTCCCATTCAAATAGGTCCAAAGATTTATCCCATGTTGCATGTTTATAATAACGTGTCGGAGATCCTTTGGCATTAGGGGACTGTGAAAGGCCATGGAGTCGGAGGAGGGGTTATGTACTGAAACATGGTCGTAGAGAGGAGGTGGCCTTTGTCGACTTTGATGGGAGCCCCCCGGGGCAACCCTTTGAGGCCCTTGAGGGGCCTGCTGGGGGTAAGGTTGTTGAGGAAGAGGCTATCCAGGCTGCGGCTGGTGGACAGGTTGGGGGAGAGGTTATCCAGGATGCGGTTGCTGGACTTGCTAGACGGGTTGAGTGTGGACATCATGGAGGAGAGGAAAAGAAGGAACGAGAGTGGCTCTGCGGCTGGAGACCGGTGCCCTTCTCTTCTTCAGAGGCATAGCTTGGGAAACAACTTCACCGGTGCAGTAAGGCTGGATTGCTTTTTCGCTTCCCACAGACGACGCCAATCTGTTGGTACTGATTTTGGTGTGGGAGCAAATAGATGAATTTGTGGATTCCTTGAGGAAACGAATAAGGCAAACCTGTCGAGTTTTGTCGGTGTTTGACTGGTTTCTTGCCGCTGCCGTTGACCTGCAAGAAGTTCGATACACTGGGATGGATCCCGGTGACGAACCTTCCGACGCTCTTGTCAGTAATCAGAAAGATTATGAAAGAGATTTATGTGGAAAAAGATTGAGTACCTTGTTACGGTGGGGGAGAGGGGTATTTATAGTCGCTTTAAGAAACAGTTTAGAGATAATCAATTATCTCTATGTCCCGGTGTTTTTGGATAAGATATAGAGTTTAAACTCGTTTTATGATAAGAGAGTCTGTTTAAACTGACTCTTAGAGATAATCACGAATTTGAATTACTCTTTAAATATCTGAATTGGTTTGTAGCGGTTCGTTACCCGTACCCAATAGGACAGATTCGTTTTTGGGTTATTAGGATTTGAAGAAAGTCCCAGTTCCCATTTCGATCCCTTTTGTAGGAAAAATTACAGTTTTACCCTTGATAGCTTTAAGATTCGTGCTCGATTTGAACGGTTCCGATTTAATCCAATTTTTAGCCATATCAACTTCCTATACACAATTGGCACTTAAATAAATATGCATCAATAACATAAATTGCTTTTATATATATATATATATATAGTTTACTCCCACATCCTTCGAAGTCCTGTGTAGATGGGAAAATCGGGCCCATGTAGTATCTACACCCTACATATTAAATCTGTGAATCCTAGAATTATAAAATGTGTATTATTTCATAGATGCTTCCAGAATGATCTCATGAAAGACAATTAACACTAAACCAACATTAAATACATTAGGAGATAGAAATCTTACATTGAATAGATCAATTACCAATTCATCTGGATTGGGTGGAAAAGCACTGTTGAGATGAACAAACTGCAAATGGAGCCAAACAATTTGTGATATATTTCAGATATAAAATTTCACTGCAGTGTAGTTTATGAAGAAGTAAATTTACCAATGTATCCCGATGCAGTTGACGGCGAAGGAACTCAATGGTCTTTTGAGAATTTGTCGGAACTGGCAATCTGCCAATGAAGTGCGAATATTTATGCAACACTAGTATTTGAATTATAACAACTAGTAGTTAACACGTGCGGTGTACATTTTAATCAATATATAGTTTTTAAAGTAATATAATATAGCACGTGTTAATAAATACATATTTTTTAAAGTAATATAAAAAGTATAATGAGAGAGTTTGAGTTATACGTACAATGCACGTAAATTGGTAGATTTAGATAAAGTGTATAATGGAAGAGTTTGAGTTGCACGTGCAATACACGTAAAGTGGTAGATTTACAAATAAAATTGTATATTTACAAATGACAGTAAGGACTTCTCCCATTATAATATTAGAGATATGCATAATTAAAAAATATACACAGTGAGCCCCAGAAGAGATGATTGAGGAGAAGAAGTTGCACATCTTTGTAGATGGATGTAATTATGTTTCATTTCAGGGATGTTTTGGGAAATGACTCAGAAAATCTCTTAAATACTACTATTACTCGTTGCATCTTTTCTTAATATATCAAAATAAACTTAATTTCCATGTCTCTATCACGGTATCAAAACTGTTAGATATTATAGTCTCATATTGGGTATTGTGCTAGTTTTGTATTTGGTTTACTCCTATATATAGGAGATATTGTACTCAGTTAATTCTCAATTCAATAATCATTGTTTTCATCTCTCTGATTTATCTTAACATGGTATCAGAGCTCCAAAAATCCCTTACAAGAAATTAGGGTTTCTTTTCAATCCAAAAACAAAAAATAAAAATAAAAATAAATAAATAAATAAAAAATCCCGGCTAACAGCCAACTTCAAGAAGAAGATTCCATCTTCAACAAAAATCCTGATTGTCGTCATCTTCCTCGTCGACAACCTCCACCCAACGACATCTTCTTCCTCCTTGATATCAGCAACAGTAGCCACCATCCATCGTCGACAACCCTCTGCCTCAACAATCTCCACCCGACCAGTTGCCGCCTACCAACACCATCTCCTCCCCCCTCGATCAACAACCGAACATCTATTATACCCATTTGACGCCATCGAACCTTGTCCTCTTCCTCTCACATCCACCGAAACCCAACTCAAAGCTATCCACCTGCTGCTCCTAGCCCTAAATATGTCGTTGCCATCATTGCCATCCATCCCCCAAACCCCAGTCGACTCCCTCTCCCACCTCTCCTAACCCTAGCCGCCATCTACTGTCCCCATCCCCCAAACCCTAATTCAAATCTATTACAACCAGTCAAATACCTGGAACCCTAACCTAAACTTCAAACCCTATCCAAAACATTAACCCACTCCAATACCCATACCCGAATCCTCTACTATCCAAAACCTTAACTCCATCCTTAAACCCGCAACCCCAAATCCCAAACCCATTTTTTGTCTGTTTCAAAAAAAAAACAAAAAAAATTCAAAAAAAAATTCAAAAAAAAAATCAATATATATATATATATATATATATATATATATATATATATATATATATATATATATATATATATATAGATATACAGATACTACTACTTGATGGAATATCAGTCTCTCCCACATATTTTCGCGTCCACCGACTTCCCCGCTGCAACCGCCTCTCGTTCCCTCTCCCTTCCATCTCGTTCCTCCTTCAGATTGCAGCAACGCCACTTTCATTCTGCCTCCGGCCTCCGGCCTCCTACTTTCTCCCAGCATCATTACTCACCCTACTCCACCTCTACTTTCGACACCGGTAGCACCGTCCTGCCCCCTATCCCGATCCAAACACCCACAGCATCTCCCTCCTCATTGTGCTCTCAGTCACAGAAGCACTAGTCTTATTCCTCCTCGTAGTGCTTCTTCCCTTACATCCTTGGCCATGCCAATCACTCCAGCCTTTCCGTCTCCTGCTGATTAGGCTAATCTTCAACAATGCCTCACTCAGCTGGAACTACAGTTCATGGGTCAGTCTATCAATGCTGGCTTCTCTGCTCCTGCATTCTCTGCTACTCTCGGTATGAATTCATTCTGGATTTTAGATTCTGGTGCATTACGTCATCTCGCTGGTAATCTGACACTGTTCACCACCTGCACTGCACTTCCCTCTCACTCTCCATCACTACACACAGCTGATGGCTCACCACTTCTCGTCACACACTCAGGGGTAATTAGCTCTCCCATTCTCACATTACCATATGTTCTTTATGCTTCTCATTTATCCATGAATCTTATTTATAGTGCGTTGTGCGATAGTGGTCTTGTCGTTAATTTTGACTCTTTCGGTTGTTCTATTACTGATTCATGCACCCGGTGAGGAGTTTGGGTGTGCTAGTCGTCAGGATCGTCTATATTATCTAGATTTTCTTCGTGCACATCATTCTCATTCTAGTTTTGCCTCTGTGGCACATACGTTTAGGTAATATTAGTGCGTCTCGTCTTCAGACTTTAGTCCGTAATGGTGCCCTTGGTTCTCTTACTTTTAAACATTATCTGATTGTCAGGGTTGTAACACCTCGAATTCCAAATAAGCCTGAACTTGAAGTTTCACAGGATCTTTACACTTCACTTCGTACAATTTTACAAGGAATTAAAAAAAAACTTTTATACAACAATGTTTACATCAACGCATCGGAAGTAAATTACAAAATAATACACGAATAAAATAAGAATTGAAACATTTCTTCAAGCAACATTCTTTCTTTAGTCCTTTCATCCATTTTATCCTGTATAGAAACTGTGGGCACGTCAGTTGCATACAACTGACGCTAGGATATAATACATCAATTTCTCTTACTTGGAAAATACAAACTTGATCACAAACAAAGCTAAGGAGAGACTATTCTATTGATGTCGTGTGTGCTTGTGCACTTAGCCTTAATGCAGTTATTTATATTTCATGACACTAATGCACACTTATTCGAACCTATGCATCCCATTCTACATATATCCGAGGGCAAGCCCTTAACCGTACTTCATCTTGTAGGGTTGAATCCCTCGTCATGAGTTTAACAACTACGGTAACTACGGTAAGTTCTTAGATGTTTTATGAGTTACGAATCTATGTCCAGACAGCCTGGAGGGGAATCACATGTCATGACATGACGCATTATGTAGACAGCCTATAGACAATTCGCCTCCATCATAGGATGATGGCAGTACGTAGTCACCAAGCACCCCACAAGCGTTGCCACGATCCCGATAATTTCGGAGATGGACTTACATCATGACATGACGCATTATGAGATAGCCTGTGAAAACTCTCACACCGTGAATTCGAGGCACTCATACTTGTGTTTTTCTCTTACTTTCATCACATCTTCACTATAGTGTTGCCCTTAAGTATTTGAATCATGAGTAAATTAACACCTTAGAGTTAGCATTTCCTCCACACCGGACTTAAACATCTATTGATAACAACGACCCATTCTTGGTCTTTTTCTACAACATTTTTCTTCAAGAATTCATTCACACCGGTGTAAGGATTTAGCTATACTCTAGATTTTAATCACTTTTCATGTTCACCAAAATTGAGTATTTATACTCACAAATTCCATATTCCATCATGATCTTTTTATTTCATTTTTCCATGCACACGTGTATATTAAAACACCAAATTCTTCTATTGACTTAAACCTTCAGCGTCGAAATCTCATAATTTAATCTCTATACAAAACTCTTTACATTCAAAATTTCCTCTTTCTTTAATTATACAAAAGTCATATTTTAAGAAGAATTATCAAGTTCTTCATCCCATTATTTTTAATATAAAAATCACTTCCAAATCTCACAAAATATGTCAAAATATTGTGGAAATATTTTTTATAAAGTATAAATAATTTTAGAGGAATAATAGATTTCCCCCCCAATTTTTATTGTTTTTTAAAACTCTTAAATACCAAAAAAATCAAAAAAGGATTAAAAAAGGGGCTGCCGGGTTTCGAACCCAAGACATGACGCATTATGAGATAGCCTGTGAAAACTCTCACACCGTGAATCCGAGGCACTCATACTTGTGTTTCTCTCTTACTTTCATCACATCTTCACTATAGTGTTGCCCTTAAGTATTTGAATTATGAGTAAATTAACACCTTAGAGTTAGCATTTTCTCCACACCGGTCTTAAACATCTATTGATAACAACGACCTATTCTTGGTCTTTTTCTACAGCATTTTTCTTCAAGAATTCATTCACGCCGGTGTAAGGATTTAGCTATACTCTAGATTTTAATCACTTTTCATGTTCACCAAAATTGAGTATTTATACTCACAAATTCCATATTCCATCATGATCTTTTTATTTCATTTTTCCATGCACACGTGTATATTAAAACACCAAATTTTTCTATTGACTTACTCAAACCTTCCGCGTCGAAATCTCATAATTTAATCTCTATAAAAAACTCTTTACATTCAAAATTTCCTCTTTCTTTAATTATACAAAAGTCATATTTTAAGAAGAATTATCAAGTTCTTCATCCCATTATTTTTAATATAAAAATCACTTCCAAATCTCACAAAATATGTCAAAATATTGTGGAAATATTTTTTATAAAGTATAAATAATTTTAGAGGAATAATAGATTTTTTTCCCCAATTTTTATTGTTTTTTAAAACTCTTAAATACCAAAAAAATCAAAAAAGGATTAAAAAAAGGGGTTGCCGGGTTTCGAACCCAAGACCCCCGCCTAGCTACAATGACCAACTCAGAGTGCAACCAAAGACCAAGAAGGCCAAAGGCGACTACTGATAAAAGGTGAACTCAAAAGTCTTAAGTACTGGTCTCTATTGATTTGGGTAAAATCAAATTTAATAAAAACAGAGCCTCTTCAAGGTTCGAACCCAAGACTACCTGCACTGTTCACAGCGCTCTATACCCTCACCGAAAACCAATATTCCCAAACCCATACTCTGTTACGAAGAGGAATTGAAATAACTTTATACTTTCTGTCTGTTTGCAAATTTTCTTCACAAAATCTCGATTTCTCAATCGGTTTGTACCATTCAAAATCTCATTCTTTTCTAGGATATTTTCTTTTAAAAATACAGTATAGTGCATGTATTTAAATTTACAAAATTCCTATTTCAGCAATATAAATAAAATTATTCCTTTGATCACTTTTGAGAATTGAACAATTAATACATTTACTAACATTGCTTTCTTAATAAATCCTTTAGCTACTTGTTCCCTACATTTATTCACATAGTTTTTGCACAATTTCATTCCTTACACAAATATTTCTTTTAGATCAATTTTATCCTTTACATGAGACTAATTATTCTCTTATAGTTCCAAATGCAACATATTTCGACAATAAGGTGAATGCAGAACTATTCATACAATGTAAATAAAATTCGACATCTATTACAACTTTCTATACTAATCATTTGATTCTAATAATTCATGGGGTTATTTTACATTCTACATAATTCTTTACACAAGCCATTCACGAAGCAAAAATTATCATATTAGCATGGTTCATTAAAATAAATATTCTATCATGAAATATATTGATATGGCACAATGATAAGTTTTAATTCACTAATCACAAATCCATTCTACGAATCTTCTTATATTGACGATCAAGATTTTCTCTTTTTTCCTACTAGCCTCTTTAGATACTGACATGGCAAATTTTTACTCTTTACTCTAGCATATTCATAAACTTAGCCTACTAACATGATATCTAGATTAGAAGTAGAGAAATTGTCTACCTCTTGAAGAACGAATTGAGAATTCTTAAAGAAAAACTCCTCGAAATCACGATTGACTTCTCTTCTCCTTGATCCTAGCCGCGAGCCTTCTCCTTCAAGGTGTGCAAAATCCAGACTTCCCTCCTTTTGAACTAGCCGGCCTCCACTTGCAAGAACACACACACTCAATCTTTTTCTCACAGAATTTCTTCTCTTTCTCTCTAAAAATCTTAGGTGCAAAGGATAAAGAATGACAAAGGGGCCTTTTTATCACAATTCATGGTCAAATGAAAGGTTGAGATGTGTTTGGATGAATGGCTAAGATGCATTTAGGAGTTAGAAAAACCACCCATTAGCACACAACCACCTCTCCACTCTCTCCACTCTTCCCACTCTCCCAAGGCAGGCCTCTCCTTCATTCATTTTGCACGTGCATGTGCAATGCGCGTGCCCCCACATGCACACCTATAAATAATTGTTCATTAATTTGTTATATGACAATGTCTACCATGCAAGCTGTTTAATTAACAAATAAATTAACTAGTAGGCTAGTTAGGTGGGCTAATTCTATGGGCTTTTAATTAATTTAATTAATTAATTTTGGATGAGCTAAAATTAGTTTTTCTGGAATTATTTTAGCTAACTATAATAAGAAAATTAACTGATGAAACCTGTCTTACTTCGAATTTTAACTCATTGATTCTCCAGCTTGTTGTCGAAGTACAATTGTTGTTTCAAATAACCACAATGTAAGTGTTAGGCTTTAATGCAAGTTTCGATCATTCTGTTATATCTAACTATTAGTTAAATCCTCCCTCAAGCTGTAATTATGACAATACAACAACTCAAAACGGGGAATGAGAAGAGGATTATTGGTACTTTTTACCAATCCAGATCAAGTACTTAAAGCTTTGTATTTTTTGTACTTGTTCTATTTTGATTAATCCATAGGCTTTTGGCAAGGAGCTAATCAGTAAATCTCAGTTCGACTTATCTCACCATGAGGGGGAGACCGCGTAATAATACATGCTCTGCATATGTGCACAGCTCCATTTGGTACTAATCTTAATTTGAGCGATCTTGTATAGTATCTATATATCTCTACTACTATAATGGGAGAAGAATGGGAGAAGGCCTTAGTGTAATTTGTCCATAACCCAACCCGTCCAATGCCCATACAACCAAAAAAACCAGCAAAAACCCATCAAGCACATACACAACTCGTACAAAACTCTCTCTCTCTTAAAAAAAATAGACTGCTCCTCTCCCTCTTTCTCAAAAAACACGCAACCTTCCTTCGCCCTGCCGTCGCTCTGCCTGCCGCCGCACCGAAACTCTGCCCTGACGCCGCACGAACTTTCCGGTCTGCCGCCGCATCGCCGTCACCCACTGCCACTGCCACTGCTTCCTCTCTGCGACACCGACGTTTCACAGCCCACTGTCGCTTCACCTTCTGTCAAAACACCTCCGCCTCCTCCACCGACTCCCCTGCCGTCTTCTTGATCCCCAACCAACTCTCCGCCGCCTTAAAATCCGCACTGAAAGAGATCGCAGAGGTGGTGTATGGCGGGAGGGAGGAGGAGCTGGTGGGGGAGGTGATGGGGGAGGGGCTAAAGGTGTTGAAGGAGGTGATTAAGGAGAGTACGGTGGATGTTGATGAGGAGAAGAATGGAGAGTTTAAAGTGAACAAGGTGCCGGTCGAGAAGGCGGTTGTCACCGTGCATCAGCTGCAGTGGTTGGTTTCACAGGTATTGCGGTGGTTTCAAATCGGTTTGGGTTTTAGTACTCAAGGAAGAGATACTTTGTTCTTGATGAGAGCTTTCTGAATTGCTATAGGAACATACCCCCATCAGCGACTCAGGTATACTACTCTGTGATTTTGATTTTGATTTTTTTTTCAAATTTTTGTTGTTGTGGTAATTTTTAGTGAGTTATAGTCAGATGGGCATTATTTTAACTTGGGTTTAGATTAGATTTGATTTTTATGGGTTTAATTGGAAGTGCATGTTGGATTTTATGATTGAAATGGAGTTATTGGATCGAATATATTGATGGGTTTTTAGAATTTACTGCCATTTTGATCGGATTGGATTTATTGAAGTTGAAATTAGTTTCATGGGTTTTTAAGTTGTTGACATTTTGATTATGGAGTGCATTTTTTGGTTCTTAAGATTAATTGGTTCTGTTGAGTATACGGATGGGGTTTGGAATTTCTGAACATTTTGTAGTGCATGACTGACTTTTAGGATTAAATGGGGTTTACTGATGATGAGGAACAGTAAAGCAAATTTGTGAAAAAATTGTTAGGCATTTACTGATGAGAAGGAAAACAACATGCATGACCATCAGAATCAAATGTAGGCATAGAAGAGAGGTTTTATGTATGGAGATTTTGTAGCACTGATTTGGTCTTGAATCGTTATGCCTCATGGTTTTGGATTGCAATATATGAATTGATGTTACTATTGAGTACTGTTCAATTTTGATTAAGATATGTGATCATGAATTCCAAATGAAGTTTTGCCGTCTTCTTTCTTAATTTGTGTACAAAGTTAAATTTCACCATTAAAGTTGCATTCTTTGAGAAGAAGAAGATGGGATTGAAGCTGCATTCTTTATGAAAAAAATTGAATTGTGGATTTTTTTGGTGTTGATGGTGTTAGATTGGGTATCCGCACATGGGGAAGCTGTGTTGGTTGGTGGTGCCCTGTGCTTTGACTGCTTTGGATCATTGGTTGCCGGAAGTGAAGGTACTGATTGATACTAAACCTTCTGCAGATGATATTATGTGCTATCGATATCATTGATTGTGGTAATGAGGAATGTTATGACAGGAGTGATGTTAATATGATTATGCATGAGAACGAAATATTGAGATGCTTACACTTGATTATAATACGTTGTTATTTTGTAGCGATAGATAAAACTGACCCACAAACCTAATCAGAATTGTAGGTGTTTGTACTGTACTGATGATATGTATGTATATCCAACCCCAAGACTGTTAACAAACCCATAAAGTGAAATGCGAGAAACACTCTTGCTTCATGAAGGGTCTGCAAGTAGTGCTGAAAGTAAAATGCCATATGTTAGGACTTAGATATGCTTTTCGTATTAGTTGTTTCTATTTTTTGTTGGCCCCCATAAACACACCAACATGAAGGGGATCAACTAGCATATTGGATCAAATTATCCAGACATATTAATATAACAGAGGTTTTATGCGGACTTCCATAGAAGAATCTTATGTATATCCCTTTGTTAGAAATGTCTTTGCACCACTTAATTGTTTTCCTTTTTTGCATTTGACTTCTAATCTCCCTACAAAAAATGTTGCCTACAAGGATGTATTGATGAAATGTCATGGAACTTCAAATTAAATGGTAAAATAATACGATTATCTATTGAATATGTTAGTAAGGCTATTCTTGCATCATCTTAAATAATTAACATCGATCTATGATTTTGATATCGCATGCATATATAGAGCAATGCTCACGGTCATCTCTTCATTGTAAATTGTTCTCCTTTATTTTCAGAATATAAATTTTTGATATAGACAGTTCAATAATTTACTGTATCTTTTCTTATGAGCATTTTATTTAATTTTACACTTCAGCTTTCCCTGGAACCCTGAGCTCCAGCTTCATAGTTTGGATGCGTGTCTTCAGAAGCCCAAGAACTATAGCCAAGATTTTTGACACAATCATTTGTGTTGGAGTTGCAATTGCTATGACATTGTTCAAAGGCCAAAAACTCATTACTGTCGTTCACACAGTTGGTGACAATTGGATGATTGGTTGCCTATGTCTCATGGGAAGTAGCTATTGGTCACTTTGGCTAATTTTACAGGTACATGGTTTCAAAACACCTTAGCCCATAACTTATTATTGCAAAGTTTTAACTTGATATTATATAAGGGATGTAGAACTAGCAAAGAACAATGTTTAATTAAGTAGAAGAATTATCCAATCAGATCTTAATTAATCTTAATTTTTTTATGTGCAGGTGCCAATATGTAAGAGCCACTTAGATCCACTGTCTTTATGGACTTGGATGTGCTTACTATCATCCATTCAATCAGCGATCTTCACCTTTTTCTTAGAGCCGGACTTGGAGGCGTGGATATTCAATTCTTGGTTTGAAATGGGACGTTGTTTATATGCATTAAGTTGCCAACTTAATTCTTCTTCTGTTAAATGTAATTGCTTTCAACAACAGCATAACTGTTATTGCAGGCAAATTGAGTTGCGAGCAAGTTAATTTTGCATATGATTTACCAAAGATAAATGAAATATTATGATCTCCTATTAGCTATAATGAACCATTCTCTACAAATTAATCATGTATTATTATTGTTCTAAAATTTTATTTCTTGCGTAAATGAATTTTGCAGGGACTAATTAGGTCTGGTGTGACTTTCTATGTGCAATCTTGGTGCATATCGACGAGAGGGCCTCTCTTCTCAGCTATGTTCAGTCCACTCTGCACTGTTGTCGTCACTGTCTTCGCAATCCTATTGCTTCATGAGCATCTTTATACTAGAAGGTATTTTCTTCTTATTATCCTATTTTGATAGTCGATTTTTTAAATTACTTCCAGCTTGCTTGGTGGTGGTGCTGTAGTATTGGGACTGTATGTAGTTTTGTGGGGCAAAGCCAAGGATTATAACGATACCAGTACAAAGAGCTTTGAAACAAAGACCGAGGAACCTCTAATACCTGAGAAGAACAAGGTACAAGATGAGACTGACAATGTATAGGATTTCAAAGTGATGAACATCCAATTTTGTCCCATCTTAGAACTATAATTTCTTTTATAATATTGTTATGCATTTCAACTTTTTCTTCCTGTAACTTATAACTCCTGAATGGTTAGAATGTTTTCTTTTTCCCCTTTTGATAAATGTTTATGCTTTGTAAAAACTTCACGCCAGATTTAATCGATGCAGAAGTAGTGACTGGTCTTTGCAATGTTATCTACTACTCTGAGAGTTACTACTAGATATTTTTCAACATGCCTCATGATTGTGGTGAAATGTACTAACATTTAATTGCACATGAAATGCACAAATTTATGTTTACCTTTTTCAAAAATGTAGAAATTTATTTAATTTGATAACTATACTTTTTATAAGCGTGCATCGCACGTGCGTGATACTAGTTATACTAATAGGAAAGAGGGTGTCTACCCCACCTCTTCTTTCTCTATTTTGAAATAAAAAAAAGGAGCAAAATGAGGAATTCTCATCTATTAATACGTGCAATGCACGTTTTTTCAGAAGGAAGAAAACAACGAAGAAAAAAAAAACACGAAACCCTCAAACCCTCTCTCCCACAAACTCTTGGTCTCCCACTTTTATATTTTTGTAATTCTTAATAGAAATAGGTGAATTAGTTATATGGGGTCTATTGACAATATTTTCATGAGTAGAGAAGCCTTCATTTGATGATGAAATAATGAAAGGAGGGAGAGAAGGAAAAGGTTGTTCTAGATTTAATGATAGTATCTCCAATTAGATTATTGAAAAGTTTTTAGATTTTGGACAATATTTCAGTTGAATTTAGTTAGGTTTGATATGTAAATGCGTTACCTAAAAAAAAAGGAATTTTGGATTTTGAATCTCCGCCGCCGCCTTTTTCAACAACGACATGTTTGTTTGGTGATTATGGGCCTAGAATTGTCCCCTTCGATTGATAAAGTTAGGAGGCTTCGATCCATTGCGGGTATGAAATTGAAAATTTCAATTTTGAGTTTAGTTTAGAGATATGTTTTGGATTTGGATTGATTGATTGATTGTTTTTTTTTTGGGTGATTTGATAGAGAATTGTACATTGTATTCATACCTAATTTATATGTGCATTATTTTTATACCTAATTGTATTTATACCTAATTTTTTTTTTTGATGAAAATACCTAATTTTTATTGATCATTATATAATTTTATGAGTCATCTAAAACTATTTTAGTCTGTGCAATTTGTCTAACACCAGTAGTCTAATTAACTGAAAGAGAATCTATCTGGCAAAATATAATTAAGACTCGCCCAAATATGGCAGAGTAGTTGGGACTCTTAAAGAGAATAATGAGATAGTACAAATGTATGCATGAATTCAAATGGATGACTCGGATTTATTTAGAGCGAAGATTGTAAGGTTAATGATTTAATCACAATAACATATATCCACCTAATTAAACCAACGGAATATAGTTATAAACTTATAATTGTGGAAATACGATCGTGCTATGATAAAAAAAAGAATATGATTGTGTATTCACATAATTTGCACTTCAATCTTACAAACCATAATTCACAGCAGCTGCTTTATTTATTAATCAAAAAACGGTACAAAGATTGTAGATACATCATACTACAATATGAAACCTCTTTTTCCCGAAAGCTAAGGAGATAAAGCAGTCTTATTGCTTATCAAGAATTTAGTTTTTTGCGGGGTCATATATGTTGGGGAAATTGATGCGGCCTAGCAGAGTTTGTTGAGCAATGATAGAGAGGAGCACAAACAGATACGATGAACAACTAAATAGTAGATCACGCCAATCACACAAAAGATTTGTCCCGGTTCGGCGAACCTAATACGGGAAAAAATATAGAGAAATATTATAAGGAGTTAGTTACAAACTCACTTATCAAGAACAATCTCCCAAGCCTCACAATTGAAGAAATATCAATGAAGTACTTATCTCTCTCAATGGAGACTATACAATATATAGAGATCTAGAGAAACCATAATTGTAGTCTTTGTACAATAATCGTCTGATATATAATGTAGAAGAAGCCACACAATATGAGACGTACGATTTAACATGAAATTGAAGATGGGCCCAAACAAATTACCTAGATACATGCCAAAAAATAGCTAGCCTTCGCGGGTGGTCGACTGCCTTAGTATAACACTCCGAATTCCAAATAAGACTGAATTCGAAGTTCTACAGGATCTTTACACTTCTTTTCGTACAATTTTATAAGGAATTAAAAACTTTTATTAAAACAATGATTACATTTTACACAGCGGAAGCAAATTACAACATTATACATGAATTGAATAATAACTTGAACATTTCTTTAAGCAGCAATCATCTTTAATTTTTGTCAATCACTTTGTCATGCATAGAAACTGTGGGTACGTCAGTTGCATACAACTGATGGTAGGATATGATACATCAATTTCTCTTACATAGAAATCACACACTTGTCACAAAACAAAGCTAAGAGGGACTATCCTATTGATGTCGTGTGTGAATGTGCACTTAGTCCTTAATGCAGTTATTATTATTTACATGACACTAATGCGCACTTGTTCAGATTCTATGCATCCCATACTACATAGGTCCGAGGGCAAGCCCCTAATCGTTCTTCATCTTGTAAGGTTCAATCCCTCGCTTATGACTTAAACCACTACAGTAACTACGGTAAGTATCCTAGATGTTCTATGGGTTACGAGCCCATGTCCAGACAGCCTGGAGGAAAATCCCACGTCATGACATGATGCATCATGTAAACAACCTATAGATAATTCAGCCTCCGTCATGGGACAATGGCACCACCCGTAGTCACCAAACATCCCACAAGCGTCGTCACGGTCCCGATAATTTCGGAGATGTGTTCACGTCATGACATGACGCATCATGTAGACAGCCTGTGAAACACTCTCACACCGTAGACCCGAGGTCCTCATACTTATGTTTTTCTCTTACTTTCATCACATCTTCACTATTGTATTGTCCTTAGTTATTTGAATCATGAATAAAATCAATACCCTAGAGTTAGCACTTCCTCTATACCGGTCTTAACCATCAATCAACAATAATGACCCAAACTTGGTCTTTCATTTTAATATTTTATCTCAAAAGAATTTATTCAATGTCGGTATAAGGACTTAGCTACACTCTAGTCTTTAATCTCATTTTATGTTCATAAAATTGAGTATTCACACTCACAATTTTTTTTCTCATAATTAATCATGATTTTCCATTTCATTTCATGCACAAATTTCATGTATAAATTGATGAATTCATTTTTCAAGCTTACCACATTCATAATAGATTTCACAAATTTCTTTTACTTTCATAATAACATTCTTTCACTTATTAAGCTAAATCGCAATTATCTTTATTTAAATTTTTCCATGACACAATTTATTTAAACTCTCTATTCAAAATTTCATTTAAAAGAAAAGTATAAATTTTCTTTTAATTACTCAATTATCATTCTAATAATTTGAATCAAGTTCCTTTCCAAAATAGCCTTTAATTCTCATTATAGTAAGTCAAAAAGCTATAGAGAAATTCTCATGAAGTTTAGGTATTTTTAGAATATTTCTAATATTTTTTCTTAATTTTTAAAACACTTAAAACTACAAAAAAATAATAAAATTTAAAAAAAATCAAATTTTTTTCTAAAAGTGGCTGAAGCCGAACTGAAATTTCTAAACATCAATAGAGAAAACTTCACATCTCAGTTTCCTCCCCCTTTCCTTCGTCCTTAATCCCCCAGATCCGGCCTCTCCTCTCTTCCGACGTCCAACCTCCCTTCTTTAATTGTTTTAGGCTCGCTCTCCTCTTTCGACCCAGTACAACAGTTATTCGTCGCCTTGTTTCCTAAGTCGTCCCCTTCCTTCTCTGACTTCTCTTTCGCTGCTTCCCCCCCTGTTGCCTGAGCTCCCGCTTTCTCAATAGGCCGCTTCCCCATCTCCTGTGGAGTTTGCCCTCAGGCGTGATTCTTCACTGGGCTTCGACTAAAGTGAGGATCCCCTGGATTGAAGGCCTTTCGGTGATGTCCCTCTTCTTGGTAGCGGTGTTTCTCCTGCCTTCGCTCTTGGTTTGCTCTGAGAGTGCCTTCTGTCTACGGTGGCAATGTCTTTCACGCGGTGCTGTGTTAGTTTTCCTCTTATTTCTCGGCTCTCTGGTGAGGGGTTATGCGCCCTCTTCTGGGCCCCAGGGGCATCGATTGGCCATCTCTTCAAATCCTCCCGCCTGTGAGTATCGTTCTGCTAATTTTATTGCCCTATGGCAGTGTTTGTGGTGGTTGCCGAGAGTTTGTTTTGTTTATTTTTGTTTGTGGGCCTATCTGAGGCTCAGTTGTTCTCAGCACTGAGTTCTGGCTACGTTCTTATTGCCAGGATTTCAGCTTAGTTTCACCTAACGTTCTTATTATGGATGTTCGACTTTGTTTTACCTAACGTTCTTAACCTAACTTTCTCTCTCGGTTTACTATAGCCTTAGCGCTCGATCAATTTTTTATCTTTTTCCTATTATTTTTAGAGTCGTTTTTGGTGCATTTTTGTGCTTCAGCCTAATCGCTACAGGAGCGGTTTCTTGTCTTTTCTGGTTCTCTTTTCTTTCTATTTTCCCTATCTTTGTAACGCCCCGCCCCAATACTCAGACAATTTTAATATTTTTAGAATACAAATTAGATACTATGTAGTACAATTGCCCACCACAGGCTGCCTCTCAAAAGGTGGTTAACCAATTAGGTGACTCTTGATCATTGGCTAATTATATTTATACTCAAACTTTTTTTGTATATTTTCCATGTGGGACTATATTTACAAATCTCCTTCTCAAATTCCCTCAAATCCCGTAAGTATACATTTTTACCAAATTCAACCCAATATTCAAACTCAAATCCAAGATCTGATCATTTCCGAAATCAAAGGTGGGCCCCCCATCATCCGGTGACATCATCATCACCTACACAATTTCACAACAGCACGTTAAGTGCTTTTCTCCTTCCAAACCGGTGGGCCCCCACCTTCATTCAATATATTTTTTTTAATACAAATCCTCCTATAGAGTATTTCTATAGGACAACCCCAAATTATTATATATATTTATTTATCATACTATTCACAAATTATGGGGTATTACATACACCCCACCTTAGAAATCAGCGTCCTCACTGAGTACGGGACACACATCTAGTGTAGGATCCGCCTTTCTAGCCGATGTAGCGTCGTCCTCGATCCCGGAGATCAATCACTCTCAACACCGCAGATCGGATACCCAGCTATCAATCACTCTCAACACCGCAGATCATACCCGATCCCGGAGATTAGTGACTCTCAATACCGCAGAATATATCCGACCCCGGAGATCAATGACTCTCAACACCGCGGATCATACTGAGGCCCTCTTCTACACCCGGTGTCGAAAGTCGGCTCTGATACCATTTGTAACGCCCCGCCCCAATACTCAGACAATTTTAATATTTTTAGAATACAAATTAGATACTATGTAGTACAACTGCCCACCACAGGCTGCCTCTCAAAAGGTGGTTAACCAATTAGGTGACTCTTGATCATTGGCTAATTATATTTATACTCAAACTATTTTTGTATATTTCCCATGTGGGACTATATTTACAAATCTTCTTCTCAAATTCCCTCAAATCCCGTAAGTATACGTTTTTACCAAATTCAACCCAATATTCAAACTCAAATCCAAGATCTGATCATTTCCGAAATCAAAGGTGGGCCCCCCAACATCCGGTGACATCATCATCACCTACACAATTTCACAACAGCACATTAAGTGCTTTTCTCCTTCCAAACCGGTGGGCCCCCACCTTCATTCAATATATATTTTTTTAATACAAATCCTCCTATAGAGTATTTCTATAGGACAACCCCAAATTATTATATATATTTATTTATCATACTATTCACAAATTACGGGGTATTACAATCTTGGGCTTGTTTCTGGGCCTTGGGCTGCCATGGACTCTTCATGAATCGATGTGGTAAAAAAGAAAAAAAAGCTTCACTTAGAAAATATTATTTCTATTAATCCCACTTTAACGTCTAATTCTGGTGGGCCGTCTAGCCTAACCTCTCTTCGCTGCCCTCTTTCTCTGATAAGCCTGCCCTCAAGAAACTTCTAGGGCGTCGACCACCTTCCTATTCCCGCCCTTTCCATTCCTCCCTCACTTCTCATTCCAAACTCTTGTCGCCGTACTCTCATCCCCAACATCTGAGTTGCTTCTGCTGTCTCTAAGTTAGGCATATTAGGGTGTTCTGCACTGACAACATGAAATGCCTGTTCTGCTTGAAGTCTGGTCACTCCTGAAATCGATGTTTCTCTTTACAATAAATTTTGGGTTTGTTGGTGGGAGTGCCCATCTCTGACCAAGTCATCGCCGCGCTTGATTTTCCCTCTCTTCAATCAAAGCTAGCGGATCTTCAAGCCCCGAAGGCTAAGCATCCTAAGTTCACCACCTTTTCTCTACTCCTCCCTACACCTCCCGTCTCGCAACGCGTCCCTGCTGCAGTTCCTGCTATCCCTCATTTGGATCCTGCTCCCTCCTCGAAGACTTCCAAGTCTCAGGTCAATTTGGTGTTCATTCATGATACAGAATTTTCCGACAAATTGAAGTTCTTTGAGCAATACGGTGCAGTTTCTTTCAAGGGAGGATCGGTCTCTAACACTACTTTAAATGCTTTCCTTAGCAATTATTCTAACGTGCAAGACTGGGTGTGGGTGTTCAATTGTTGTTCCAATGGCGAAGTGTTTATTAATTGTCCTTCCATGAAAATCCTGGAGGATCTAGTTGCCAGCAATTCTTTTTCAATTGGAGCAATCTACTTATCCGTTCGTAAATGGATCAGTCATGGAATCCCCCCCCCCTGATTCCCTCTGCTGTTACGGTTACTCTACTGGGCCTTCCTCCGTTCTGTGAATCACACAGTGTAGTTTCCGATTTAACTAATTGTGTTGGTGAGCTACAACACATCTCCTCCTCTACTATGTTGGCTTCAGGGTGTCTACAAGTCGATGCTGATTTCTTTTGCCCGGCGGTAAAAGAAAGGATTGAATCGTTCTCTTTAAGAGACCATAAAACTTCGTTTCCTGTCTCGGTCTCTTATCAAGATATAGCGGTGACTCTTTCGTCCCCAGCACCCGCGTCTCTGGCTATTTCCAATCCCCCTAGGAAAGCCTCGACTTTGCCCAGCTCCTTCTCCGTCGGTACCTCTTCTCAGTCAACCACTACATCATCTAAGTGGAGGAGGTCTCATAAAGATCAGCCCAAAAAAAATCTTCCATTCCAGCGCAGACCGGTTATCACACCTTCCAAACCCAAAATCTCTTCGTCTAAAGCTCCCAATTTGGTATGGATTAATCCAGATTTGGCTGCGGGGAAATCACTCCCTAATCATCAGGGGGCTATGACTGATTCTTCCTCAAAGCCCCCTGTGCAGCTTCCCATTGCGGAATCTACCACCGCTGTCCCTCTAGTGCCCTCCGTTTCTCTTCCTATTAAGCAAAACCTGTAGATGCTACCGAGAAGTGGCCCGTTTGGGATGCGAATCCACAGTTCTCTTCAGACTGGGAGAAATTCATGAGTGTTGTTCATTGCACCCGCTCTTCTGGTCCTTCCTCCTCCTCCTTGCCTACTAAAACAGCTTCCTCTTCAACTCTGAAGGCCGATGCTTGGGTTGATAAAGATGATCTTTTAGTGGACGAGTTGGTAGAGATGGATCACTCTCACTCTCAAAAGCAGGTATTCTTTCCTCCTATTTATGTTGTTTATCAATTCCATTCTGCTTATTGTTTGAAGTACTTCAACTTTGTCTATTTGAGAATTAGTTCTGTTTCGATTTCCTTGACTTGTTTCAACCTCGAATCCCATATCTCTTATTTTAATCACCTTTTCCCTCTTGGTTGGTTACCTCTTGAGCCGATGGCGGTGCCTTATCTCCCCTTTAGTTGTATAGGAACTACCAACAATTTTTTGCCCCTTGTGGTCCACGGTTTTGACCCTTCTGAACGAAGGACCTATGAAGCTCTTAGCTCCGCTGGTTCCTTAGTGGCATCGGTGGGCTCCTTAGTAGAGCCCTACCCTGAGAGCCAGTACTATTAGTAACAAAACAAAAGGAAAAAAAAGTTATTAAACAGAAACTTTTCTCAGTCATCCGTTCTAGTGCTCGTATTCGAGCCAGTAGAGAATCGAATCTCATGGCAGATTCTCAGTCCTCTCTTGCAACTCAATTCCGCAAGATCAATTCTTCTCCCCCCTCTCCTTTTTCTTTGGGTAAGGAACATTCGGGTTCCTTATGCCAAGTGCACTTTGACTCGCTTTCCAATTTAGAGATGCTTGGCATGAATAGGAAGATGGGATTTCTTGTTGATTCAGATAACTTTGTTGATTTTGATGCTATTCGCGACCGCAAAATTTCAAGAGCTTTTGAGGCTAACATGTTTAATGATTAGCATCTCTTGGAACATACGTGGGCTTAGGTGTGCGTCGAAGCAACAAGCATTGTTTCAACTTATTTCTTCTTGCCATTATGATTTGATTTCTATTCAAGAATCGAAATTTGAATCCCCCTCGACTTCCCTCTTACGTTCGATAGGCGGATCTTTAATCTCCCATTTGATTTCTCTTGATGTTATAGGAACTAGAGGAGGTATCCTATTTGGATTCAAAGAAGCCAGTTTTTCTCTCATTTCGACTAGTCGTTTAACTTTCTTTCTGGTGGTTCGTCTTCATTGGTTTGAATTCGATCGTATTCTCACAGTGGTGTCAGTTTACGGTCCGTCTACTGCGGATCGACGTGATGCTTTCTAGAATGAATTTAATTCCTTCCAACACAACATCAACGGTTTCTGGCTTTTTTGTGGTGACTTTAATGTCACCAGAGTCTCTTACGATAGATCGGGTAATTCCTCTTACTCTTTAGACTCGTCCCACTTTAATGATTGCATTCGCTCCCTCCACTTGACTGATCTGCTCCTCAATGGAAGATCATTCACTTGGTCGAATATGAGGTCTCCTCTGACCTTGGCTAAGGTAGATCGATTTTTGGTTTCCTTTGACTGGATCAATTTCTTCCACAACTCTTTCATTTCGGCTTTGCCCAATCCTTCGTCAGACCACATTCCTATCTCTTTGTCTTCTAACTAAAACTTCTCTAGATCTTTCAAGTTCTGCTTCGAAAAATTTTGGCTGCAAGACCAAACATTCGTCAATCTCATCACAGAATGTCTTTCTTCTATTATGGGTTCATTAGGATTAGGCCGCATTCTGATTAAGCTTCATGCCATTAAATTTGGTAGCAAAATATGGCATAATGAAAGATATGCCAATGATAACTTTCTTAAAAATGTTTTCCTGTCGACCATCGATTCCATTGATCATATGGAGGAGATTGGCCCAATCTCTGACTCCCTTCATTCCGAGCGTGCTTCCTACAAAAGAAGCTATGCGGATTTACTCCATAACGATCACATTAAATGGGCTCAGCGAGCCAAGTTTTGCTGGCTTAAGGAGGGTGACGGCAACACCTCTTTCTTCCACAATTTTGCATCGCATCGGCAGCGATGCAATCAGATTTCTTCTATCCTTGATAATGACAATGAATTATCTTCGGCTCCCGAAATTCATGTTTCTTTCCTTCGGTTCTTTAAAGATCTGTTAGGATCAAATAAACATCGTTCTATCCATCTAGTCTGGCAGCAACTGTATGGTCAGCAGTCGCACGATCTTTCTAGCTTGGAAGCTCCTTTCTCTTTAGAAGAAATCAAGCAGACAGTGTTATCTATGAAAAGCGATTCTGCCTCAGGACCGGATGGCTTTCAAGCCTTCGTTTTTCAACAATTTTGGGATTGTCTCAAAGATGATATCTTTAAAATGTTCTTTGATCTTCATCAATGAAAATTTTCCTTCGATAGGATCAATTATCACATCGTCCTCATCGCCAAAGTTTTGGGTGCCAACTTGGTCTCTAACTTTAGGCCGATTAGTCTCCTTAACACAACCTTCAAGATCATCATGAAAGTGCTCTCCTCTCGTCTTAGTGCCATTATCTCTCCCTTAATTGATCCCATGCAATCCGATTTTATTAAAGACCGCTTTATCCTTGATAGTGTGGTTTCGGCCCAAGAAATCATTTCTGACTGCCATAAATCGAATTCGGAAGGAATCTTGTTAAAATTAGACTTTCAAAAAGCTTATGATAACGTAAGCTGGAACTTTCTTTTTGAACCTCTTTTTCACCGTGGTTTTGGTCCGAAATGGATCGCTTGGATCAAATCCAGTCTTTTTGCTGGCACATCGTCCATTATTATAAATGGAACGGAAGGGCACAAGTTCAAGTGTAAGCGGGGTCTTCGTTAGGGCGATCCTATTTCCTCCCTACTTTTCGCTCTTGTTGCGGATGTGTTTAGTAAGTTGCTTCGTAATGTGTGGGACGCTGGTGTTATTGAAGGACTTGGTAGTTCTCGTAGTTTCCGTGGTGTGTTGAACCTCCATGACGCTGATGATACCATTATCTTTGCGAAACCCAACGGGTGCACTTTACGTAACTTGAAGTTACTTCTCTATGTCTTTGAAAGTGCTTCAGGATTGGCCATTAACTTTCAAAAGTCTCCTGTTCACTGGCTTGGGGGATCCCAAAACCGAAAAACAGAAATTGCACAATTCTTTAATTGCGTCTCAGCCTCCTTCCCTATCACTTATCTGGGTATCCCCTTGCGATGGGGGAAGCTTCATAAAGCTGATTGGTTGCCGATGATTGAAAAGGTTTGATCGAGACTCAACCGGTGGTCTGTGAACACCTATCTTGCGGGGGCAGACTCATCCTTGTTAACTCCGTTCTCTCCTCCATCCCCCTATATATGATGTCTTTCTATTATCTACCGACGTGGGTTATTAAGAGAATTGACTGTATCAGAAGGAATTTCTTCTGGTCTAGCTCGGATTCGTATAAAGCTGGCACTCACCTTTGCAACTAGAAGCTGATCTGCACTTCTAAGGCAGCTGGGGGTTTGGGTGTTCTTAATCTCAGACACCAAAATTTGGCCCTCTTAGGCAAATGGTCATGGAGATTTCTAAAAAAGGAGCAGCTGCTTTGGGTGCGCATGATCTCGTCCAATTGTTTTCCTCGTACCAATATGTCAGATTTTCCCACATCCCTCCCTCATAAATCCTTCTCATTCTGGAGAGGGGTCTGGAAAGTAGCCAGCCCATTTCAATGTGGGTTAGTTCACCAGGACTAGATTTTGGCTCGATTTATGGTTTGGGAACATCAAACTCGCTCTTGCGTTCCCTAAGCTCTACCAGAAGGCAACCAACCCCTCTGCCATGGTGGCTGATTATGTTATTATTATCAATAACCAAAAGTTCTGGTCTATTCCTTTCTCGGATGTTCTTCCCCCGCCTCTTCAGACTGAGCTTCAAGAGTTGTTTGATGGTATTAACCTTTATTCCTGGCACCCGTTTGAAGATTTCAAATGGAGATGGACCAGCGCTGGTAACTACTCGGTTAAATCCTTCTACAATTTTCTGAATTTCAGGGGGATTGTCTCCCCGAGTGCTAAGCTTTTATGGAGCTCTTGTGCTCCTGTCAATGCTAAAATCATCACTTGGCTAGCGCTGAATAATAAGCTTCTTACCGTAGATGTTCTTAACAAGATGAACCTGGCGGTTGGTCAGTTGTGTGTTTTTTGCTCAGCTTACCATGAGGACGCCGATCATCTCTTCCTTAAGTGTGCTTTTATTCAACTTCTTTGGACAATCGCAGTCATCGCCTGGCAAGTGCAAGGTTTTCCCTCCAAATTCTCTTCTTGCTGGATGTTTCAATCCCCTAGGAAAGAATTTCGTAAATCGTGGATTCTTTCTATTATGGTGATGATTTGGGTTATTTGGGCTGAACAGAACAAGCGTGTTTTCTCGCAGTCCACTTCTACGATCGATTACATTTTCGATGAGTTCTTATTTTATTCCAAATTTTGGCCCTCCAGTTTAACTTTGGATAAAGTGGCAGCATTGCATTTAAATCATCTCGATGAGGCATTTAGTTTTTTTCATTCTAATAGTTCTTATTCGTAATTTTCTTTTGTTACTATTTATTAATTGATGCTTCATCTTCTTTGCAGACTTGAGATAATGGTGTGGGCCTGGGAGCTTTCTCTTGGAGGGCCTGCTGTTTTAATTTTGAAGCGGGTCGTTAGACTCGGTTTGTGTTTTTGCTATCCTCCTTGGTTTCCTATTTTCTGGACAACACGGTAAGATTTTGAATCGTATTGTTGCCTCCTCTCGTTGCTCTTGGTGGTCTGTGTGATAGATCAGTCGGGTACTCCTTGGCAGGCCCTTCTCAGTAGGGTCTTTGTGTTGTTTTTGGCCTTCACCCGGTCTGTTCATGGGCATGTATAGGATATTATTATGTCTATGTTGTTATGTTATTGAAGTTGTTCTGTTCGTGTGTTTGGTTTCATTTTTGGTTTGGGTTGTGCCAGCAAGTTTTTGGGCTGGTTGATATTTTATTGGTCTTATTTTGGTGGTCGGGCTCGTCTTGGTGGTCTATGCCTTTGGCCTCAGTGCTCGGCCTTTTTTTGGTTGTTTGCGGTGTGTTGGGACTCTGGTTTGTGGGTGGTGGTTTGGGGGCTCCCGGCGGCTTATGGTTGATGTATTTTGGGGAGCTCTCCCTGGTTTCTATACCGAGGCTTGCTCATAGGCTGATCCCCTTCGATTCACTCGCTTGTGTGAATTGTTTGGGTTGTTTTGTCTCGATTTGGGCTTGGTATCCCCTGCTTGGGATGCGTTATTTACCATGCTTTTATTTTTGGTGTTTATCTATCTCCTAGCTATAAATGTTCTTCTCATCGGTTTAGGCGTTTGGTGGATTGTGTTGTTGCCTGTTTGTTTGCTCAATTCTGAGTTGATTTATAGTCCATTTATTCGGGACACTTACTTTTCTTTTGGTGGTTCCCTCTTGCGTTTTTTCTTCGCAGTGAGTGTGTGTGAATTTGCGCGGTCTTGCTTTGTTTCTCACTACTATTCTTTGAGATAGCAGACTTTATGGGCTTCCTCTCTAGTTCGTCCTTCTCCTAGTTCGAGTGTGGGGTTTGGCCCCACGCTGATCGCATTTTTGAGGTGGCATTTTCATGTTGTTTCACTCGTGGGTGCTGCTTCAGGAGGTGTGTGCTATTTCTTGGGTGCCGATGATTCGGTTTTGGCACTCTTGGCTACCCCCTCCGCGGCCGTGCTTATTGGCTGGCCTTCCCTCTGCGGCACTACTCGTTTGATAGGCCCTCCTCTCCGCGGTCGCGACCATGCTTGGTTGTTGTTTTCGGCGGCCTGCTCCTCTGCCAGAGCGATGGTGGGAGGATGTGTTGTAGGATCTTCTCTTTTTTGCTCAATTGCGAGGGGGCTGTGCTACTAGGGTTTGCCTGGGCTCGTGCCTGCAGTTAAATCATTTTGCTTGTAGTTTGGTCTTATTTGTTTTCTCCATTGTTTGCATTCTGATCTTTCGAACTGATTGTTTGTCTACTGTTTGTACTTTTCACTTGTTTCACTTCTTGTAAAATGAGTCTTTGTATGCTACTTTTTTTTAACACAATAAAATGTTGAGGCTGGAGCCGTAAGGCTCTATCTGTTTCATCAAAAAAAAAAAAGTGGCTGAAGCCAGATTCGAACCCACGCACAACAGCCCCCCCTGCATGCTACAGTAACCGACTTGGGGCGCCACCGAAGACCAGAAAGGCCATTATGGCTAACTGTCTAGTATAGAATGTGAATTATATTTGTGTTCTGGGTTTCGGTGTTTAGTAAAAATCAATTTTCATAAAAAATAAATCTCTGGAGAGACTCGAACCCAAGCACCCCGCCTTCGCCGTTGCTACAGTAACATTTTTAAAGCGCACCCACTGACCAGTAGGTCTGAGTGACTAACCTGATGTGAGATGGGTTGAGTTATTTTTAACTCGACTCTTTGTTTGTTATTAATATTTCATATTTCAAAAACTCTTAAACTCTTTTCTCCTCTAATTTATTTCATGAAAATTTCCAGATTACTAATCTTATAGATTTGCAACTTAACAGTATTTAAAAATTATTATTTTGACAAACACATGAATTTTCCTTTCTAAATTGTATTTTATATCTACATTTTCGACATTTGAAAACAACCATGATTCTTTCCAAATTTAGCACCACAATTATCACGTAGGTTTATTTTCTTGCTGTCTTTTAATTTTACAACAATTTCTTGAATATAGTCTCTTTTATCATACTAATGTCACATTAATTAATATGGCACAACTCAAATAATTCAATTAACCAATTAACCATTTACATGCATATTCCCTTAATCTAACATGGTTCAAAATTCACAATTTAACAACATGATAATTCTAATGTAATAATCACAATTTATGACATCTACCAGTCAATTCATCAAGTATTCACTTCATTTCTAATTATTCTCTTTTAAAGCAACCATGGCCAAATTAACTAGTTTCTTCTTAGCAATTTCATCAATTTAATCCCTAGCATGATATCTACATTAGAAGCTTAAGAAATCAGCCACCTATTTTGAAGAACAATTGAAAAAACTCCTAGAAATCTCCTTGAACACACGATCCCCTACTAGTTGTAAGCCTTCTCCTCCTTGCTTATGCACACCAAAGCGCCTTCTCTTCCTTGTACTTGATGAAACCCGAGCTCTCCTTCCTCCTTGATGAATGGCCGGCCTCCAACGGTGAAAGGAACACACAAAATGCACAACTCAATCTTTTTCCTCACACAAATTTCTCACACTATATTTTTTTCTCACTTTCTTTATAATTTCTAAAGGTGCAAGAGAAGTGAATGGCGGGGGGGGGGGGGGGGGGGGGGGGGGGGGGGGCTATTTATACACTTTTTGGGGTAAAATGAAGGGCTAAGATTAACTTGATAAGAGTAGATTAAGGGCTAGGATGCATTAGGGAGTTAGAGCAACCACCCATGAATAGAAAACTACCTCTCCGCTCACACCACTCCCCCATCTCCTCCATGCTTGAATCCGGCCAAGTCTACTAGCACAATGCACGTGCATGTGCCACCCTAAGCACACCTAGTTACTATTTGTACATGTATTTGTTAATTAATTTGTTACAAAAATAAGTCTACCCTACAAGTTGTCTCATTTAAATGAAAATAAACTAGTGTGCTCAATTTAGTGGGCTTGAATCCACGGGCTTAATAATTAAAATAATTAATTTAATTAGTACGGGCTAGATTTAAATAATTAGGCCTGGGATTTAAAAATAGGCTTTTAAAATTAAAAAGAGAAGAATTAAAATACTTGTTCATGGTAGGAAAATAAATAATTTTCTAAGGGTAAAAATGTACATAAATTTGCACGTGCAAAACACGTGAAATCAAACAAACTTATATTAAATTATAATTGAAAATTCAGGATGTTACAACACTCCCTCATTAAAATAGTTCCGTCCCCGGAACTAAGCTTAAAGAGTGAGAAATAAAACACAACAAGAAGAAAAGAATAGAAAATACAAATCAAACAAATAGCTCAGGATGATCCTTCAACATCCTCTCCTCGGATTCCCAAGTAGCCTCTTCAACCAACTGGTTTCTCCAGACTACTTTGACCATCGTGATCGTCTTGTTTCTCAAGTCTTTCTCTCAACGATCCACTTTCTCAACCGGTAGCTCAATGTGACTCAGATCCAGTGGCAAACCCTTTGGCACTTCTGGCAAATGGTGATTTGGATATGGGATGTAATCTTTCAGCATAGACACATGGAAAACATTGTGCACCTGAGACAACTCGTCCGGTAACTCCAACCGGTAAGCAGTTTTTTCAATCCTTTATAATATTTTATGCGGGCCTATGAATCTTGGGGCTAACTTCCCACCTCTACCAAAGCGAATCACACCTTTACTAGGTGATACCTTCAGAAAGACATAGTCACCTTCCTCGAACTCAAGGTCCCTTCTCCGGTTGTCTGCATAGCTCTTCTGCCTACTCTGAGCATCCACCAACCTCTTCCTGATCAAAACAATCTTTTCAGAGTCTGTTGCACGATCTCCGGCCCAAACATCTGCCGTTCTCCAACTTCAAATCAGCAAACAGGTGTTCTGCACTTCCTGTCATACAGAGCTTCGTACGGTGCCATCCCGATACTAGTCTAAAAACTGTTGTTGTAAGCAAACTCTACAAGAGCTAGATGCTTTCCCAACTACCTCCAAAATCTAGAGCACAACACCGAAACATATCCTCAAAAACTCGATTGACTCTCGAAGTCTGTCCATTAGTCTGAGGATGGAAAGCGGTGATGAAATCCATCTTAGTGCCCAAAGCTGCCTGAATACTCTTCCAGTAATGCAAAGTAAACTGTGCATCTCGATCAGACACAATGGTCAACGAAACACCATGAAGCCTCACGAACTCTCCAACATACAGCTTGGCTAACTTGTCCATAGTCGAAGTGAGTTTCATTGCCAAGAAGTGAGCTGATTTGGTTAGTCGATCAACTATAACCAGAATCGCATCATTACCCTTCGAACTCTTGGGCAAACACATTATGAAATCCATGCTGATGTTATCCCTTCCACTCCGGAATAGGTAACGGTTGCAATAAACCTCCAGGCTTTGATTCTCGGCTTTCACCTGTTGACAAATCTCACACCTCGCCACAAATTCGGCCACATCCCACTTCAAACCTGACCGCCAGAAATGTTGCTTGATGTCCTTATACATCTTAGTACTTTCAGGATGTACAGATAAAAGAGTAGCAAGTGCCTACTGAAGAATACTCTCCCTCAATTCTGCTTGATCTTGAACACATAACCTCTCTCCAAACCACAACACTTCATCCCTGATCTGAAACTCTGACAACCTGCCAGCACCAACCTGCTCCTTCATCTTCTCAATCTCTGCATCTTCCTTCTAACTTTCTATAATCCTCTCATTTCAGCGTGGGCTGAAGCCTTAGCTGAGCTAAAGATGATCCCAAGCCTTGCACAACAACTTCAATACCTGCCCGATCCAACTCCTCTGCAAGATGTCTCTGAGTTGTAATCAAACTAGCTAGACTGCTTTTAATGCTAAGTGCATCAACTACAACATTAGCCTTTTCAGAATGGTACTTAATCTCAGGACGAATGTCCTCAAGTACTTCCAGCCATCTTCGTTTCCTTAGATTTAGAATCTTCTGCTGATAGATGCACTTCAAGCTTTTGTGGTTCGTGACATGTTCAATTTCTCACCGTACATGTAATGTCTCCATTGCTTCGAGGCAAAGATAATCGCAGCCAACTCTAGATCATGAGTCGGATAATTTTTCTCATGCGGTCGTAGTTGCCTAGACCAATAAGCGATCACTTTTTCTTCTTGCATTAAGACACAACCAAGTCCACGATGTGAAGCGTCGCTGTAAACATCATACTGAACACCTGCTCCAGGCAAAGACAAAATGAGAGCAGTAGTTAGCTTCTCTTTCAACTCCTGAAAGCTTGCCTTGCACTGATTGGTCCACTTGAAGTTTACATTCTTCTTGGTCAGACCAGTGAGCGGCACGGCTATCTGAGCATAGCCATGGATAAACCTCCTGTAGTATCCAGTTAGCCCAAGAAAACTTCTGATCTCCTTCACTGTAGTAGGCCTTGCCCAATCCTTCACCGCCTTTATCATTGGCGGATCAGTTGCCACTCCCTCATTAGAAAGGATGTGAACCAGGAATGCCACTTCAGATTTCTAGAAATCGCACTTAGATAACTTGGCATACAACTCATGCTCTTAATGTTTCTTCAGAACCTCAGCCAGAGGCTCAGTGTGCTCCTCCTCCGACTTAGAGTGCACAAGAATATCGTCGATAAACACCACGACGAAAGAATCAATAAACGGCCTCAGAACTCTGTTCATCATGTCTATAAACAACTCATTGCAGGTGCATTCGTCACTCCAAATGGCATAACTAAGAATTCATAATGCCCATGTCGAGTTCTAAATGCAGTCTTATGCACATCTTCAGTCTTCACTCGAACCTGATGGTATCCTGATCGAAGATCTATTTTGGAGAAAACAACTGCTCCTTGTAGACGATCGAACAGGTCATCAATTCGTGGAATAGGGTATTTATTCTGAACAGTGACCTTATTCAGCTCTCGGTAATCGATGCACATCCTCATCGATCCATCCTTTTTTTCACCAACAGCACCGGTGCTCCCCAGGGTGATGCACTCGGTTGAATAAAGCCTTTCTCCAACATTTCCTCAATCTGTCGTTTGATCTCATCCTGCTCCACAGGCGCTATCCTATACGGTGCCTTGGAAATAGGTACACTCCCTGGCTGAATAGTGATGCTGGACTTTACATCATAATGTTGGGGTAACCCAGGAAATCTTCCAAGAATACAGTCGGGTAATCCCGAACCACTGGAATTTGCTGCACCTCCACAGGAACCTTCTTATTGCTGATAGCTACCACCAAATCTGAACATCTCTTCTTCCCGTGGAAAGTGACTTCAGGACCCCTTGGTGCCTTCACTGTTACCTTCTTGGTTTTGCACTCGATGTTTGCACTGTACACCAATATCCAATCAATGCCAATGATAACGTCGACCCCCAGGACATTTAGCTCGATCAGATCAATCCAGAAAATCCTGTCCCCAATAACGATCTCGCAGTCTGCATAGTACCGATCAGTGGTTAAAGTCTCCCATGATGGAGTAGCTACTGCTAAGATCTTTCCTGGAAAGACCTTCGGTTCGACTCTTAAGACTTTAGCAAATTTAGGTGATACAAAGGTATAAGAGGATCCAATATCGAACAAAACAACAGCTTTCTTTCAATTCAAATAGAGTTCTCCAGTGATGACGTGATCCACTTCATTAGCATTAGCCTCAAGAACTGGATTCGCAGACATCCCCCTATTGTTTTGATTCATGGCAACGACACTGAGGATCTGATAGGCTCTAGTCAACTCCGTTTCGAAGTCGAGTCCACAGCTGGGTCCTTCTCCATTCCCTGATCTTCTTCCAGCCATATTCTGATTCAAAAGAACCATTAAATTCGAAGTGGAAAATATGAACTTAAAACAACTTCTTTCATTTCATTGAATTCACACTTTGTACATTCAAATTTTAAAGCATCATCTGACATCAAGCAAAAGCATTGAGAAGATACAACATTATAATTCCTACGATTCCTCTTGGCTTGCCTAAGCTCTTCCCGTAGTTCCGCCACTTCTTCCTTCAGTACATCATACATATTCTTTCTCTTCTCGAGTTCCCAAACACGGTGACTGAGGGTTGCAATATTCTCCTTGCACTTCACATACTCACCTGCAATAGCTCTGCTCTCTCCCTCTGAGTCTCCACTTGACTCTGAAGGATCTTGATGAGATTTCCCCGATCTGGCTCTTCCTTGTCGGATGAAATGTCTGATGAGTCTGGAGGTGGAGTGATCTCCCGAGACTTGGGCCATTCCTCTTCATACTCCTCGGGATCTTCTTCATCGGGATCTCCTTGTCCAGGGTAGTAGTCCTCTTCGATTATATGCCAATCATCATCGTCTGCTGGGTCGTGATAGTTCGCCATCTTGGGAAAGGAAGAAGAAGAAGCATCAATCATAGAGCAACACAAATGTAAGTGACTTACATTAAAATTTTTATACCCAACTCATACTCTAATGTCCACTCTAGGGTGTCGTTCCTCATAAATTTGTACTACTTGGAAGCGTGGCTCTGATACCACTCTGTAACACCCCGAATTCCAAAAAAGACTGAATTCGAAGTTCTACAGGATCTTTACACCGCTCTTCGTACAATTTTACAAGGAATTAAAAACTTTTATTACAACAATTATTACATTTTACACAGCGGAAGCAAATTACAACTTTATACATGAATTGAATAATAACTTGAACATTTCTTTAACCAGCTATCATCTTTAATTCTTGTCAATCACTATGTCCTGCATAGAAACTATGGGTACGTCAGTTACATAAAACTGATGCTAGGATATGATATATCAATTTTTCTTACTTAGAAAGTACACACTTATCACAAAACAAGGCTAAGGGGGGACTATCCAATTGATGTTGTGTGTGAATGAGCACTTAGTCCTTAATAGAGTTATTATTATTTACATGACACTAATACGCACTTGTTCGGATTCTATGCATCCCATGCTACATAGGTCCGAGGGCAAGCCCTTAATCTTTCTACATTTTGTAGGGTTCAATCATTCGCTTATGACTTAAACTACTACAGTAACTACGGTAAGTATTCTAGATGTTCTATGAGTTACGAGCCAATGTTCAGACTGCCTAGAGGGGATCCCACTGCATGACATGACGCATCATGCAGACAACCTATGTACAATTCAGCATCCGTCATGGGATAATGGCACCACCTGTAGTCACAAAACATCCCACAAGCGTCACCACAGTCCCGATAATTTCGAAGATGTGTTCACGTCATGACATGATGCATCATGTAGATAGCCTGTGAAACACTCTCACACCGTAGACTCGAGGCCCTCATACTTATATTTTTCTCTTACTTTCATCACATCTTCACTATTGTATTGTCCTTAGTTATTTGAATCATGAATAAAATCAACACCCTAGAGTTAGCACTTCCTCTATACCGGTCTTAACCATCAATCAATAATAACGACCCAAACTTGGTCTTTCATTTCAATATTTTATCTAAAAAGAATTTATTCAATACCGGCATAAGGACTTAGCTACACTCTAGTCTTTAATTTCATTTCATGTTCATAAAATTGAGTATTCACACTCACAAATTTTTTCTCATCATTAATCATGATTCTCCATTTCATTTTCATGCACAAATTTCATGTATAAATTGACGAATTCATTTTTCAAGATTACCACATTCATAATAGATTTCACAAATTTCTTTTACTTTCATAATAACATTTTTTCACTTATTAAGCCAAATCGCAATTATCTTTATTTAAATTTTTCCATGACACAATTTATTTAAACAATCTATTTAAAATTTCATTAAAAAGAAAAGTATAAATTTTCTTTTAATTACTCAATATTTCATTCTAATAATTTGAATCAAATTCCTTTTCAAAATAGCCTTTAATTCTCATTATATTAAGTCAAAAAGCTATAGAGAAATTCTCATGAATTCTAGGAATTTTTAGAATATTTCTAATATTTTTTCTTAATTTTTAAACCATTTAAAACTACGGAAAAATAATAAAATAGAAAAAATTCATTTTTTCTAAAAATGGCCGAAGCCAATTTCGAACCCACGCACAACAGACCCCCCATGTGCTACAGTAACCGACTTGGGGCGCCACCAGACCAGAAAGGCCATTATGGCTAACTGACTAGTATAGAATGTGAATTATATTTGTGTTCTGGGTTTTGGTGTTTAGTAAAAATCAATTTTCATAAAAAATAAATCTCTGGAGAGACTCGAACCCAAGCACCCCGCCTCCGCCGTTGCTACAGTAACATTTTTAAAGCACACCCACAGAACACTGACCAGTAGGTCTGAGTGACTAACCTGATGTGAGAAGGGTGGAGTTATTTTTAACTCGACTCTTTGTTTGTTATTAATATTTCATATTTCAAAAACTCTTAAACTGTTTTCTCCTCTAATTTATTTCATGAAAATTTCCAGATTACTAATCTTATAGATTTGCAACTTAACAGCATTTAAAAATTATTATTTTGACAAACACATGAATTTTCCTTTCAAAATTGTATTTTATATCTACATTTTCGACATTCGAAAACAACCATGATTCTTACCAAATTTAGCACCACAATTATCACGTAGGTTTATTTTCTTGCTTTCTTTTATTTTTACAACAATTTCTAGAATACAGTCTCTTTTATCATACTAATGTCACATTAATTAATATGGCACAACTCAAATATTTCAGTTAACCAATTAGCCATTTACAAGCATATTCCCTGAATCTAACATGGTTCAAAATTCATAATTTTATAGCAACATGATAATTCTATTATAATAATCACATATTCCCTGAATCTAACATGGCTCAAAATTCAAAATTTTATAGCAACATGATAATTCTATTATAATAATCACAGTATGACATCTTTCAATCAATTCATCAAGCATTCACTTCATTTCTAATTAGTCTCTTTTAAAGCAACACATGGCAAAATTAACTAGTTTCTTCTTAGCAATTTCATCAATTTAATCCATAGCATGATATCTACATTAGAAGCTTGAGAAATCACCCACCTATTTTGAAGAACTATTGAAAAACTCCTAGAAATCTCCTTGAACACACGATCCCCTACTAGGTGTAAGCCTTCTCCTCCTTGCTTGTGCACACCAAAGCGCCTTCTCTTCCTTGTACTTGATGAAACCCGAGCTCTCCTTCCTCCTTGATGAATGGCCGGCCTCCAATGGTGAAAGGAACACACAAAATGCACAACTCAATCTTTTTCCTCACACAAATTTCTCACACTCTATCTTTTCTTCTCACTTTCTTTATAATTTCTAAAGGTGCAAGAGAAGTGAATGGCTAGGGGGGCTATTTATACACTTTTTGGGGTCAAATGAAGGGCTAAGATTAACTTGATAAGTGAAGATTAAGGGCTAGGATGCAATAGGGAGTTAGAGCAATCACCCATGAACACAAAACTACCTCTCCACTCACACGACTTCCCCATCTCCTCCATGCTTGAATCCGGCCAAGTCTACTAGCACAATGCACGTGCATGTGCAATGCACGTGCCACCCTAAGCACACCTAGTTACTATTTGTACATGTATTTGTTAATTAATTTGTTACAAAAGTAATTCTACCCTACAAGTTGTCTCATTTAAACGAGAATAAACTTGTGGGCTCAATTTAGTGGGCTTTAGAATCCATGGGCTTGATAATTATAATAATTAATTTAATTAGTGCGGGCTAGATTTAAATTAGGCCTAGGATTTAAAATAGGCTTTTAAAATTAAAAAGAGAAGAATTAAAATACTTGTTCATGGTATGAAAATAAATAATTTTCTAAGGGTAAAAATGTACATAAATTTGCACGTGAAATCAGACAAACTTATATTAAATTATAATTGAAAATTCAGGATGTTACAACACTCCCTCCTTAGAATAGTTCCGTCCCCGGAACTAAGCTTAAAGAGTGAGAAATAAAACACAACAAGAAGAAAAGAAAAGAAAAGAAAATACAAATCAAACAAAGAGCTCAGGATGATCTTTTAACATCCTCTTCTCGGATTCCCAAGTAGCCTCTTCAACCAACTGGTTTCTCCAGACTACTTTAACCAACGGTATCGTCTTGTTCCTCATGAATTTCTCCCGATGATCCACGATCTCAATCGATAGCTCAATGTAATTTAGATCCAGCTGCAAACCCTCCTGCACTTAGGGCAAATCGTCACTTGGATCTGGGATGTAACCTCTCAGCATAGACACATGGAAGACATTGCGCACCTGAGACAACTCTTCCGGTAACTCTAACTAGTAAGCAGTTTTTCCTATCCTTTTCAATATCTTGTATGGGCCTATGAACCTTGGGGCTAACTTCCTTCCTTTGCCAAAGCGAATCACACCTTTACAAGGTGATACCTTCAGAAAGACGTAGTCACCTTCCTCGAACTCACGGTCCATTCTCCAGTTGTCTGCATAGTTCTTCTGCTTACTCTGAGCAACCACCAACCTTTTCTTGATCAAAATGATCTTTTCAGAGGTCTGCTGCATGATCTCATGCCCAATTCTATCGCTCCCCAACTTCAAACCAGCAAATTGGTGTTCTGCACTTCCTGCCATACATAGCTTCATATGGTGCCATCCCGATAGTAGTCTGAAAATTGTTGTTGTAAGCAAACTCTACAAGAGCTTGATGCCTTTCCCAACTGTCTCCAAAATCTAGAACACAACACCGAAGCAAATCCTCAAAAACTTGATTGACTCTCACAGTTTGTCCATCTGTCTGAGGATGGAAGGCAGTGCCGAAATCCGTCTTAGTGCCCAAAGCTGCCTGAAGACTCCTCCAGAAATGCGAAGTAAACCGCGCATCTCGATTAGACACAATGGTCAATGAAACACCATGAAGCCTCATGATCTCTCCAAACACAGCTCGGCTAACTAGTCCATAGTCGAAGTGAGTTTCATTGCCAAGAAGTGAGCTGATTTGGTTAGTCGATCGACTATGACCCAAATTGCATCATTACCCTTTGAACTCTTGGGCAAACCCGTGATGAAATCCATGCTGATGTTCTCCCACTTCCTCTTCGGAATAAGTAACGGTTGCAATAAAACTCAGGGCTTCTGATTCTCAGCTTTCACCTGTTGACAGATCTCACACCTTGCCATAAATTCAGCCACATCCCGCTTCAAACCTGACCACCAGAAATATTGCTTGATGTACTTATACATCTTGGTACTCCCAGGATATATAGACAAAAGAGTAGCATGTGCCTCCTAAAGAATACTCTCCCTCAATTCTGCTTGATCCGGAACACATTGTCTCTATCCAAACCACAACACTTCATCCCTGATTTGAAACTCTGACAACCTGCTAGCACCAACCTGGTCCTTCATCTTCTGAATCTCTGCATCTTCCTTCTAACTTGCTATAATCCTCTCATTCAGCGTGGGCTGAAGCCTCAGCTGAGCTAAAGATGATCCCAAGCCTTGCACAACAACTTTAATACCAGCCCGATCCAACTCCTCTACAAGATGCCTCTGAGTTGTAATCAAACTAGCCAGACTGTTTTTACAGCTAAGTGCATCACCAACAACATTAGCCTTCCTATGATGGTACTTAATCTCAGGACGAATGTCCTCATGTACTTCCAGCCATCTCCATTGCCTCAGATTCAGGTCCTTCTGCTGATAGATATACTTCAAGCTTTTGTGGTCCGTGTACATGTTTAATTTCTCACCGTACACGTAATGTCTCCATTGCTTCTAGGCGAAGATAATCGCAACCAACTTTAGTTCATGAGTTGTATAATTTTTCTCATGCGGTCTTAGTTGCCTAGACCCATAAGCGATCACTTTTCCTTCTTGCATTATGACTCAACCAAGTCAATCATGTGAAGCATCGCTGTAAACATCATACTGAACACCTGCTATAGGCAAAGCCAAAATGGAAGCAGTAGTCAGCTTCTCTTTCAACTCCTGAAAGCTTGCCTCGCACTGCTCGGTCTACTTGAAGTTTACATTCTTCTTGGTCAGACCAGTGAGCAGCACGGCTATCTGAGCATTGCCTTGAATAAACCTCCTGTAGTATCCAGTTAGCCCAAGAAAACTTCTGATCTCCTTCACTGTTGTAGGCCTTGCCCAATCCTTCACTGCATCTATCTTCTGTGGATCAGTTGCCACTCCCTCATTAGAAAGGATGTGATCCAGGAATTCCACTTCAGATTTCTAGAAATCGCACTTGGATAACTTGGCATACAACTCATGCTCTTGAAGTTTCTTCAGAACCTCAGCCTGATGCTCAGTGTGCTCCTCCTCCGACTTGGAGTACACAAGAATATCGTCGATAAACACCACGACGAAAGAATCAATAAACGGCCTCAGAACTCTGTTCATCATGTCCATAAAGATTGCAGGTGCATTCGTCACTCCAAATGGCATGACTAAGATTCGTAATGCCCATGTCGAGTTCTGAATGCAGTTCTATGCACATCTTCAGTCTTCACTCGAATATGATGGTATCTGATCGAAAATCTATTTTGGAGAAAACAACTGCTCCCTGTAGACGATCGAATAGGTCAGCAATTCGTGGAATAGGGTATTTATTCTGAACATTGACCTTATTCAGCTCTCATAATCGATGCACATCGTCATCGATCCATCCTTCTTCTTTACCAACAGCATCGGTGCTCCCCAGGGTGATGCACTCGGTTGAATAAAGCTTTTCTCCAATATTTTCTCAATCTGCTATTTGATCTCATCCTGCTCCACAGGCACCATCCTACACGATGCCTTGGAAATGGGTGCACTCCCCAGCTGAATAGTGATGCTGAACTCTACATCACGATGCGGGGGTAACCCGGGGAAATTTTCCATGAATACAGTCGGGTAATCCCGAACAACTGGAATTTGATGCACCTCCACAGGAACCTTTTTCTTACTGATAGCTGCCACCAAATCTGGACATCTCTTCTTCCCTTGGAAAGTGACTTCAGGACCCCTTGGAGCCTTCACTATTACCTCCTTGGTCTTGCACTCGATTTTTGCACTGTACACCGACATCAAATAATGCCAATGATAACATCGACCCCCAGGACATTCAGCTCGATCAGATCAATCCTGAAAATTCTGTCCCCAAAAACGAGCTCGCAGTCTGCATAGTACCGATCAGTGGTTAAAGTCTCCCCTGATGGAGTAGCTACTGCTAAGATCTTGTCTGGAAAGACCTTCGTTTCGACTCCCAAGACTTTAGCAAATTTAGGTGATACAAAGGTATGAGAGGATCTAGTATCAAACAAAACAACAGCTTTTTTTCCATTCAAATAAAGTTATCCAGTGATGACGTGATCCACTTCATCAGCATCAGCCTCAGGAACTGAATTCGTAGGCATCCCCCTATTGTTTTGATTCATGGCAACGACCCCGAGGGTCTGATAGGCTCTAGTCAACTCCGTTTCGAAGTCGAGTCCACAGCTGGGTCCTTCTCCATTCCTTGATCTTCTTCCAGCCATATTCTGATTCAAAAGAACCATTAAATTCGAAGTAGAAAATATGAATTTAAAACAACTTATTTCATTTCATTGAATTCAAACTTAATCGTTCTTCATCTTGTAGGGTTCAATCCATCGCTTATGACTTAAATTACTACCGTAACTAAGGAAAGTATCCTAGATGTTCTATGAGTTATGAGCCCATATCTAGATAGCCTGGAGGGGAATCCGATATCATGACATGACGCATCATGTAGACAACCTATAGACAATTTAGTCTCCTTCATGGGACAATGGCACCACCCGTAGTCACCAAACATCCCACAAGCGTCGCCACGGTCCCTATAATTCCGGAGATGTTCACGTCATAACATGACGCATCACGTAGATAGCCTGTAAAACAATCTCACACCGTAGATCCGAGGCCTTCATACTTTGTTTTTCTCTTACTTTCATCACATCTTCACAATTGTATTGTCCTTAGTTATTTGAATCATGAATAAAATCAACACCATACAGTTAGCACTTCCTCTATACCGGTCTTAATCATCAATCAACAACAACGACCCAAACTTGGTCTTTCATTTCAATATGTTATCTAAAAAGAATTTATTCAATGCCGGTATAAGGACTTAGCTACACTATAGTCTTTAATCTCATTTCATGTTCATAAAATTGAGTATTCACACTCACAAATTTTTTCTCATTTTCCATTTCATTTTCATGCACAAATTTCATGTATAAAGTGATGAATTCATTTTTCAAGCTTACCACATTCATAATAGATTTCACAAATTTCATTTACTTTCATAATAACATTCTTTCAATCGCAATTATCTTTATTTAAAATTTTCCGTGACACAATTTATTTAAACTCTCCATTCAAAATTTACTTTAAAAGAAAAGTATAAATTTTCTATTAATTACTCAATATTTCATTCTAATAATTTGAATCAAGTTCGTTTCCAAAATAGCCTTTAATTCTCATTATAGTAGGTCAAAAAGCTATAGAAAAATTCTCATGAAGTCTAGATATTTTTAGAATATTTCTAATATTTTTTCTTAATTTTTAAAACACATAAAACTACAAAAAAACAATAAAATATAATTAAAAAAATCATTTTTTTCTAAAAGTGGTCGAAGCCAGATTCGAATCCACGCACAACAGACCCTCCGCGAGCTACAGTAACTGACTTGAGGCGCCATCGAAGACCAGAAAGGCCATTATGGATAACTGTCTAATATAGAACGTGAATTATATTTTTGTTCTAGGTTTCGGTGTTTAGTAAAAATCAATTTGCAGAAAAATTAAGTCTCTGGAGAGACTCGAACCCAAGCACCCCGCCTCCGCCGTTGCTACAGTAACATTTTTAAAGCACACCCACAGAACACTGACCAGTAGGTCTGAGTGACTAACATGATGTTAGATGAGTTGAGTTATTTTTAACTCGACTCTTTGTTTGTTATTAATATTTCATATTTCAAAAACTCTTAAACACTTTCTCCTTTAATTTATTTCATGAAAATTTCCAGATTACTAATCTTATAGATTTGCAACTTAACAGTATTAAAAAATTATTATTTTGACATAAACACATGAATTTTCCTTTCTAAATTGAATTTTATATCTACATTTTCGACATTTGAAAACAACCTTGATTCTTACCGAATTTAGCACCACAATTATCACATAGGTTTATTTTCCTGCTTTCTTTTATTTCTACAACAATTTCTAGAATATAGTCTCTTTTATCATACTAATGTCACATTAATTAATATGGCACAACTCAAATATTTCAATTAACGAATTAGCCATTTACAAGCATATTCCCTTAATGTAACATGGTTCAAAATTCACAATTTCATAGCAACATGATAATTCTAATGTAATAATCACAATTTATGACATCTATCAATCAATTCATCAAGCATTTACTTCATTTCTAATTAGTCTCTTTTAAAGCAACACATGACCAAATTAACTAGTTTCTTCTTAGCAATTTCATCAATTTAATCCCTAGCATGATATCTACATTAGAAGCTTGAGAAATTACCCACCTATTTTGAAGAACAATGGAAAAACTCCTAGAAATCTTCTTGAACACACGATCCCCTCCTAGTTGTAAGCCTTCTCCTCCTTGCTTGTGCACACCAAAGCGCCTTCTCTTCCTTGTACTTGATGAAACCCAAGCTCTCCTTCCTCCTTGATGAATGGCCAGCCTCCATTGGTGAAAGGAACACACAAAATGCACAACTCAATCTTTTTCCTCACACAAATTTCTCACACTCTATTTTTTCTTCTCACTTTCTTTATAATTTCTAAAGGTGCAAGAGAAGTGAATGACTAGGGGGGGGGGGGGCTATTTATACACTTTTTGGGGTCAAATGAAGGGCTAAGATTAACTTGATAAGTGAAGATTAGGGGCTAGGATGCATTAGGGATTTAGAGCAACCACCCATGAACACAAAACTACCTCTCCACTCACACCACTCCCCCATCTCCTCCATCCTTGAATCCGGCCAAGTCTACTAGCACAATGCACGTGCCACCCTAAGCACACCTAGTTACTATTTGTGCATGAATTAGTTAATAAATTTGTTACAAAATTAATTCTACCCTACAAGTTGTCTCATTTAAATGAGAATAAACTAGTGGGCTCAATTTAGTGGGCTTTAGAATCCATGGGCTTAATAATTAAAATAATTAATGTAATTAGTGTGGGCTAGATTTAAATAATTAGGACTAGGATTTAAAATAGGCTTTTAAAATTAAAAAGAGAAGAATTAGAATACTTGTTCATGGTATGAAAATAAATAATTTTCTAAGGGTAAAAATGTACATAAATTTGCATGTGCAAAACACGTGAAATTAAACAAACTTATATTAAATTATAATTAAAAATTCAGGATGTTACAACACTCCCTTCTTAGAATAGTTCCGTCATCGAAACTAAGCTTAAAGAGTGAGAAATAAAACACAACAAGAAGAAAAGAAAAGAAAATACAAATCGAACAAAGAGCTCAAGATGATCCTTCAACATCCTCTCATCGGACTCCCAAGTAGCCTCTTTAATTAACTGGTTTCTCCAGACTACTTTGACCATCGGTATCGTCTTGTTCCTCAAGGCTTTCTCTCGACGATCCACGATCTCAACCGGTAGCTCAATGTAACCAGCTGCAAACCCTCCGGCACTTCGGGCAAATAGTGACTTGGATCTGGGATGTAACCTCTCAGCATAGACACATGGAAGACATTGTGCACCTGAGACAACTCTTCTGGTAACTCCAACCGGTAAGCAGTTTTCCCGATCCTTTTCAATATCTTATACGGGCTTATGAACCTTGGGGCTAACTTTCCACCTCTGCCAAAGCGAATCACACCTTTACTAGGTGATGTCTTCAGAAAGACATAGTCACCTTCCTCGAACTCAAGGTCCCTTCTCCGATTGTCTGCATAGCACTTCTGCCTATGCTGAGCGTCCACCAACTTCTTCCTGATCAAAACAATCTTTTCAGAGGTCGACTGCACGATCTCGGGCCTAAACATCTGTCGCTCCCCAACTTCAAACCAGCAAATAGGTGTTCTGCACTTTCCTGCCATATATAGCTTCGTACGGTGCAATCCCAATACTAGTCTGAAAACTATTGTTGTAAGCAAACTCTACAAAAGCTAGATGCCTTTCCCAACTGCCTCCAAAATTTACCGAAGCATATCCTCAAAAACTTGATTGACTCTCTCAGTCTATCCATCAGTCTGAGATGGAAGGCAGTGCTGAAATCCATCTTAGTGCCCAAAGCTGCCTGAAGACTCCTCCAGATTTGCGAAGTAAACCGCGTATCTCGATCAGACACAATGGTCAACGGAACACCATAAAGCCTGACGATCTCTCCAACATACAGCTCGGCTAACTTGTCCATAGTCGAAGTGAGTTTCATTGCCAAAAAGTGAGCTGATTTGGTTAGTCAATCTACTATGACCCAAATCGTATCATTACCCTTCGAACTCTTGGGCAAACCTGTGATGAAATCCATGCTGATGTTATCCCACTTCCACTCCGGAATAGGAAACAATTGCAATAAACCTCCGGGTTTTTGATTCTCGGTTTTCTCCTGTTGACAGATCTCACACCTCGCCACTAATTCAGCCACATCCCGCTTCAAACCTGACCACCAGAAATGTTGCTTGATGTCCTTATACATCTTGGTACTCCCAGGATATATAGACAAAAGAGTAGCATGTGCCTCCTAAAGAATACTCTCCCTCAATTCTGCTTGATCCGGAACACATTGTCTCTATCCAAACCACAACACTTCATCCCTGATGTGAAACTCTGACAACCTGCCAGCACCAACCTGCTCCTTCATCTTCTGAATCTCTGCATCTTCCTTCTAACTTGCTATAATCCTCTCATTCAGCGTGGGCTGAAGCCTCAGCTGAGCTAAAGATGATCCCAAGCCTTGCACAACAACTTTAATACCAGCCCGATCCAACTCCTCTACAAGATGCCTCTGAGTTGTAATCAAACTAGCCAGACTGTTTTTACGGCTAAGTGCATCACCAACAACATTAGCCTTCCTATGATGGTACTTAATCTCAGGACGAATGTCCTCATGTACTTCCAGCCATCTCCGTTGCCTCAGATTCAGGTCCTTCTGCTGATAGATATACTTCAAGCTTTTGTGGTCCGTGTACATGTTTAATTTCTCACCGTACACGTAATGTCTCCATTGCTTCTAGGCGAAGATAATCGCAACTATCTTCGTTGCCTCAGATTCAGGTCCTTTTGCTGATAGATGTACTTCAAGCTTTTGTGGTCCATGTACATGTTCAATTTCTTACCGTACACGTAATGTCTCCATTGCTTTAAAGCGAAGATAATCGCAGCCAACTCCAGATCATAAGCCAGACAGTTTTTCTCATGTGATCATGAGTCGGATAGTATAAACACTCATTTGATGAATATCTGAACGATCGGAGGGTGTATCTGTGCATAGATGACATGGCTGAATCTGGGGCCTTATCAAGCTTGGGCAAGAACTTCTGAGTGATCGGACGGCCCCCTTGATTCGAAGGCATTTTTCTCCTTATTTGGGGGTCTGGGGCAAGAACGCTCGGCACAAGTTACCGACCCCCTTTAGCCACTTCGGCTGGTTGACAAGTGTCTGGGTGGAAACTGAGGTTGAGGGGGTTCAGCGTATGTTGCCAAAGTCGAATGAGACCTCAAGGGGATGACATGTGTCTGGGCGGAGGCTGAGGTCGAAGGGGTTCAGCGTATGTTGCCGAAGTCTAGAGGGACCTCAAGAGGATGACACGTGTCAAGTTGACCGTTGACAGGTCAGTGTGTTTTCTCATGTCTGGACGTCAATGGCACGAAGGCTCGGTACACGTTGCCGAAGTCCAGGAGAGATTTTTTTCTCACATTTGGACGTCGGTGGCGAGAACGCTCGGGGCACGTTGCCGAAGTCCAAGAGGGATTTTTTCTCACATTTGGACGTTGGTGGCAAGAATGCTTGGCTCACATTACTGAAGTCCAAGAGAAATTTTTTTCACATTTGGACGTCAGTGGCAAGAACGCTCGGTGCACGTTATCGAAGTCCAAGAGAGATTTTTTCTCACATTTGGACGTCGGTGGCAAGAACGCTCGGTGCACGTTGCCGAAGTCCAAGAGAGATTTTTTCTCACATTTGGACGTCGGTGGCAAGAACGCTCGGCACACGTTGCCGAAGTCCAGGAGAGATTTTTTCTCACATTTAGACGTCGGTGGCGAGAACGCTCGGCGCACGTCGCCGAAGTCCAAGAGAGATTTTTTCTCACATTTGGACGTCGGTGGCCACAAATGCTCGGCGCACGTTGCCGAAGTCCAAGAGAGATTTTTTCTCACATTTGGACGTCAGTGGCGAGAATGCTCGGCGTACGTTGCCGAAGTTCAAGAGGGATTTTTTCTCACATTTGGACGTCGGCAGCAAGAATGCTTGGCACACGTTGCTGAAGTCTAGGAGAGATTTTTTCTCACATTTGGACGTCGGTGGCGAGAACGCTCGGCACATGTTGCCGAAGTCCATAAGCAATTTTTTCTCACATTTGGATGTCGGTGGCAAGAACGCTCGGTGCACGCTGCCGAAGTCCACGAGATTGGCACGTGTCGAGCTGGCTGTCTGACCGTTGACTAGTCAAATGCCTGTTGAGTTTCTTGTCGTCTTGTGGTAGATGGGCCGGGCTTGTGAATTTTTGAAGGCCGTTAGTCTCGATTTGTGTGCAGCTTCTATAAAACTTCACCCCCACCCCTCACTTGTTCATTTCTCTAGTTTTTACTCAGGCAACTAATTTTCACTAGTGAGAGCTTCAGGCGAGAATTTACTGACTTTTGGTGATCTTTCCGACTATCGCTGTCACTTCAAGGTAACTCCACACTTAGCTTATTTTTAAAAAAAAAGTCTAGCTTTCCCCCGATGCCAAAGACCTCCCCCCTGTCGATGATGAGCCAACCTTGAGCCAGATTCCTTCGGTTGGCGAAGGCAAAACTGCAGAAGGGCCTACTTCGGTCATAGTAGAGACGGTAGTTGAGAACCTACGGAGGATAGGGGAGTTCGGCAAGATGCCTGGGGTTTTGACTGGACTCAAGAGGGTTCAGGAACTACCAGAGGAGCACACCGAACGTATCATGTACGGCATGGGGTGGAGCTTCGAAGAGAATGCCACAAGAGAGACTTCGGAGGTTGACGATACCATCTATACACAATGAGGCAGACCTGGTATCAGTTCGGGAGTGTTTTCAGATCCCCAAGGAGTTCGAGTTGATGCTGCCCGGGCCTGGAGTGAGGGCCAATTCACCGATGCCAGTGAATATGTGCTTCTGGCCGGTCGACGCCTTCATAGCCAGGGCGCGGCTGCCTCTCCACCCCTTTGCAGTCGAGGTGCTGCGGTGGTTCCGGATCAGCCCAATTCAGCTCATGCCGAATGGTTGGAGGGTGATCAACGGGTTCATCCTCCACTGTCAGGCGGCAAAGATTGAGCCGGATCTGAGAGTTCTCCGAACCCTATACTGACTTCACCAGCAACAGAAGTCAGAGTTCAAGTTCTACCTGGCTCCGAGGCATGGCACCTGGCTCGTGAGTTGCCCCGACTCGATAAAGCACTAGAGGGACAAGTACTTTCTCATCCGAAGTGGAGAGCCGTGGAGCATCCCAACGACCTGGGTCGAAGAGGTGTCGAAGAGGGTGAAGGAGAGTCTGGTGCTTTACCCCGACGAGGAAGACAAGGTTCAGTTTCTTCTCAACTGACCGAAGTTCGACTGGAGGGACCTGACGGAGGAGGTGCTCTTTAGGAGGGGGGCTCAGCCGCATAAACCCCAGTATGTGGCATTTATTTATTTATTTATTTTTGAGTTCGGTTAACTCGCGCTTAATCACCCTTCCTTTTTGTGCAGAAGCTATGGACTTCGACTCCATGCTGACGCAACGCGCGGCTCTTAGTAGTAAGGCTCCGAGGAAGAGGAAGAGGGTCGTTACGAAGGTGTCCTCTCCGAGACCAAAGATGGTCACCACAGCTGTAAAGCAGGCGGCGACGTCGGCCATAGTGGTCCAGAGGCCACCGACCACAGTAGCAGCTTCGGCCTCGGTGGAGGTGGGGGCCTTTCCCTTAGCAGCCGCTTTGGGCATGGGGGCTGCACCTCTAATGGCTGAGGCCGAAGTGTTCCTAACCGAGGAACACAAAAAGATCTTCGTCCCAGATTGACAGGTCCGAAAGCTCGACGGGTTCCTCGACGACTCGACGTCGAGCATGCAGGCAGTTCGGCATCTTGCGATGCCCAAGGACAGGGTCGCCATGGATGCCAGTGGAGTAGGAGACGATGCGCTCGAGAACGCTCGAGCTACAGTATCAGTAAGCACTGTAGATTAGCTGGTTGTACAATTGTACTTTTTTTTAGTTCTCAATGCAGCTTTGTTTTCTTTTCATAGATACCTGCCACTTCGGTCATCTAATGGAAAAGATGACTGAACTCGAGAAAGAGTTGAAGTAGGAGACGGACAGGGCTCAGGCAGAGAAGGCTCGGATCGCCAAGGAGCTTGAGTAGCTGAAGGCCGAAGCCGAAGGGAAGACGACAAGGATGGAGTACCTCGACGGTCTTGTGGCGAAGCTCGAGGCCGACATCGCCGTTCTGCTCCAACAGAAGGAGTTGACGGCGAAGGAAAGCTAGAGGCCATCGAGGCCACTAAGATCGTCGCCGCCAAGGAGGCCGAGGCTGAGGCCATGGAGAGGGCGCAAGGATTCCTCATGGTCAACATGGTGAAGGCCTACGCCCGAGCAATCGAGCAAGTGAAGGAGAGCTACCCCGAAGTGGACTGCTCTGGATGGCACTTCTTCCCTAACCCCGTCCCAGGATTTGACGACGCCTCTGAGGAGGTGAAGGAGGGGACGACGACTTGGAGGTCGAGGTTGATGATGCCGAAGTGGAACCCGGCTCGGAGGCCACGCCCTTGGCGATCGTTACCGCACCGCATGGGTCGGATACTGCAGCGACCGGCAGCCATGGCAAAGAGGTCCGGCCTTGACTTGTAAACCATAGTTTTGATAGGAAATGTATTGCCTAATCGCGGACTGGCCACCGCTTGTAACTTTTGAACTTTAATGAAAAGAAAACTTTTTGAAATCTTTTTGGCTAAGTGTTCATTGCAATTTGCCTGATTTGCTCCCGAGCTATCTTGTTGTGGCTTCGTTTGAACTAAGTATCTTGGCTTTTTCAGATTGTCGAAGTATCTCAGTTGGTCGAAGTATCTGAGATTGCCGAAGTGTCTCAACTCTGGACTAGACTTGGGGTCGCAAAGTTGGGCCTTGCTCGAACTCGAGAGCGGTTGTTTAAAGCCAAGTCGGAGTTGAACTACCTCAACGTTGGCCTGTCGAACATCTGAGCTAAAACGGCTAAAGGAGAAGGCTCATGGAGTGCTCCCCGAAGGGGAGGAGACGTGTCCCTCAATGACGGTTAGCCAGGGCTTAAGATTAAAATTCCTTCGTTAGTCACCTTTTGATGTCACGGCTGAGAGAGATGGACTGAAGAATGTGGTACTCGAGAAGGTCTTCGAGACGGCACAACTTCGGAGGACTATCACCGAGGCTTTTTGCATGGGTAGCTCGAGTTGAATGCCACGCCTGAAGATCAGAGTGATGGGTGAGTCGCTGAAGGAACGAGTCATAGAGCTAGAGGTCGAGAACCATCGGCTACGATAGCTTTCCGAGGGGAGTAACATTAGGACCACTTCCTGCCCCCGAGGTGAGTATGCACAAGGGAGGTCATTCCATGAGTTGGCGCTACGCTCGCCCTCTTTCGTTAGGCACCCTAGTGATGCAAAGAGCGGAGTAGCTGGTTTGTCGAGCAGAGCATCCATTGGGGCAACACTTAGGCTCTCAGGTGCCAACGATGCAACTCGGCTTGCCGGTTTGGAAACCTCCACGGAAGTAAGGCCACAGCAATACGGTGTTCGCCGACCTCGTTTGTCACTTAAGAGAAGCATCCCGCTCCCTAGGAGGGGTTAGGGCAGGTCTTTGTAATTTTGTAATCCTTGGTTCGAATGAGTTGTACCTCGATGTAAAGATAAGTTGTTGGTCTATAGTTGGACTTGTACATTAAATTTTAATGAAATCGCAAACTCATTCCTCGAACTTGTGTGTTTTGTTGTCGTTTGTAAGCATATCAACAGTTCTGGAACATCACTGGCCGCCGAAGTCCAAGAGATTGATTTTTTTCGCATTTGGATGTCGGTGGCAAGAATGCTCGGCATACGTTGCCGAAGTCCAAGAGATTGTTTTTTCTTATATTTGGACGTCGGTGGCGAGAATGCTCAGCACACGTTGCCGAAGTCCAAGAGATTGATTTTTCTCGTATTTGGACGTCGGTGGCAAGAATGCTCGGCACATGTTGCCGAAGTCCAAGAGATTGATTTTTCTTGTATTTGGACATCAGTGGCAAGAATGTTCGGCACTCGTTGCCGAAGTCCAGGAGATTGATCTTTCTCATATTTGGACGACTTCCAAGCTTGTCGTTGGTGTCAACAGCTGTGGGAGCAATTCCGAATGGTGAACCACCTCGTACTCTCTTAGAAGTAAGTAGTTGAAGCGGAATCGAACAAAGCGTTGGACTCCGAGCTTGTCATTTAGATAATGTCAACAGCTGTGGGAGCAATTTCGAATGGTGAACCACCTCGTACTCACTTAGAAGCAAGTAGTTGAAGCAGAATCGAACCAAGTGTTGGACTCCGAGCGTGTCATTTAGATAATGTCAATAGATGTGTGAGTAATTCCGAATGGCGAACCACCTCATACTCGCTTAGAAGCAAGTAGTTGAAGCAGAATCGAACCAAGTGTTGGACTCCGAGCGTGTCATTTAGATAATGTCAACAGCTGTAGGAGCAATTCCGAATGGTGAACCGCTTCGTCTCGCTTATAAGCGAGTAGTTAAAGCGAAATCGAACCGAGTGTTGGACTCTGAGCCATTGTTCTTAGAGAGTTTCGCGCGTCTCAAAGCAAACCAACTAGGTTATTATAAAAAATTCCCAGGAAGTAACTCGCCTTTATTAAAGATGACGTGAGTGGCTGCTTCTGAGTTGCAAGCCACTCTTACATTTTGAAAAGAAAAATAACAAGGTAGTAAAAACATCGAATAAAAACTGCTCGACTCAGGAGTTGCCTGAAGTTGCTTGGATCGATGTTTCAACACCCTCTTGGTACTTCATTAAGTAGTTAGAATTCCAAGTCCTCGGTATTTTTCTGCCCCCGGGTCTTCGAGTTGATACGCACTCAGGCGAATAACTTTGGAGACCCTATATGGACCTTTCCAATTGGGTGCTAGCTTGCCCTTCTTGCTTGGAAGAAAGATTGATAGCTTCTGGAGTACTAGGTCCCCCTCTTTAAGATTAGCGGGTTGGACTTTCTTATTGTAGGACTCGGTGATCCTGCGTCATTACGTCTCCTGTCTGATGGAAGCTCTTTTGCGGATCTCATCGATGAGGTCCAAATTGTTGCAAAGCTGGTTCACATTTTGTTCTTCATTATAGGCGATCAATCGGGCCGAAGGTAGGCCGACCTCTAGGGGATGATGGCTTTGGAGCCGTAAGTAAGATTGAAGGGGGACTCTCCCATCGGGGTTCTCTTCGTGGTATAATAACTCCATAGCACGTTGGGAAGTTGTTCGACCCATAATCCCTTGGCGAATTTATCGAGCCTCTTTTTAAGGCCAGAGAGTATTTGTCGATTAGCATTCTCTGCTTGGCCGTTTGATTGAGGGTGGGATATTAAGGAGAACCGCTGCTGGATGCTGAGGTCGGTGCAGAAGTTGCAAAAAGTTGCCCCTGCGAATTGGGTTCCGTTGTCGGTTACGAGGATACAAGGTACGCCGAACCGACACACAATGTTCTTCCAGAAGAACTTCTGAACTTTGTTCTCTGTAATCGTTGCAAGGGGTTCGGCCTCGATCCACTTGGAGAAGTAATCTATCGCCAGGACGAGGAATTTCAGTTGGCCTGGCGTTGTGGGGAAAGGTCCGAGCAAGTCCATCCTCCACATTGCGAAAGGGATGGGACTCACTGAGGAGAGCTGAGCTTGTGGTAGGCGACGGATCGGAGAAAATCTTTGGTAGGGACCGCATTGGCGGACGTACTGTTCGGAGTCGCTAAGGAGTGTGGTCCAGAAGTAGCCGTAATTTAAAATTTTACAGGCGAGGGATCTTGCTCCCAAATGCACACCTCACATCCCGTCATGGGCCTCCTTCAGGGCATAGTGTGCTTGTTCAGGGGAGAGACACTTTAGGTAGGGTCTGCCATCGATCTGAGTATAGGAGCATTTGTACATGATTCTGATGAACACATTATTATTCACATTTAGAAGCAATAATCTTATTGTAAATGCACATTTAAAAGCTCTATATGTGGTATTTAACTCTTATTTTCTTTTTTCCATAGGAAACAGCCTATAACAGCAAAACAAAGCAGATCCAGGACTTCAAGGATGATACACAGAATATTACAGAGCATCAGTCGACTGAGTCTTCCACACAAGCGACGGAACAGAGAAATCAAGTTTACACAGAAGTTTCGGGACAGTCGACTTACTCCAACACCAGTCGACTGGGCTGATCAATTGAGAAATACTCAGAAGTCTCGACACAGTCGACTGGTTCGAAGACAAGTCGACTGGTCTGCGGCGGAGTTAACAGATAAGATATTCGAAGATACACCCGCATCTAATTCCAAATCTATTTGAATCCAGATTTTATGCGAATTCTCCAACAAACCAAATCTAGAGACTGGGAATTAGCAAAAGGCGTGGTTAACAGATAAGGAAAGGAAGAAGAAACGAGAAAGAAATAAATCATCAAATCAATTAAAGAAGGACTTTCCTGAAAAATTGCAAACCCTAATTCTCTGGCCGTATTCTATAAATATCAGAAAGAAAGCATTATTCAAGGATCTTCTGATCATCATCTTCCACAAACACCCACCACCGAATCACAAGAGTTTCTGAGCGTTCAAGTCATCAACAGGGGCATTATTCTATCAGCATCGAGGAAGGAGATAGGAGATCAAGTATTCGAAGGCAGCCGACTGTGTGACAGCCAGTCGACCTCATTGCCGGACTTCATTAGTTTATTTCTTCTTCTTCTATTCTTTTATGTTGGTCATGTATTCGAACTTGTTGATTAATAAAAGTATTATTATGTGGAACTAATTTCATAGTTGGGTAGATTGAAGCCGTAGTTATGTAGTGCTATGTTCTTCTGAATTCTTCTATTTTACTTATTGATTGAATCTGATTGAAGTGATATAGATTAATGATAATCAAACTTGTTCTCGAAGTTCTGAGAGCAGTCGACTGAGGTGAGAGCCAGTCGACTGACGTACAGAGCTTGAGAATATCATGTTTGCATTACCATTTATCTGAATCTGTTATATGAGCATATTGAGACGACCCGAATCTCGTGCTCGTAAATTGTAACAAGGGAATCCTTTGGGGTTCTTGGTTCAATCAACTTAAGGGATCTAGATCTGATACCAATTTCTAGAATCTTGAGTGTTTGTTCGTTTCCACTGATCTTATATTTTCTTTAAGTACAACTTAGTAGATACCATGCTAAACACTTAATGAAAGAAACGAATTAGAGTAGATACCATGCCTAATTCGTGGCTTAGGGAAACAGTACTTTAAGGAGTAGATACCATGCCCTTGAAGGGAACAAACATGAGTAATAAGAAGAAGTTCAGAAGGTGACTTAGCATTACTGACTATTGGTGGAGATCTAAACCCAACTACTTCATAAATATTTGTGATTCAACACTTCTTCATTTAGTTTTAATCTTTTTATTTCTTTAGATCTTTAAAACAACTCTTTAGGATTCTTATTCTTTTTATTGATTAGTAAGTTAATTTCTACAATCTCTGTGGGATCGACCCTTGCTATTGCTACGCTTCTATAAACGATTCGTGCACTTGCGAGGTTTTTAAATTGTGTCTAGTTTATCTGTTTATTTAGGTATCTAGATTGCACAACAAGTTTTTGGCGCCGTTGCCGGGGAATGTCTAGTATTTTAACTTACAGATCAGTAGAAAGGTTTTATTTTCTTTCTTTTAATTTTATTAATCAGTACTTTTCTTTTAGGATACAGGATTTTGGTGGATGCACGGAAGGAGATCACTTCGTCCAGAGCTACTACCTATTGACGCAGAAACAGAACGCACTTTGCACAGACTAGGTAAACTGTTTGCAGCGCACCAGTCGACTGTCCACACAAAGCAGTCGACTGTACAGAGACCCAGTTCACATACAGTAATGGCTGAGGAAATGCCAAATCGAGTGCCAATGCAGGACAAATTCACGCCTAAGAACATTGAACAACCTTCCTGCATTGCGTATCAACCTAATGTCACAGGGAACATGCATCTATCGCCTCAGTTACTTAGTATGGTTCCCCACTTTAGTGGCAAACCTGATGAAGAGCCTCATCTCCATCTGCAAGACTTTTTCGATCTTTGCAGGACACAAAGCGTCCAAGGGCTTACCCCTGAGCAAATCAGGTTAATATTGTTTCCTTTTTCCTTAAAACTTAATGCTAAACTATGGTATAATTCTTTGGAACCAGGATCAATAAACTCATGGGAGCAATTGGCGACAAAGTTCTTAAAAGAATTTTTTCCAGCCCAAAAGACCAAACAATTGAAAAGGGAGATTCAACTCTTCCAACAAAGGGATGGAGATTTATTCTTCGAAGCATGGAAAGATTTTAAGAACAAACTTCTCAAATGCCCTACGCACAATATGCCTAAAGATGATCAGGTACAAGCTTTTTATGAAGGTTTAAACAATACTAATAAGGCAATTGTGGATTCAGCTTGCAACGGGATCTTAATGAGGAAAAGCGGTGAAGAGGCCATTGAACTATTTGAAGAACTCAGCGAGAATTCACAACAATTCTCAACAAGGAGGGGCTCTTCGAAAAAACAGGGAGTTTACGAAATTTCTAATAGCAATAACCTTCAATTAGAAATGGTAAACATGAATAAGAAAATTGATATGCTTGTTAATGCAATGTCGATGATGGGTGGAGTTAAAAATCAAACAAATGAAATTTGTGCAATTTGTTCTCATGTAGATCATACCACTGATACATGTCACATGTCTTCTTTCACAGATCAGGAGCATGCAAACTATGTAGGTCGAGGAGTGTTCCCACAAAAGAACAATCCCTTCTCAAACACATACAACCCAGGATGGAGGAACCATCCAAACTTCTTCTGGAGCAATAATCAGAATAATCAAGGGACTCAATTCACACAAGGACATGCACGGAACTTCCAAATGGGAAGTGGGATTGATAGGCCAGTTCAAGAATAGAAGAAGTTGGATTTTGAATCCACCGTTCTTCAATTGCTCCAACAACAACATCAAACAAGCAACCAACAAGGGCAAGAAATTCAGAAGTTGGAAACACAGATTGGCCAAATTGCTAAAGAATTAAGCGAACGAAAGGCAGGGGAACTTCCATCACAAACTATACCAAACCCTGGAGGCCAAGAACAGCTCAAGGCAGTCACAACATTAAGAAGTGGTAAGATAATTGACAACAAAGTTGGAACACACACAGAAGAAGCAGAAACACAACCATAAAAAATTGTGGGGTCCAACAAGGTAAGTGAAAAAGAAAGAACAGTTGTGCCACCATTCCCTCAAAGGTTAGTCAAACAAAAGAAAGATCAACATTTATTTGACATCTTTAAAACTCTCAGAAAGGTAGAAATTAATATCCTCCTACTTGATGCTATTAAACAAATTCCTTCTTATGCTAACTTTTTGAAAGAATGTTGCACTCACAAAAGAACATTTCAGGTTAGGGAGGATGTGGCTTTAACAGAGGAAGTGAGCGCTGTTCTATTAAGGAAATTACCTCCCAAATTAAAAGACCCAGGTAGTTTTACCATTCCTTGCAGGATTGGCCAGCACTTCTTTGAGAAAGCACTACTAGACTTGGGGGCAAGCATCAATCTTCTCCCATACACCGTCTATGAAAAGCTAGGATTGGGGGAACTCCAACCAACATCCATCACATTGCAGTTGGCAGATCGCAGTATCAAAAGACCTAGAGGTATTTTGGAAGATGTCCTAGTTCAGGTAAACGATTTCATTTTGCCTGCTGATTTTGTTGTGTTAGACATGGAGGACTCCTCAATGCCATCTTCTCTACCAATCATCTTAGGTAGGTCCTTTATGAGTACAGCTGATATAAAAATTTGTGTTAAAAAGGGTACTATAAGCATGAAAATAAATGGAGAGAAGGTTGAATTTAAAATGTTTGATACACTGAAATTACCACATGATGATCATGAATGCTATAATGTTGATGTGGTGCAGGATATTGTTGATCAAACATTTCAGGTACATAGCGTTGAACCACTACAAGCCACAATTACACAATCTCTCACTTTATCTAATGTTGAACAGGAGTACGATGAATGGGGGATTGCAGAGACAATACATCACCCTGAAACTCCAAAGTCATACTCAGGTAAGTTTGCACCTGTGTTTGAAAAATTAGTGACTGATGACATTTTTGTTTCTGCAGATAAGTCGACTGGTGGACTGGACAAGTCGACTGGTGGATCAGACAAGTCGACTGATGGACAGGATGAGTCGACTGCACCGAGACTTCCAGACATAGAGCTTAAGCAGTTGCCCGACCATTTGAAGCATGCATATTTGGGTAAGAACCAGACGCTACCAGTAATAATTGCTGCAAATTTGAGTGCACAGGAAGAAGATAAGCTGCTAAGGGTATTACGAGAACACAAGAAGGCTATAGGATGGACCATTGCAGACATCAAAGGAATAAGTCCATCCAAATGTATGCACAAAATACTCCTTGAAAACAATGCAAAACCTAGCAGGGAGGCACAGAGAAGGCTTAATCCAAACATCAAGGAAGTGGTAAGAGCAGAGATTCTGAAGCTACTAGATGTTGGCATCATCTACCCTATCTCAGATAGCAAATGGGTAAGTCCTATACATGTAGTGCCTAAGAAAAGTGGAGTCACAGTGGTGACAAATGAAGAAAATGAACTTATCCCGACAAGAGTGACCACAGGATGGAGGGTTTGCATTGATTACAGAAAACTGAATAATGAAACCAGGAAAGATCACTTCCCTCTTCCTTTTATTGATCAAATGTTAGAAAGATTAGCAGGATATAGTCATTATTGTTTTTTAGATGGTTATAGTGGCTATAATCAAATTGCTATTGCTCCAGAAGATCAAGAAAAAACCACTTTTACATGTCCTTTTGGTATTTTTGCATACAGGAGGATGCCCTTTGGATTGTGCAATGCACCAGCAACATTTCAAAGATGCATGATGAGCATATTTTCAGACATGGTGGAAAGGTTCATCGAGGTATTTATGGATGACTTTAGTGTTTTTGGATCTTGTTTTGATGAATGCCTTAACCATTTGCAGCTTGTGCTTAAGAGATGTGAAGAATGCAATTTAGTGCTGAATTGGGAAAAGTGCCATTTCATGGTACAACAAGGTATTGTGTTGGGACATGTAGTGTCAAAAAGAGGCATAGAGGTAGACAAGGCAAAAATTGATATAATATCAAAACTACCCCCTCCCACTACAATTAAGGGTGTTAGGAGTTTTCTTGGGCATGCAGGGTTCTATAGAAGATTTATAAAAGATTTCTCAAAAATCTCCAAACCCCTTTGCGATTTGTTGGCTAAGGATGTTGAGTTTGTATGGACAGAAGAGTGCACAAATGCTTTTATTACATTAAAAAATCTTCTCATTTCTGCACCTATTGTCATGGCACCAGATTGGAGCCATCCTTTCGAGCTCATGTGTGATGCAAGTGATTATGCCTTAGGAGCTGTTTTAGGTCAAAGAATCAATAAGAAACCCCATGTTATTTACTATGCTTCTCGAACTCTAAACGATGCACAGCTAAATTATTCCACTACTGAAAAAGAAATGTTAGCTGTTATTTTTGCTGTGGAGAAGTTTAGATCATATTTAATTGGTTCTAAAGTTATTGTTTTTACTGACCATGCTGCTTTGAGATATTTGTTTACTAAAAAGGAGGCTAAGCCTAGGTTGATCAGATGGGTGCTGTTGCTTCAAGAGTTCGATCTTGAGATTAGAGATAAAAAAGGAAGCGACAACGTTGTTGCAGATCACATGTCCAGGCTACTGCAGGAGGAAGAGAGAATTGTGCTCCCACTTAATGAAAATTTCCCAGATGAACATCTATTTGAAATATACATATCCTCGGGACAGTCGATTGGTAACAGGACCAGTCGACTGGTATCTCACTGCTCAAATTTTCCATGGTTTGCTGACATTGTAAATTATCTCACTGCTCGTGTTTTCCCTCCAGGTATGACAAGTCAGGAAAGAAAGAAACTGGTGGCTATGTGCAAGCACTATTATTGGGATGATCCTTATTTGTTCAAATTTTGTCCTGATCAAATTATAAGAAGATGTGTGGCAGAAGAAGAGCAATTGAGTATTCTACAACATTGCCACCAATATGCATGTGGAGGACATTTTGGACCAAAAAGAACAGCACTCAAAGTATTACAATCTGGATTTTATTGACCTAAAGTATTCAAAGATGCTTTTTCTTTTTGCAGGACTTGTGATAAATGCCAAAGGACAGGCAACATCTCGTCTAGAAATCAAATGCCATTACACAACATACAAGTAATCGAGCTTTTTGATGTTTGGGGAATCGACTTCATGGGTCCCTTTCCTAACACATTTGGTTATTTATATATACTTGTTGGTGTGGATTATGTGTCTAAATGGGTCGAGGCTGTCCCCTCAAGAACTAATGATCACAAAGTTGTTGTCAAGTTTTTGCAGGAGAATATTTTCACTAGGTTTGGGACACCACGAGCAATAATAAGTGATGGAGGGAGCCACTTCAATAACTTTCCGTTTGCTTCTTTGATGAAGAAGTATGGTATTACACATAGAGTGGGCACCCCATATCATCCTCAAACTAGTGGGCAGGTGGAGATTAGCAACAGAGAAATCAAAAGCATTTTGGAAAAGACAGTCAACACAAGGAGGAAGGATTGGTCGCTGCGCTTGAATGATGCATTATGGGCCTACCGAACAGCATACAAAACACCCATCGGCATGTCACCATACCGTTTGGTTTTTGGAAAAGCTTGTCATTTGCCAGTAGAGTTGGAGCACAAAGCTTATTGGGCTATTAAAAGGTTCAATTTTGATATGAAACAGGCAGGCGACAAACGAAGATTGCAACTAAATGAGCTTGAAGAGTTGAGGCATGACGCATACGAAAATGCAAAATTGTACAAGGAAAGGACCAAGTTGTACCATGACAAACAGCTAGCAAGGAAGGAGTTTTATGAAGGACAGAAGGTATTGATATACAACTCAAGATTGAGACTTTTTCCAGGCAAGCTTATGTCAAGATGGTATGGGCCATACACTGTTACAAAAGTCTTTCCACATGGTGCATTGGAGGTTCATAGCAAAGAGAAGAATCAAACATTTAAGGTGAACGGGCATAGAGCGAAGCCATACATAGAGATGAGCATAGAATCGCAAGAGGAAGATGTGAATCTTCAAACCATTCAAGACATGGCATGAACTCATCATGTCTAGCTGAAGACAGAAAACACAGCGCTTATTGGGAGGCAACCCAATTTTCAGGGGAGTATTTACACTTTCCTTCTATTTTCTTTTCTTTATTCATCTTTTATTTTCATCTTTTATTTTCAGTCTCTCCTTACTAGATGTGACACATGCCTATTTTTCAATTTTCTTTCGAACATTGAGGACAATGTTCCATCTAAGTTTGGGGGTATTAGGGTTATTTATATTTAGAGTCTTTTGAAGTTTTTTGCTTAGGATAAACAATTTCTTATAAAGTAAGAAGAAGGATACTTATTTACTTTAGGATTGTTGAGTTTCATAAATTCCCTACAAGATTATATGAGTCATGTAATTATACATAATAAACAAATGTGATGCTTTTTCTGGTGATCATTCCCTTTAAATCTAGTCCTAAATTAAGTTTAAGTAAATAGAGTGATAATATATATATATATATATATATATATATATATATATATATATATATATATATATATTTGAATAAAGTCAATCTACTCCAATGTTTTGAGTGCTTAGTAACTAGGGGTATTCATCACCAATGTTTACCTTTACGTCAAACGGCAACTTAAAATATGAGTATGCAAAGCACTTTAGAGTTTGTGACTTGCTGAGTAACCGGGTGGATTCATCACAAATGTTTCGCATTCGCGTAAAAAGGCAAGCAACAACTTTAGAGAAGAGACTAAAAAAAAAAAAAAAAAAAAAAAAAAAAGCTCTAGTTTGCTACTCGGTTTGTAGTAGAGAAAAGGGATAGTCACAGAGTGAGTAGTTGCATACTATAACTACATTAGTTGCATGACAAATATGATTGAGTTTGGATTATGACTAAACAATTGCACTAGAGAAAATGGGTATGTGTAATTTTACTTTATCTGAAATTGTTTATATTTTTATATTTTGATGCCCACATAATAAGAATTCTTGGTGGTAGAATACTATTATTTTCTCCTTGTTCATAATTTTAGTTTGCTTGAGGACAAGCAAAAATCTAAGTTTGGGGGTATTTGATGAACACATTATTATTCACATTTAGAAGCAATAATCTTACTGTAAATGCACATTTAAAAGCTCTATATGTGGTATTTAACTCTTATTTTCTTTTTTCCATAGGAAACAGCCTATAACAGCAAAACAAAGCAGATCCAGGACTTCAAGGATGATACACAGAATATTACAGAGCATCAGTTGACTGAGTCTTCCACACAAGCGACGGAACAGAGAAATCAAGTTTACACAGAAGTTTCGGCACAGTCGACTTACTCCAACACCAGTCGACTGGGCTGATCAATTGAGAAATCCTCAGAAGTCTCGACACAGTCAACTGGTTCGAAGACAAGTCGACTGGTCTGCGGCGGAGTTAACAGATAAGATATTCGAAGATATACCCGCATCTAATTCCAAATCTATTTGAATCCAGATTTTATGTGAATTCTCCAACAAACCAAATCTAGAGACTGGGAATTAGCAAAAGGCGTGGTTAACAGATAAGGAAAGGAAGAAGAAACGAGAAAGAAATAAATCATCAAATCAATTAAAGAAGGACTTTCCTAAAAAATTGCAAACCCTAATTCTCTGGCCGTATTCTATAAATATCAGAAAGAAAGCATTATTCAAGGATCTTCTGATCATCATCTTCCACAAACACCCACCACCGAATCACAAGAGTTTCTGAGCGTTCAAGTCATCAACAGTGGCATTATTCTATCAGCATCGAGGAAGGAGATAGGAGATCAAGTATTCGAAGGCAGCCGACTGTGTGACAGCCAGTCGACCTCATTGCCGGACTTCATTAGTTTATTTCTTCTTCTTCTATTCTTTTATGTTGGTCATGTATTCGAACTTGTTGATTAATAAAAGTATTATTATGTGGAACTAATTTCATAGTTGGGTAGATTGAAGCCGTAGTTATGTAGTGCTATGTTCTTCTGAATTCTTCTATTTTACTTATTGATTGAATCTGATTGAAGTGATATAGATTAATGATATTCAAACTTGTTCTCGAAGTTCTGAGAGCAGTCGACTGAGGTGAGAGCCAGTCGACTGACGTACAGAGCTTGAGAATATCAAGTTTGCATTACCATTTATCTGAATCTGTTATATGAGCATATTGAGACGACCCGAATCTCGTGCTCGTAAATTGTAACAAGGGAATCCTTTGGGGTTCTTGGTTCAATCAACTTAAGGGATCTAGATCTGATACCAATTTCTAGAATCTTGAGTGTTTGTTCGTTTCCACTGATCTTATGTTTTCTTTAAGTAAAACTTAGTAGATACCATGCTAAACACTTAATGAAAGAAACGAATTAGAGTAGATACCATGCCTAATTCTTGGCTTAGGGAAATAGTACTTTAAGGAGTAGATACCATGCCCTTGAAGGGAACAAACATGAGTAATAAGAAGAAGTTCAGAAGGTGACTTAGCATTACTGACTATTGGTGGAGATCTAAACCCAACTACTTCATAAATATTTGTGATTCAACACTTCTTCATTTAGTTTTAATCTTTTTATTTCTTTAGATCTTTAAAACAACTCTTTAGGATTCTTATTCTTTTTATTGATTAGTAAGTTAATTTCTACAATCTCTGTGGGATCGACCCTTGCTATTGCTACGCTTCTATAAACGATTCGTACACTTGCGAGGTTTTTAATTTGTGTCTAGTTTTATCTATTTATTTAGGTATCTAGATAGCACAACAGATTCCATCTAGGAGAGTGCATCGCTCGGCTCTGGTCCTAAATCTCCTAGACTCTCTTCGGTCGGCTGGAAGAACTCCGTCTCGGAGGTACTCGAGTAGGGGTTTCATCCAATTTTCTCCAAGTGTTAGGGGCATAGTTTCCATCGGCTCTAGGCTGTCCTCCTCAATACTGGGTCTCAGGAGGACCATTATCAATACAGTTCTCTCTAGACCATGGAGGGAGGAGGAGGCAAGCCTTGAGAGGGCGTCCGCCTATGCATTCTCCTCTCAGGGGACCTGATGGAGTGAAGCATCTTCAAATAAAGCTAGCATTCCCTTTACCTTCGCTATGTACTTGGCCATGCCCTCATCTCTTGTTTCGTACTCCACAGACACTTGATTCACGACGAGCTGCAAATCGCTGAAAACTTGGATACGCTTGGCCCCTGCTTTGCGGGCCATCAGAGCCCAGCTATAAGGGCCTCGTATTCGGCTTCATTGTTCGATGCACGAAAGTTGATGCAGAGGGAGTATTACAGAACGAAACCTTCTGGGCCGGTCAAGATAACCTGGCTCCACTTCCTTCAGCGCACGAGGATTCGTCGACATAAATGGTCTAGACCCAGAGTTCATCAACTAACTCGCAGGGGTCAGGAATGGTGCTTTCCACAATGAATTCTGCAAGGGCTTGTGCCTTGAAAGCAGTTCAGGGGTTGGTAGTTGATGTCGTGCTGGCTCAGCTCTTTGGACAATTTCATCAAGCATCCCGATGTCGCGGGCTTATAGAGGACTTGCTTCAGTGGCTGGTTGGTAAGGACGACCACCGAATGGGACTGAAAATATGGGAAAGTTTCCTTGCCGCCATGACCAACGCGTACGCCATCTTTTCCAACTTCGGGTAGCAAAGTTCTGCGTCCCTAAGGACCTTACTTATGTAGTAGATTGGGCGTTGCATCTTCTCCTCCTCTCTTACGACACTAAGGGTCTGCTCCGAAGTGGCTAGGTATATGTAGAGGGTTTCGCCAGGCTTCGGCTTGCTCAAGAGTGGGGGGTTTACCAGGTAAGCCTTCAGTTGATCGAAGGACTCTTGCTGTTGTTGCCCCCACTCAAAGCCTTTCGCTCCCCTCAGGGCTTTGAAGAATGGGAGGCATTTCTCCCCTGACTTGGAGAGAAAATGCCCTATAGCTGCGAGGCATCTCGTGAGCCTTTGCACTTCTTTGAAATTAGAGGGAGGGGCCATATTGAGTATGGCTTTGATCTTCTCAGGATTGGCTTCTATGCCCCTCTGGCTCACCATGAATCCAAGGAATTTGCTAGACGAGACGCCGAAGGTGAACTTGCTCAGATTCAACCTCATGTTGTGCCTTCTCAATACCCCGAAGGCTTCCTGGAGGTCAAGGACATGCTCCTGCACCCGGAGGCTCTTAACCAATATGTCGTCCACATAGACTTCCATGTTACGGCCAATCTGGTCTCAGATGACCTTGTTGACTAGGCGCTAGTATGTAGCTCTTGCGTTCTTCAACCCGAAAGGCATGATCCGGTAGCAGTACAAGCCTTGGTCAGTCACGAACAAGGTCTTCGAAATATCCGGAGGGAACATGCGGATCTGGTTATACCCCGAGAAAGCACCCATGAAGCTGAGGAGCTCATGGCCGGAGGTCGCATCGATCAGAGCATCGATGCTCGGAAGGGGGAATGGATCCTTCGGGCACGGCTTGTTGAGGTCGGTAAAATCGATTCATATTCTCCAGCTCCCGTTGGCCTTTTTAACCATTACCACATTGGATAGCCATTCGGGGTAGTTCACATATTGGATGAATCAGGCGTTCAAGAGCTTCTCGACCGCTTCCTTGATTGCTTGTTGGCGCTCAGGAGCGAATTTACATCGCTTCTGCTGGACGGGCTTGACTCCCGTGGCAATGCTGAGGTGGTGCATCAAAAGCTCTTCTGAGATCCCAGGCATATCCGCCACGGTCCAGGCAAAAAGATCACGGTTCTACCTTATGCATTGGGAGATGTCCTTTTTTATGGAGGGGGAAAGGGCCTTGCTGATCTGGAATGTCTTGGTGGCATCCTCTTCTAAGAAGGCCACTTCTTCCAGCTCGTCCACCGGCTCGGAGATGGTCTGGCTACTTTCTTGTGGGAGTTCGAGGGCTTCAAGGGAGAGGACCGGCCTTCCCATCGTGGTCATGTAACACTTGCGAGTCGCCTCCTGGCTTTCTTTTACTTCTCCCACTCCTGCGGGGGTGGGGAACTTTATTTTCATATTATAGGCCGATGGGATGGCCTGGAGAGCGGCCAGACCTGGTCGACCTAGAATAACATTATATGTGGCTTTCACATCTACCACCATGAAGTCCATCGGCTCTGTGCAGGTGATCGGGGTTTTGCCAGCAGTCATGTCGAGGGTTATAACTCCCTCAATCGTCACTAGCACCCTGGTGAATCCATGAAGAGTGTATCCAGCTGGCTTGAGCCGATCTCTTGACAGCTGAAGGCCTTTGAATGCATCCAAGAAGAGGATGTTGACCGAACTGCCGTTGTCCACTAGGATCCGGCGTACATCGAAGTTGGCCATTCTGAGATTGATAATGAAGGAGTCACAACAGGGCGTGCAGATGCCCTTTAAGTCCCTATCGGAGAACGTAACAGGAACCCAAGGCCCTTGGGAGGAGGATGGCTCTGCATGGCATTCACTTCCCGAACGAAGGCTTTTCGGGAGGAGTTGGAAACTCCCCCCATTGGGCCTCCATGTATGAGGTGCATTACAGCCTCGGCTTCGACGTCCGGTGTCTCTGCACGTTGTTCGAATTGCCTGTTAGCCCCCCAGGAGGCAGAGGTGGATCGGCCCTATCCCTCCTCACGAATTAGCAAGCTGCCCTCTCTGAATAAGGGCCTCAATCTCGTCTTTCAAGGCCTGACAGTCGTCTGTGTCGTGCGCATGGTCCCGATGGAAGTGGCACCACTTATCCCGGTTATGCAATCTAGCTACCTAAATAAATAGATAAAACTATACACAAATTAAAAATCTCGCAAGTGCACGAATCGTTTATAAAAGCGTAGCAATAGCAAGGGTCGATCCCACAGAGATTGTAGACTTTAACTTACCAACCAATAAAAGAATAAGAATCACAAAGAGTTGTTCTAAAGGTCTAAAAGAAATGAAAAGATCAAAACTAAATTAAGAAATGCTGAATCACAAATATTTATGAAGTAGTTGGGTTTAGATCTCCACCAATAGTCAGTAATGCTGAGTCACCTTCTGAACTTCTTCTTATTACTCATGTTTGTTCCCTTCAAGGGCATGGTATCTACTCCTTAAAGTACTATTTCCCTAAGCCAGGAATTAGGCATGGTATCTACTCTAATTCGTTTCTTTCATTAAGTGTTTAGCATGGTATCTACTAAGTTGTACTTAAAGAAAACATAAGATCAGTGGAAACGAACAAACACTCAAGGTTCTAGAAATTGGTATCAGATCTAGATCCCTTAAGTTGATTGAACCAAGAACCCCTAAAGATTCCCTTGTTACAAGTTACGGGCACGAGATTCGGGTCGTCTCAATATGCTCATATAACAGATTCAGACAGATGGTAATGCAAACTTGATATTCTCAAGTTCTGTATGTCAGTCGACTGGCTCTCACCTCAGTCGACTGCTCTCAGAGCTTCGAGAACAAGTTTGATTATCATTAATCTATATCACTTCAATCAGATTCAATCAATAAGTAAAATAGAAGAATATAGAAGAATATAGCACTACATAACTACGGCTTCAATCTACCCAACTATAAAATTAGTTCCACATAATAATACTTTTATTAATCAACAAGTTCAAATACATGAGCAACATAAAAGAAATAGAAAGAGAAGGAATAAACTGATGTAGTTCGGTCAAATAGGTCGGCTAGCTGTCACACAGTCGACCGGCCGTTCTTTTCTTAATGCTTGATCTCCTTTCTTCTTTTTTTTGATGCTGATAAAGTGCTTCTTGTTGATGACTCTGGACTCTGCGATTCGGTGATTCAAGAACGTGGAAGTCCTCTCGAATAATGCTTCTTGGTCGGTATTTATAGAACACGGCTAGAGAATTAGGGTTTGCACTTTTCTTTTTATAGAAAAGTCCTTTTCTTTTATTTATTTCCTCCCTAGTTGCTCTGCGTATTATTTCTTTCTCTTTTCTTCTATTCTTCCTTTTCTGTTCTGATTTGGATTAGATTTGGACGAATCTTCAAATATCTTATCTTTTAACTCTTCCGCCTACCAGTCGACTTGTCTTCGAACCAGTCGACTGTGTCGAGACTTCTACAGATTTCATAATTGATCATCCAAGTTGGCTGTTGACAATCAACTTCTCTGGGCAGTCGCCTGTTGTAATGGACCAGTCGACTGATGATCTGCAATTTCCTGTGTATCGTCCTGAATCTGCTTCGTTTCTCTGTTTTAGGCTGTTTCCTATGGAAAAGAGAAAATAAGAGTTAAATATCACATATAGAGCTTTATAATGTCTAATTGCATTAAGATTATTGCTCCTAAATGTGAATAATATTGTGTTCATCACTAGTCTTCTTGGAGCGGTGGCTGCTCACGAAGTGGGTGAGGAAGAGACCTTCGAACTGGTCGAACAAGAAAATGGAGGCCGGAGCAAGTCTGGAATACCACTCCCGAGCGGGCCCCTTGAGCACAGCTGGGAAGGTTTTATAGAGAAGGGCATCAAAGGCGTGGTGGATCATCATGAGAGTTTTGAAACTCTCAATGTGACCAGCAGGATCCGACTCCCTGGTATAAGTCTCGAAATGCAGAGGTTTGAAGTTCTCTGGGACGGGGGCCTCCATGATAGTTCGAGAGATCGGGGGCCTACTCAGGCGAAGGTTCCTCGCCCGTTGTTCTTCACCTCTATCGAGTTGGCCGAGGTGCCTCTCCATCTCATGGAGATGGCGGTAGGCCGAGTCCTCCCTTCGGTCATGCCTCGCTGAGCCCTGAGACTCGTCTTCATGTAGAAGAGGGCTGGGACTGCGGCGGCGATAGCTTTGAGTAGGTCGTGGACTGGGGGTGCGACGGCAATGGCTCAGAGCTGTTCGTGGACTGGGACAGCGACGATGATGGCTCGGAGCCGGCCGAGGACTGGGAGAGCGACGGCGATGGCTAGGAGCCGACCGAGGACTGGGAGAGCAGTGGCCGAGGACTGGGAGCTGGCCGAGGACTGGGAGCCCATTGGTCATTATTAGGGGCAACATTGAGTGCCCGTAGGACTGCCTCCTGGAACTATTGGAACTCCACCCTTATTACGGGGCCTCCTGCTCCAGATGGGCTCGGGCTACAGGACGGGTAGCCGGGGAGTGACTTCCTCTCTGGTGATGCTGATGTGACTCTCTCCACCTCCTGGGGGAGTTGGACCCTATGCGATCCGTCCTTCAGGGTGAACGGTCCCTCTGATGTTCCCGACGGGGGTTCCCATCACGGGTCCGCCTGTCGTCCAAGAGGATCCGAAGATCTGGGTCGTTCTAACGGTTGTTGAGAACATCTCATAGATCATTCGGTGTTGGAGGGCTATGGGAGGCCATAGAGTTGGAGGAATGGTTGTGTACGGAGATATGGACCTGATGAAGGGGTTGCTTCTGGCGACTTCGACGAGAGGGTTCTCCAACGGCCACTTGAGGCCCTTAATGCTGCTGAATGGATTGAGGGATTGGTTGTTCGAGCTGCTGGGCTAGTTGGACGGGCAGAGGGAGATCCCCTGGAGGCAGAGGAGGGATGGAAATTATTCTATGGTTGGGTGCCACGAACTTTCCTTTCTTCGGAGGCATTGCTAGGACTGGCTTTCGTTGATGGAGTAGGGTCAGATTGCTATTCGACTTCCCACAAACGGCACCAATCTATTGCCGCTAATTTCGGGGTGGGGGTAATCAAATGAATTTGTGAGTTCGAAAGGAATCGAATGGGTCAAACCTGACCACTTCCACCGTTGTTGGGCTAACTCCTAGCTGCTCCCGTTGACCTGCACGAAGTTCGAAACATCGGGGTTGATCCCGGCGACAGACCCTCCAACGCTCTTGTCAGTGCTCAGAAAAGAATATGAAAGCGATTTAGGTAGGAAAAGAGTGATCACCTTGTAACGGTACGAGGTATGGGGTTTTTTATAATTGCCGTGAGGATCTGCTTCGAGATAAAAATGAATCTCTACTCCCCAGTGTGGCTAGATAGAGGTGGTTAGAACCACCTCCTAAGGATGAGGAGGAATCAAGATCTCTCCATATCCTTCGGAACCAGCTCTTAACGGGTTAGGACCCGTACCCAGCTGAACAAATCCGTTCATGGGTTATTGGGCCCTAGAGAAGAGACCCAGTTCCCGTTTCGGACCCGTCGATAGGTGAGATTACTATTTTGCCCCTGTGAACTTTAAGATTCATGCCCAATTTGAACGGTTCCGATTTAATCCCATTTTTAGCCATATCAGTGTCATTAAATATAAGTAACTGCATTAAGGACAAAGTGCACATTCACACACGACATCAACAAGATAGTCCCCCATAGTTTTGTTTGTGAACAAGTGTGTGCTTTCCAAGTAAGAAAAATTGATGTATTATATCCTAGCATCAGTTATATGCAACTAACGTGCCCACAGTTTCCATGCAGGAAAAATTGAATGAAATAACTAAAGAAGGAATGCTGCTTAAAGAAATGTTCAAATTGTTATTGATTTCATGTATATGTTGTAATTTGCTTCCGCTGTGTTGATGTAAACATTATTGTATAAAAAGTTTTAAATTCCTTGTAAAATTGTACGAAGTGAAGTGTAAAGATCCTGTGGAACTTCAAATTCAGACCTTTTGGAATTCGGGGTGTTACACTCCTCTTCCTCCTTCTCCACAACCCCAAGATCTTCTTCTTCAACTCGACCAGCAAGTTCAGCAACCGCAGCCTGAACAGCCTCCTCCCAGGTCCAGGGGGCAGCACCGTGGGGCTCCTATCGGAGCCGTTAGGGACAACACCCCCACCATGAATGCATCTCAGTCCACAACCCTTCTACTGACTCTATGGCTTCTCAAAGCCCTCCCGGGCAAGATCTCCATCAAGTGATCGTTAATCGACAGCAGGGAGTCGACCTCCAAACCCGATTGAATGAAAGGCGGGCCGTAGAGGAAGTCCCTCAACCCGAGCACCAAAGGGCTCCCAGAGGCCGATCACCCCACAAACTAAGGCCTAGAAGAACCCCCTCCCTGAGGAGGCGAAAGGAGTCCCCTCCACGTCGTTGGCGGAGAAGCCACACTCCAATAAGCCGAGTCGCACCAGTCACCCAGGCCGAGTTTTAGAATTTCAAGGAAGATATCTTGCGAGCTCTTACGCCACAAGTCAAGATCGGCATGCACCTAACCCTACCCATGACCCGAGTCATAACCAGCGCACACCTAGCCCTCGCCATACCTCCACTCATGAAGGAGAGTCCGGGAGGGTCGACTAGATCCGACCGGAGGGATGACTTTGTCCACCACCGTCTCCACGAGATGGAGAGGTGCCTCAACAGGCTCAACCAAGAAGAAGAGCAGCGGGCAAGGAATTTTCGCTCGAGCAGGCCTCCTTTCTCCAGAACCATCATGGAGGCCCCGGTCCCTGAGGCCTTTAAGCCTCCCCACTTCGAGTCCTACAATGGGGAGACGGACCCTACCGACCACATTGAGAGTTTCAAAACTCTCATGATGATTCACCAGGCATCAGATGCACTCCTTTGCAAAACCTTCCCAACCACGCTAAAGGGACCTGTGAGAGAATGGTACTCCGGCTGACCCTTGCCTCCATCTTATCCTTCGACCAGTTCGAGGAGCCCTTCCTTACCCATTTTGTAAGTAGCCGTCGGGTCGAGAAGACAAGCACATCTTTGTTGGGACTCAGTTAAAGGAAGGGCTAGCGCTTTACCACCGAGGCTCGGTCTATCGCCTCCCTTGACCAGTCGGTGGCCTCTGCTGCGTTCCGACATAACATTAACCACGCCGACTTAAAGGCATCTCTCGCTAAAAACTGCCCCGGGACTTCTCGAAACTCCTGTTGATGAGCGAGAAATATATTCGGGCGGAGGAGGCCCTCCTCCTGCTTGATCAGAAAAAGCCAATGTCTGGGAACAAATGGAAGGGTGAAGACAAAGAAGGGGCTAAGAAATATATGCGTTAGTCATGGCTGCTCGAAAGCTCTATCCTTACTTCGAATCCCACTCGGTGGTCGTTCTTACCGACCATCCCCTCAAGCAAGTGCTCCACAAGTCTGAAACTTCGGTGAACCTTATGAAGTGGTTCATAGAGCTGAGCCAACATGATATCAGTTATCAGTCAAGAACCGCTTTCAAGGCACGAGCCCTAGCAGAATTTATAGTAGATAGCACTATCTCCGATCCCAGCGAAGCAAGAGAGGAACCCCCATTCTGAATCATATATGTTGATGGGTCCTCCAGCGCTGATGGCAGCGGAGCAGGGGTCATTCTGACTGGACCTGATGACTTCGTTCTTCAGTACTCTCTCCGGATCAATTTTCGAGCATCAAACAATGAGGCAGAACATGAGGCTCTCATAGCCGGTCTATGCCTGACGCGCAAGGCTGGTGCTCGTTGCATCGAAGTATTCAGTGACTCACACCTGGTGGTAAACCAGGTATCAGGAGAGTATGAGGCAAGGGATGATCGCATGGTCAAATATTTGGCCAAAGTCAGAGCTGCTAGTTACTTTCAAAGAGGCAGAACTCCAACGAATCCCCCTAGAGAAGAATGGGTAGGCAGATGCCTTCTCAAAGTATGCTTCTTCTTCTCTCCAGGGGCTTGAATGCACCATTTTGATAGAAGTCCTCTTGAGACCCAGCATCGAGGAAGAAAGCCTCGACCTTATGGAGATACTACCCCTGGCACTCGGGGAGAATTGGATGAAGCCCTTTCTAGTTTCTCAAAGACGAAATCCTCGCTCCAGAACCTAAAGAGGCTAGAGAAGTCAGAACTAGGGCCGAGCGATATACGCTCATCGAAGGGGTCATGTACAAGCGCTCTTATACTCAAGTAGACGGCAGGGCCTACTTGCGATGCCTCTCCCCTGAGGAGGGCCAGTACGCTCTAAAGAAGGTCCATGAAGGGATAGGTGGTGCCTATCTGGGAGCGAGGTCCCTCGCCCGTAACAGCACGTTCGCAACTGTGCCTCCTGTCAGAAATTCTCAACCATTTGATTTTTGTCGCAAGCCGAATTATCCTCCTTATCTAGTCCGATCCCTTTTACAATGTGGGGGATGGACTTGCTCGGATCTTTCCCTCCAGCACCTGGCCAGCGGAAGTTCCTTGTCGTTGCGATCGACTACTTCTCAAAATGGATTGAGACCGAGCCTTTAGCTACAATCACTGAGAACAGAGTCCAACAGTTCTTTTGGAAGAACATCGTATGCAGATTCGACATACCTCGGATCTTGGTAACTGACAATGTCACCCAATTCAGGATGGAAGCCTTCCGCAATTTCTGTGCGGACCTTGGTATCAAACAACGATTCTCCTCAATATTCCACCCGCAATCCAACGGTCAGGCAGAGAACGCCTCGGCATATTCTCTCCGGTCTAAAGAAGAGAATCGACTAGTCTATCAAGGGATTATGGGTCGAGCAACTCCCCAATGTGCTCTAGAGCTACCGCACCACTAAGCGGACCCCAAAAGGAGAATATCCTTTCAACCTTACTTACGGCTCAGAAGCTGTCATCCCACTTGAAGTTGGCCTACCCTCTCCCCGCTTGATAGCCTTCGGTGAAGAGCAAAATTCGAACCAACTTCGGAGCAATCTTGACCTCATCGATGAGATTCGAGAAAGACCCTCCATTCGTCAAGAGATCTATCAGCGCAGGATCAAGCAGTCCTACAACAAGAGAGTCCACCCCCACAAATCTCAAAGAAGGAGACATGTGTAATATCCTGAATTTTCAATTATAATTAAATAAGAGTTTGTTGATTTTTACGTGTTTTGCACGTACAAATTCATGTGCATTTACCCTTCGAAAATTATTTATTTTCATACCATGAACAAATATTTTAATTCTTCTCTTTTTAATTTTAAAAGCCTAATTAAATTCTAGGCCAAATTGTTTATTCTTAGCCCACACTAATTAATTCAACTATTTTAATTAGAAGCTCATAGACTTTTAGCCCACTAGATTGAGCCCACTAATTTAATTCTCTCTTAATTATCACAACTTGTATGGTAGACTAGTTTTGTAACCAATTAATTAAATGAACTTGTACAAACTAGTAACAAGGTGTGCTTAGGGTGGCACGTGCATTGCACATGTAGGTGCATTGTTCACAAGAGTAGGCCGGATGGAGTCAAAAAGAGTGGGAGAGATGGACATAGTGGAGAGGTGGTTTTTGGTTCATAGATAGTTGTTCTAACTCCCTAATACATCCTAGCTCCTAATCTACAACCATCTAGTTTAATCTTCGCCCTCCATTTCACTTTGAAAGATGTATAAATACCCCCCCCCCCCCCCCCCCCCAATGCTCTTCATGAATTACACTAGAAATTGGTAAAAGAGGAAAATAAAGAAAGAAACAGGTGTGAGAAAGGATTAAGAGATTGTGAGTAAAAGATTGAGTTGAGCATTCTTGTGTGTGTTCCTTTCATCATTGGAGGCCGGCCTACTTCAAGGAGCAAGGAGGAGCTCGGGTTCACTTGTACAAGGAGGAGAAGGCAACTTGGAGGCACAATTTAGGAGGAAAAGGATCGTTCGTGTGTTCAAGGAGGTTTCTAGGAGTTCTTTTTATTTGTTTTTCTTCAAAAAGGTGGGTGATTTCTCGAGCTTCTACTTTAGATACCATGCTAGGAATTGACATTGTGATTGTGTTAAGAATGAATAGGATGGATTGCCATGCATTTAATTAAAGAGACTAAGAAGAAAGAACACCAAATTAATCTACAAGAAAAGTTAGTAGAATAATTAGAATGTGTAATTGAATATGTGTTATGATGGATTGGTAGTTTATTAGTATGCTAAAATGGATAAATTCAGATTTTCGTGAAACCTTGTCTATCCATGAATTGAAAGATACAATATGGGAAAAATGTGCTTATGGATAAATTATAAAATTTAAATTAGTATGCATCGAATATTAATAGATAAAATGGTGATAAAAGTGTGTTTATGTACCATATGCAAGTAGTGTTGTGATCACTTGATTTATTAGCCCTATTTGTCTCTTAAAATATGTAGTTTGGGAAATAGGACTAAAATTGATAAATTAAATTTTTAGTAAGGAATGAAAGAGAGAAAATTTGTATTGAACTCACTATGAATGAGGGGAATTATTGATAAAAGAGTTCTTAAAAGAATTAATATTTCTATGTCAAAATGTGTCAATTTGATCCATTGTTTAAATTAACTAAGAGAGAAATAGTTTTTATGATAAAAAAATGAGTTCTATAAGAATTATGACAGTACAAGCTATTATTTTTTTTAAGGAATTATACTTAGGAAGAATCTATATTTTTATAAGAACCATTTTGAATGAGAAAATTCGAGTTTTCTACAATAAACTAGAAACAGTACAGTCAGAAATAGAATTGTTTTAACAAAATTTCTTTACGGGTGAGTCACTGGGACCTACTGGTCATCGGATGCATTTTAAGAACGTTACTGTAGCAAGCAAAACCTTGGGTCTTGGGTCCGAGTCTCGGCAGAAACATTGTTTTTCCTAAAATCTGATTTTTATTCCAAACCCAAACCTAAAACTTAAGTTTAATATAAGTCCCCCTTTTTAACAGCTGAGCGCTGTGAACTTTTTGGTCTTCGGTGGCGCCTTAGGGACGTTACTGTAGCTGGGCGGGTCTGTTGTGCGTGGTTCGATTCCTGGCTTCGGCCACTTTTAGAAAAAAAATGATTTTGTTCATATGTTATTAAATTTTTATAGTTTTAAGTGTTTAAAAATGAAGAAAAAAATTATTAAAAATATTCTTAAAATGCCTAGACTTCATGAGAAATTTTCTATAGCTTTTGACCTACTATAATGAAAATTAAAGGCTATTTTGGAAAGAAACTTGATTCAAATTATAGAGTGAAATATTTGGTAAATAAAGAAGATTAATATTTATTTTTTAAGGAAAATTTTGAATAGAGAGTATAAATGAATTCTCATGGAAAATTTAAATAAAGAAAATTGTGATTGGCTTATTAAGTGAAAGAATGATGTATGGAAGTAAAAGAAATTTTTTGGAAATTATTTATGAATATGGTAAGCTTAAAAAATGAATTCGTCACTTTATACATGAAATTGGTGTATGAAAATGAAATGGAAAATCATGATGAATTATGAGGAAAATTTGTGAGTGTGAATACTCAAATTTTATGAACATGAAATGAGATTAAAGACTAGAGTGTAGCTAAGTCCTTATACCGGCATTGAATAAATTCTTTTGAGATAAAATATTGAAATGAAAGACCAAGTCTGGGTCGTTATTATTGATTGATGGTTAAGACTGGTATAGAGGAAGTGCTAACTCTAGGGTGTTGATTTTATTTATGATTCAAATAACTAAGGATAATACAATAGTGAAGATGTGATGAAAGTAAGAGAAAAACACAAGTATGAGGACCTCGGGTCTACGGTGTGAGAGTGTTTCACAGGTTGTCTACATGATGCATCATGTCATGACGTGAGCACATCTCCGGAATTATCTGGACTGTGGCGTCGCTTGTGGGATGTTTGGTGACTACGGGTGGTGCCATTGTCCCATGACGGAGACTGAATTGTCCATAGGTTGTCTACATGATGAGTCATGTCATGACGTGGGATCCCCTCCAGGCTGTCTGGATATGGGCTCGTAACTCATAGAATATCTAGGATACTTACCGTAGTTACTGCAGTAGTTTAAGTCATAGCGAGAGATTGAACCCTATAAGATGAAGAACGATTAAAGGCTTGCCCTCGGACCTATGTAGTATGGGATGCATAGAATCCGAACATGTGCGCATTAGTGTCATGTAAATAATAATAACTGCATTAAGGACTAAGTGCACATTCACACACAACATCAATAGGATCGTCTCCCTTAGCTTTGTTTGTGACAAGTGTGTGCCTTCTAAGTAAGAGAAATTGATGTATTATATCCTAGCGTCAGTTGTATGCAACTGACATACCCACAGTTTCTATGCAGGATAAAGTGAATGACAAAACTAAAGATTGATTGCTGCTTAAAGAATGTTCAAGTTATTATTCAATTCATGTATAATGTTGTAACTTATAATTCCGCTGCATTGATGTAAACTCTGTTTTAATAAAGTTTTTAAATTCCTTGTAAAATTGTACGAAGTGAAGTGTAAAGATCCCGTGGAACTTCGAATTCAGTCTTATTTGGAATTCGGGGTGTTACAACATGGTTCTGAGAAAACTATCAATTTCTTTCCCGAGTAAGAAAGGGAAACTATCTCCTAATTGGGAAGAGTCGTACAGGATTTCCAAAGTCGTCCGCCCTGGCGCTTATCAACTTGAAGACCCGAGGGGCAAGAGAGTACCCAGAATATGGAATGCAGAACACTTGTTGAGGTACCAAGAGGGTGTTCAAGCACCGCTCCACTTAACTTCTACCTAAAGCATTTCTAAGTTTGTTTTTCTTCTTATTACTTAGTTGATTTTCTCAAATGTAATAAAGGCTTGCAACTCAAAAGCAGCCACTTAGTTCTCTTTAATAAAAGCAATTTACTTCTAAGAAAACCTATTGTCTAAATGTTCTGGTTGTCTTACTCCAAAGCATACACTCTAAGTAAGAAAATTATATTAAACGACAAGTTCACAGTCTAACACTTGGCTCGACTTTAGCCACTTGCGAACGAGTAAGTGTGAAGTAGCTCACCATTCGAAATTGCTCCCACAACTATTGAAGCTCTATTAAAGAACAAGTTCGGAGTCCAACACTTGGTTCGATGCCACTTTAGCCGCTTGCGAACGAGCAAGTGTGAAGTAGCTCACCATTCGAAATTTCTCCCATAACTGTGGAAACTCTATTAAACGACAAGTTTGGAGTCTAACCCTTGGTTCGATGCCACTTTAGCCACTTGTGAACGAGCAAGTACGAAGTAGCTCACTATTCGAAATTGCTCCCACAACTGTTGAAGCTCTATTAATGAACAAGTTCGGAGTCCAACACTTGGTTCGACGCTACTTTAGCCGCTTGCGAACGAGCAAGTGTGAAGTAGCTCACCATTCGAAATTTCTCCCATAACTGTTGAAACTCTATTAAACGACAAGTTTGGAGTCCAAGACTTGGTTCGATGCCACTTTAGCCGCTTATGAATGAGCAAGTGCGAAGTAGCTCACCATTTGAAATTGCTCCAACAACTGTTGAAACTCTATTAAATGACAAGTTCAGAGTCCAACTCTTGGTTCGACGCCACTTTAGCCGCTTACAAATAAGCAAGTGCGAAGTAGCTCACCATTCAAAATTGCTCCCACAACTGTTAAAAACTTTTGAACACAAGTATTAGCAAACACTTAGTGTAACACCCTAGATTTGGTTTATAAGATTTTATGATTTTACGTGTTGTGCACGTATGATTTTGTTTGTTTAATTTCTAGTATAAAATATTTTTATATAGTAATTGTTCTCTTTATTGTTCTAAAATTATTCTCTTTAAAAGCCTAATTTAAATCTAGGCCTAATTGTCCTTTTTAAGCCCACTAATTATTTAATTATTTTGAGCCCATGGTTAGTTTGGCCCATTAGTGAGCCCATTTACTTTAATTCTCTTTTGAAATGGTCTAACTTGTAGTGTAGACCCATTTCATGGACAATTAAATTTGTCACATGAACAAATTTGTAAATGGGGGGTACTAGGTGGCACGTGCATGCAATGGAAGTGTGCATTGCACACCATTTTCTCCTTGGCCGGATTGTGATGGAGTGAGTGAGAGAGATGGAGGTGGTGAAGAGGTAGTTGTTCATCATGGGTAGTTTATATAAATCCCTACTAGTAATCCGCACGTGCAATGCACATTTTATGGGTTAGAACGTGCAATTTGCACTGGGGATATGCACGTGCAATGCACAGATTCGATGGAGGAAGAGGAAGAGACAGTTTCAATTTTTGAGGGAACAAAATTTTATAGAGACTTTAAATATGAAGTGAAAATTACAGAATTAACCATATATATATTTTTTAGCCTTTTATGTATATGAGGGCATGATAGTAAAAAGCCGCCAAAATAAGGCTTTGCTTAATAATAGTATAGATTTCATCTAAGCCCTTAATCTCTAACCATTGGATCTAATCCTAGCCCTCCATTCACCCTAAGAATTTGTATAAATACCCCCCCTACATTAGCTCTCATTGCACCTAAAAGAAAGAATAGAAAGAGAGAAAAATTCAAGTTGTGAGACAAAAGATTGAGGAGTTTTTTTGTGAGTTGAAAAGAGAAAGAGTTTTTTGTGGGTGCTTCAACTAGGAGAGGAGGCCGGCATCTCAAGGACCAAGATGGGAGAGCTCGGGTTCCAACATTGCAACAAGGAGAGGCACAACTTGGTGGTTGATCTAGGAGGAGAAGGCTTTGTTCATTTGTTGCAGGAGATTCTTTAGGAGTTCTTTGGTTTTCTCTCCATTATAAAGTGGGTGTTTTTCATGCTTCTAATCTAGTCACCATGCTAGGAATAAATTGCTACTAAGAGAAAAACTAAGTAATTTGGACTTATGGTTGTTTTTTAGATGAAATGATAAATTAGAGGATGATTGATAAAATGATTGCGAAATTGTGAATCAAAGTGTTAGAAATTATCATCTTACCATGCTATGTGTTTATGAGTTATGCTCTATGGAAAATTTGTGCTTGTGAGACAAATAGTTTTTAAATACGTCATGTATGATTGTTCGTTTAAATTAAAGTTACACTATTTTAGAAAAGTGAGAATTTATATCCTAAAAATGTTGTAGGTTGACTAATGAGTAAAAGAACAAAGAAATAAGTTGTCTTGTGAAAATCTAATTCTCGAATTATGTAGAAATGTAACCCGTTCTCAATGTCGAAATTATGGACATAGAACACAAAATAAGAACAAAAATGCATTTTTATAAGGCAAATAATGACTTTACCATCGTCGTCGTTGACCACAATGGCTGTTTGGTTAGTCTGGAAACAGCTTTGGATCCAAGCTATCTGGCGTTCACCAAACCCCCACCGTCGGAGAGCCTCCAGTACACACTCCCAAGACATTGTGTCGTATGCCTTTTCAAAGTCTAATTTGAGAATGTAACTGCTAGCATTAAGTACATGGTAGTGATGGATGGTTTCTTCCGATGTTGCCACATAATCTAGGATGCAACTTCCCTTAATGAAACCCATTTGTTCCTTCCCAACCATCAAGTCAATGAACTTTCTGTTGGTGTATGATTGTATCACGACATTTATTTTATATTTAGGCATTTCATTTATTGTGTTATTTATTGTGAATTAAATGAACATAAAGAAGTCCTTAGAATAGTAAGTTCAATGTCATGGGATATCAAGTGCATGACTTGATTGTGAGATCCTATTGACTGAAATCAGAACACTGTTCTTAAATGTCCCTAGTTAAGTATTATTCTGAATTAGGACAACGATAATACATAGAGACTAGTGTGTGCATAGACTGATGACAATTCTCACGGATCATGGATATGAGATATTCAGTCTTCACATGGGTACTTATTAGAGTAATAATGTATTAAACTGACCCACCATGAGAACGCTGCATGGATCGTAACGTGAGTGTCATAAGCGGTTCTCACAGTGACTATGGTGCACGTAGTTCTTTGACTTGAAGTCACTACGGTCCCCTAGATAAGAAGTTATATATTTTAATGCAGTCAAAAGTTGTCTATAATAAGGTGATTATAAATTCTACTATTGGATATACTATAAATTATGCAGAGGGATATGAGTGACTTAGATAGAATTTGTCCCTCTTACACAACAAGAGCAATATCTACGGGCCCCTTGATTGAGTGAGACTGCAAAATACATATTCGTACTCAAATGAGTCAATATGAGATATTGATCTCATTTATTTTAGTAAGTCTACTTGGACATCAAGAAACCAAAGATTGAACTATACAAAGGTGACACACTCTATGCCTTGTGGTCAATTAAGATATCTGGACAAAGGAACTAGACTACATGGTAAAATTGGTTACGGATAGGTTATGTCAAATCACTAACATTCCCGTTACTTGAGTAGCCGTGATGTATTGTTAGATACCGCTAACTATTTGTAATACTCGAATATGATTTTAGTATTACTGTCAACGTAATAGGATCCTACAGGATCACACACTTGGAATGGATCGAATTGGAATTTAAATTCATAAGATGAATTTAGTTAGGGATCCAAGTAAGACTTGGGATTCCTGATATTCGTTGGACATTTAATTAGATTAAATGGGTTGACTAAGGTTCAAAGGCCCACACACGAATCTGACCTAGGTCAGATTGTGAGCCTAACAACCTCATTACTCTCTTAAGGTTGGTTTTCTGCACCTATATATATGATATGTATCTGTGAAAAGACACGTGAAAAAACCTTAGCCGTTACAGAAAGTGAGAGAGAGGGAGATTGTGAGCAGGAACATCTCCTTCCCGCAGCTAGCACCATGGTCTGAGGGAGAGCCATTTTTTGTTCCGTTCGTGTGGATACCGTAGAGGCACCGCAATATTGCCGTGCTTTGATCGGCATACTGTGGAGACAACAGATCCATCTTTAAGGTATAACTCCTAAACACGATTTATGGTTTTCGCATGGATCCATGGTTAGGTTTCGATATTTTTGTAATTTTTCTGTTGTGTATTTAATCTGTGATTGCATGCGAAACCTAACACTTTCTAAGTCTCGATGCTAGGGTCTTGGTGATGATTTTGACGAAGCAGTTCTGTAGCTAATGGGCCTAAAATCGAAGACTATGCTAGCTTGTTCTTTCTTGGAGATTAGGAAAACCTCTGAATAGTTCATACAACCAAGTCTCAGCTGGAGAGAGTGGAAGTCATTCACAACCATCATGAGGTCATCCTTGATTTCCTAGAAAAAGAAATGATAAAAAATGATAGGAAACCCGTCTGGGCCAAGGGCCTATCATTTCCAATTGGTCAATGGCCAACTTAACCTCTTCAACTAGAAAAGGTTCCTCAATGGATCTCTGTGCGTTGTTTAGTATCATCATTCTTTCATGCCAGAATTCCTCTGTCAACAGTATAAGCTGTGGGCATAGTGTCGCTGGCCAAACTATGCTGATCAACAAAGCGGGAGGAAATAAAGGAGTGGGTAGACCAGAGTCAAACAAAACATGGGATGGAAGAGAGAAAACTAAAATGACACCTAAAAGATGATCAAACAAAGAAATGAGATGCAAGCAGGATATATGCATGAATAATTGTGCAAAAGGAAGAGGAATAACACCGGAATCAAAAGAATGTGGGTACAAGAGGGATGAAATTATATCCAATAAGGAATCAATGAATGGAAGGGACAAAAGACAATAAGAAATGAAGGAACTGAATATGAAGGGATCAAAATGATCAAAAAAATTAGAACCCATATTATGCTGGTTATTATATGTTTATGTGATCAACATGGTGTGCACATTATTGAGTTAACTTGGCTAAGCCAGACTTGACTAACATATTAGCCAAACATGACTAACACATTAGCCAAACCTGGGCTTTGATACCACTAAAAACTCTGTCACGCTCCGCTTTCCAAAATACGGAATACGAGTACGTAATGAAGGCCCAACGAATGATGTAAATACCATCCATAAGTTGTACCAGCCTAACTCAACAATATGAACAACAAACACAACCACGCAAGAGAATATAATCACATGAATCAAAGAACAACTTCAATATAAATGAATTAATCCAAAACATAATATCCAACATAATATTCAATATCTGGAAAAACAAATCCGAGATAAAAGCCCAGAACAATGTATAATATCCATATTAAAGTTCAAAGGAAAGATATCATAAAAATAATTCAAACAGTGAAATCTTCGGCTCCATCTTCTAAAATCGTTGCTCACCAATTCCTTCTGATAGTGTTCCTTCAGTACCTGTAAACTCGGGTTCTAAAAAAAGAGAAAATGATATCCTTAGAGCAAGTCATGGACAACAAGTAGAGGGAAACAGAGAATAATAGCAACACGGTATATCAAAAATAAGGGACGGGATCAAAAGTCAAGGACAAAGACAAAGATTGGCAATAATGTCAAAGGTCTATATTTAATTATGCATTAATTAATAATGTCAATTTAAGTTCTATATTGATGACTGTATACGGGATCAAGCATGAAATGTCAAATGCGGGTTATTAATCATTTTATTAACCTATCTAGTGCACGTACTACTGCGTCCCATTCCACAGGTTCGGCGCAAGCAAAAAGTGAATGTTTTAGACTGATGGTGAATTCACGGATCGTGTACTCGGTAACAAGACAACAAGATATCATGATAGTGTGATCACACAATGACAAGCATTTCTCCACCTTCCATGTAATAAACCATGCAAGCAAGAAGGCCTTTACCGAGTACAGTTTCTGATTGTTCACTACCAAGTCAATCCATAATACCCCGACTTGTTAATATTTTATTTCATCCTATGTGAGCAAGAAAAAAGGTGTCAAGATTTTATTATGCTAGGTGTGACTGATTCTACTCGTTACAGACAAAGTAAGAAGTAAATATATTAAATCAACACAAATCATACAATCTGGACATCAGGACATCTATATAATAAAACACAAAGAAAGCTATCAAGTGGCTCTCCTTCAATCTCCCCCAAAATCAATGGCCCAGATTTAACCTCACAAAACATATTCCCCCCCCCCCCCCCCCACCAAAAGTTTCCCTCCAAAACTCAAATTCAAATCCCCATTCAAAACAACTCCTTTATTTATTTAATTCTCTCTCTCTCTCTCTCTCTTTCTTCTATTCAAAAAATTAAGAAAATAAAAATTATAAAATTTTTAAAAATAAAAAAATAAAAAAATTTAAATTTTGAAAACTTTAAAAAAATTTCAAAAAAATCAAAAAAATTTAAATAATTATTAAAAAATTAAAAATATTTATTTATTTTTTAAATATTTAAAAATTGTAAAATTTTAAAAAGTTTAATTTTTTTTTAATTTTAGAAATTTTGAAAATTTTGGAAATTTAAAAAATTCAAAAGAAAAATCAAAAAAATTAAAAATTTTAAAATTTTGGAAATTTGAAAATTTGAAAATTTTGAAAAATTTCAAAGCAAATCCAAATCAAAATCCAATGTCGAACCCCAATCAAGAGGTCGTTGCCGATATCTGATCTGCTGTTGATTCCGTATCGGTGACTCCCCTCCACCAAATCGAGCGTGAATATCAAGCAACTCCGTATCGGTGACTCCCCTCCACCGAATCGAGAGCCTCTATATGCGATGCGATCTAATTTCATCTCATTAGCCGAATTCACATTTTAATTTTTAATTTTTTTTGTGCAGGGGATTACTCAGTTTTTTGTTGACTTGAATTTTGTGTGTGCATGAGATTTAAGTTCAGAGATGTATGATTATTTTATTTTGTATTTATACATACTCATAGTGGTTATGAGATTAGAGTAAGCTCTATAAAACTCTATGCAGTATTTTATAGAGTAATGTCCTTGCATAACTATTACAAGCATCTAAAAGTGATGCTGAAGTTAAAAAAAACACTATGCAGTGTTTCAACAAACTATATGCATTCCATGTAAATTCAAGTTAATGATTAAGAAGGCGATGGTTGAGCTTAAAGGTAGATATACTGTTTTCTCATATAATATATTTGCTACTTCAATTAATTTGCTGGACGTCCAAAACTATTTTATATAATCAAACCAGGTGCACCGTTCCGAAGACGTGCCGTAGGCACGTGTCAACGTGCAAACCTAGTTATTGTACAAAAACAGATATTCCTGCTGCTACAGATCAAAAAATTAGATCCGTCAGAAGTTACAGAAAATAGACTCTCTGCCGGTTCCAGTGAATATACATACGGCATATAAATATTAAAGAAACTAGGTCGAAATTCCTATTCTTCACAAATGTTATGTTCAGAGAGCAGGTTATAGATTGTGTTCACATATATGTTTCAAGTCAGAAAACCCATCAATTAAATCTACAAAAATTCAGGGTGATTCCTACACATGTCTAGTCTCAGCCAAATTTATTTCATTATTTTAATTTTACTATTAACATGCTCTATTTATTAATACATCAGAAGGATACGCATGAAATTGGGAATATGAATATCTGAACCCAGCACTACTAAAAGACTAATATCTAACAGATTATAATTCGGAATTCAATTCCGTCGACAGTTCTAGAAAATAGACTCATGGGGCTACAATTCATATTTACAAAGTTCTTTCAAATTACTACAACAACTGGTTTGAAATTCTGATACAAAAAGAAGTAAACAGCAAGCCATAAAATAATTTAATATGAATAGGAAATAATTTCATCATACAAGCATATAATTCATGATAATTAATAAACAAAGTGCTATTTGATGATTAACATGAAGTTTTCTATATTATGATGCAATTTACAGTCATGGTAATTAACTCATCAATCATATTCAATCGGAAAGCTTCAATACATCAAACAACTCTATAACATGGATCTAGTCACTTTCATGTATTTTGTGCATATGCAATATGCAATAGGGACCAGGGTTCGAATAAAAAATAAGGCACGAAGTTAAGGATATATCGGGTTAGCTCGTGTAAACCCTAAATATACTCAACGTAAGATGAATAACAATATGATGATTAAAAGAGAATCTACTTGTGGGGATCAACAAATTCTTTTGCAACAATAATCAAACTAGTTCAAGAGAGACTTGCCTTTTTTATGAGAAATTCGAATATAAAGAATAACGGGATGGGAATCCCGGTGAAGAAACACGAACTCACGCACGAAAGCACGTGCAAACCCGCACACAGCAAATGACAACTCACCGATCCAAAACAATAAACACAGCAACACCTGATCCAATAACACAAAGCAAATGAAAACTCTCCCTAGAACAGCCAACATCGGATCGCAGGACCAAAACAGCAAATGGCAAAAAGCAATACCGACAGCAATTGGAGAGAGAGACAGTAGGGACATCGGCGGTTGCGAATCGATAGCGGTGTTAGGCGGCAACTAGGGAATAGCAAGGGGACGAGCTATGGTGAAGGACGACGACAATGATGGGCTCGACGGCGATGCTCTGCTTTGGAAGGAAAACATAGGATGGGGTGGTGGTGCGATGGTCCTTCGGTGATCGGATGAGAGGGCTTCGACGAGGGGATTGCGGGGTTCTTCGGTGATGAGGAGGCACAGGGATGGTGGCGAGGAGCAGCGGGAGTTCGACTGTATGGGTGTAGGGTGGGAGGATGGAGAGGACGATCCGGATGGGTTCGACAGAGGGAGAAGATGAAGATGACGGTGGGGAGAGCTTCAGTGGTTGGATGAGAGGCAGTGACGAGGGCGGAGGAGCAGGCAAGGGTCGACGAGCGGGATGGAGGATGCAGTGGTCAGAGAGGCTGAGTGGGATGGAGCAGGGCATCGATGGGTTCAATGAAGGAAACAGAGGATGAGGGGAGAGAGAGAGTCGAGGGTAGGAGAGAGAGAGCGGTGGAAGTTGGGAGACAAGATTAGAATTTTAATAGGGTATTAATTAATTAGGGTTTCGGGGTATTTATATAGGGAATTAGATGTTGGGTTTTGGGTTGCAAGTTAATTGGTATAGGGTATGGGTTTAGGATCCAAAAAAAAAAAAGAAAAATGATTAGATTTCAATGGGACATGAATATAATGGATCATTATAAACCCAAAATACAAAAGAATAAAATATTATTGAGCCAAAAATTCAGGGTTTAAGTCAAAAGAGTACAGAATGATCAAAAGAGAATAAATGAGCTCAAAGAAAAGCAAGATTTATTATTTAAAAGAGATTCGAATACAATAATCAATAAAGGAGAAAATTACAATAAAAATCCAAAAATAGAAAAATAGGGGTTATAATAATTGAGTTAGGACATATAATACTGAATTATTACTTCGTATGGTGATAATACAAATATGATTTCATGTGTGTTATTACAAATTGTATGTACAAAATATTTGTGTGTATTTCAATTTCTATTGTGTGATTTTAATTAACCTAATTAACTCATTTAAATGGACTTTAACTGGACTTAAACTAGACCCAAATGAACCCAATTTGACCCAATTTGACTCTACACTTGTAGTGTACTATGTCTTGTAACAAAAAAATAAAAAAATAAAAAAATAAAAAAATAAAAAAATTAAAGTTGTGCTTGCAAAGTGGCCGGTCAATATCAGAGGGAAGGGTTAGGATTTGGGTGGAGTTTTGTTTGAAATTTGAAAGATTCTTCATGATGATATTGTGAGACCCTAAGTGACAAACCCACTCCTACACTCCACCTCTTCTCTCCCCCAATGCATGGAGCTCTCATTCTCTCTTCCCCCTTCTCACTAAATTAGGCCAGCTTCATCCCCACTCTCTATATAATCCCCTCATCTCATCCTAATTCCATTTTCTCATTTCCACTCCAACTTAAACTAGTTTCTCAATTCTAAGCCACTCCAAATCCCTCTCCTACACTTGAGTTGCTATTTTGGAGGAAAGAAGGGCAAGAAGGAGCCAAGGAGGAGCCAAGGAGTAAAGCACTTAGAGCAAGACGGACCAAGGAAGCTAGGAGTTCGAAGTTAAGAGGCAAATTTCTACATTTGATAAGGTGGGTGTTTCTAAACCTTTGTGGTTTTTAAATTTGTGTGGTGAAAACTTAATGTGGTATTGACAGCATGTGTAGGTCATGAAGTGTGCGATTGAGTGATAAAATTCGTTGCATGCTAGTTTTATTGATAAAAGACTAGATAAAAACCCAGTAAAAAGTTGAACAGAAAATGTGTTAGGTTTGGATGCTATAACTTGAAATATACATGGATTTTGAAGTTGAAATTTTAAACATAGCATCTCATGCATGCGATACACCTTGCTTCCAAATTTCATAATTTTTGGAATTTATTTGTATTTTAGTTAAATACGAAATTGAACTCTGACTGTACAGAAAACAGAGTTAACTTATGTTCTGACTATGATTTTTCAAAACTCATAACTCTGTAACCACTTAATATTATTACTGAAATTTTAGTATGTGTTTCTAATATGTGTTAAGTTCTTGAATATAAAATTTTATAATTTTGGACATCTTTTGCTATTTTTAGAAAATCCGAAACCACTGACTGTTCTGAAAAGAAAAGACAGAGTGAAGATAATCTGTTCTGTTTTTAGTTAATATTAAAAAAGTCATAACTTGAAAAGTACATGGTAGAATCACTTGAAATTTAACTATGTTCTGTTACAATATATTTAGAGCCTATGTTTCAAATTTCATGAAGTTTAGAGATCGTTTGATATTTTTAAAGTATTTTTATGTTAGCAACGGTTAGTTGTTGCTCTGTTCTGGAAATAATTTCATGCATGTTGAAGAGTGACGTATTTACTACTTTAATTACACAATCTGAAGAAGCATGTAACTAGGAAGTTGTAGTAGACACATAGATCTTTCCGAAATGTCTAAGAACTCAAGGTTTGTGTAGCACCCCGAATCCCCATACTGGCAATTCGTGACACAAACCAGAATATTTCCTTCAAACCGTCACAATACAGGAAAATGTAGGAAAAAATTAAACAATTTTATTCCATGATGTACAAGTTCAAGTGTTATAATTTTACACTGTTTCAGAAATTACAAATTAGAATTTACAAAAATGACAAAAATGTAAAGAATGAACACTTGATACTGTCACTTGGGCACACCATCTGGCTTGGCTTCCTGGGCTCCAGGGGTTGACAATCTAGCACCTAAAAGAGTGGGCACGTCAGTAATTCTACTGATGCAAGACTGATAAAAGCAGTGATCTCCAAACTAGACAGTCAATATTTAATGCAATAGAAAAGTGACTAAGTTTAGGAAGTGGAATCGGGTCAAGGGTGTCCGTGTATGATATGCCCTAGTAATATAATGCACAGGTCAGGATGTACTTAATCTAAATGCAAGCGAGACTTTGAAAATGTATGCATCCCATACTACATACTTTCCAAATCAAGCCGTTGTCTCCAAGTTCAGGGTTTTGAACCCTCGCCATGCATCATACTCTTGTATTCTCCCATGTGGTGCTTGACCTTGGTTCATGTCCATCTCTGTTGCAGCCGCTCGCCTCACCAGTTTTTCAAACCTGCGTAAGCCTAGAGGTACCATTCTGGACCTCATCCCTGGTCTAAGTCCTTGTTCAAATCTCTTGGCTTTCTTTGTCTCCTCTTGAACCATCTCGGGTGCATATCGCGACAGCTGTGTGAACTTGGTTTCATATTCTCTGACGAACATGTTCCCTTGCTTCAGATTGTGGAATTCCATTGCCTTTTCCTCCTGAACGTCCAAGGAAAAGTAGTGTTCCCTGAATTTCTCCAAGAATTCCTCCCATGTTATTGGTTCTTCTCCCCAGGCGCGCTTTACCAATTGCCACCACACCCCGGCATCTTTCTCCAGTAAAATTGTAGCCAACCGAACTTTACTATCGTCCGGTGTCATCAGGACTTCGAACACTGTTTCTACGTGGTGTACCCAGTCGTCTGTCGCGGTCGGGTCGGCCTTCCCTCGAAGACTAGAGGCTTCATTCTTTTGAAAGATTCGACCATTCTGACTAGATTTGCAGCTGCGTTTCCTTGTGGGACTCCCGGTGCTGCCGGTGGTGGTGCCTGGTTTCTGTTTGCCTCCACGAACGCTCCTAGCATTTGGTATAGTCGAGCGAATTCTGCTCCTATGTTGAGGCCAGCGTCATTGGCTCCGCTGCCCTCACCCTATGTTTGCCTGCTTCGGCTGTTTATGGTTCTTCCAGACTTCTGAATGCTAATTCTTATTACTAACTTGCAATTATAGTGTGAACTCATATCATACTAGAAGTAGTCAAAATACTAGTTCTTCATTTATACATGAGAAAGGTTACATTAGCATTCCATTTGTACAACCAAAACACTACCACCATCGGTGTAGTCAAAACATTACCCCAAAAAACATTACCCCATGCATCATGTGATGACAGAAAGAATTATCATTTATACATAAAAATATCAAACCAAGACATCCTAAGATCCATCACAGGGCCAGGTGATCCCCTGTAGCGGAGTGCTCGGCTACTGTCACCTGCTCCAATTGTGTCTGCTGCTGGGCAACCTTGGCCTGCAGGTCTCCAAGCCTAAGCTCTAACTGAGCCATCCTCTCCATATGCTGATGCCTTATCAGCATTATCTTCCTCGAGAGTCTCCTCTTTGACCTCTTCAGTCTAGCCATCTGTCTGTCAGTGGCCATTAGGGCATGGCTGCAGTTCTCTAGGCGGTCCTCCAAGTGCACATGGCTCCATCGGTAGGCGGCCATGTCCCTGAACAGTCTGCTAATGGCTTGCTCCACGGAAGTGGGCTGTGGAGGTGGAGGTGGAGTACCTGGAGTACCTGCTGGATCCGGCCAGCCTGAGTCCCGTTTTCCAATCCATTTTGTGTGTCTGCCATCTGTTAGGAGAAAACAATACGAGAATTAGTCCAGATATAGAAAATTATAAAACATAAGTTGAAAAAGAACAACAATATGAATTATAACAATCTACAACTGGCTAAACCCGACTCTCCTAGCTGCATCCAAGTCTATTTTCCTGTTATATTGGACTATAATCTGAAGGTTTCTCTGATACCAACACTGTAGCACCCTGAATCCCCATACTGGCGATTCGTGACACAAACCAGAATCTTTACTTCAAACAGTCATAATACAGAAAAAAGCAGAAAAAATTCAAACAAATTTTATTCCATGATGTACAAGTTCAAGTGTTATAATTTTACACTGTTTCAAAAATTACAAATCAGAATTTACACAAATGAAAAAAATATAAAGAATGAACACTTGATACTGTCACTTGGGCACACCATCTGGCTTGGGCTTCCTGGGGTCCACGGGTCGGCAAACCAACACCTAAAAGAGTGGGCACGTTATTAATTTACTGACGCAAGGCTGATAAAAAGCAATAATCTCCAAACTAGACAATCAAGATTTAATGCAATAGAAAAGTGACTAAGTTTAGGAAGTGGAATCGGGTGAAGGGTGTCCGTGTATGATATGCCCTAGTAATATAATGCACATGTCAGGATGTACTTAATCTAAATGCAAGCGAGACTTTGAAAATGTATGCATCCCATACTACATACTTTCCAAATCAAGCCGTTGTCTCCAAATTCAGGGTTTTGAACCCTCGCAATGCATCATACTCTTGTATTCGTCCTGTTCCTGATAGATAGATCGTGGTTGATGAGGTTGCAAACTAATCGGTTACATCCGTTTCTGCAGTCACTTAGTGGTATCTCGCTTTGCCACTAGTGCCCGATGCCCGGACCCCACTCAAAAGTCGTGACGAACTTAAAGATACACCGCAGCATACCTATGGCATCGAAGATTCACAGGACAACAGTCCATATGACCCATTCATGTCCACCAGCATAGAACTTGACAGCCTCGAAGGTCTAATTTCCCCTATTCGCTAGGAAATCCCATTCAGTTCTTACCACGATACTTCAAGAATCAACAATGCAAGATATGCACCACAGCACGTATCCCTAATGACAAGAGAGTACAACACCCGATTACTAGTTGTTAGAAACAATGCAGTTTATAGGTGACAGTAAAATCTAACTGACATTAAGTCTACCTAGACATGTTATAAGGGTATGGTTACAAACTTGATCCCTAGTCTAGGTTACACCTAGTCTCAAGCGGTTTCCTTAACGAAAACCCTCGTTCCTGTCTACCAACCGACGGCTCCGGCGACGCGCTCATCTTGCTCGCCACTTCCCCCATTTGAGTCTCTTCATCAAACTCGGCCCGTGATCATCTTCCATGATTCTGTCGGTGCCCGATTTAGCCATTTTAATCGTTAAGGCGGAAGTCCAATATTAGCCTAATGGTTGATAGGTATAGGGCAACTAGCTAAACAAGTCAATGACACAAATGACGTTCCAGTCACTACCCATGTCTTAATCAACCTAAGACACCAAAATAACAAAGTATTGGGGTATAGAAATACCCCTAACTCTCAATTCAACACTTGAGAGTTGAGGAAATCTGCTACAGGAAGAGCGAAATAGATTGCTCCAACTCAGACAGGAAATCAACCAACTCTATAGGCTTGAGGAAATCAAATGGCAACAGCGGTCAAGGATTTCGTGGCTCAAAGAGGGAGACGCGAACACAACATTCTTTCATCAAGTAGCCAGTGCACGGCGTAGATCTAACCTCATTCATTCGATCCATTCAGACTCTGGAATGATCCAAGGCGACAAGGATATCAGAATGGCATTCTAGTCCCATTTCAAACTACTCTTTGGACACAATGTGGACTTGAGAGTCCCTCTCCACCATGAATTCTGGCAGGATTCGGCAGGCAATTCTGACAATTTGATGCAATCCCTAGAAGCACCTTTCACTGAGAAGGAAGTCTGGGAGGCAGTCCAACAACTTGGAAAAGACAAAGCCCTAGGTCCAGATGGTTTCCCGATGATCTTCTACCGGACATTCTGGGAGGCGATCAAAGGCGATTTGCTCAAGATGTTTGCTTATTTCTATGACCATAAGCTCAAATTAGGGAGAATTAATTTTGCGGAGGTTGTGTTGATTTGTCACGCCCCGCTTCCCAAAAACATGGAATACGAGCACGTAACAAAAGTCCAGCGAATGAATATAATCATCCTTAAGCTGTTCAGGAATTCTTTACAATATATATCACAGGAAGTATATCAGAGTCAACATATATCAGAGTCAATATAGATATCACAGTCGGAAGCAAAGAGTGGAACCAACATGCATCATTGAGATAATTTTACCAACAGGAATTAAGTGAAACCAAATATCTTGTTCTCAAATAAAAACAGAGTCTGGAACAAATATTCTGGGTCACATCGCCCAAACACAAATAATACTCAAGTCTCAAGTACAGAAATAATCATGTTCACGAATACAGAATAAAGTTCTAACAGTAAACAGAAATAATAATCAGCAACTAATACTGCGAACCACCAGTACCTTCTTGAATCAGTCCACCGTAATCTGCAATCATCGAATGCAGGAAAAAGGAAAAGAAGAAAACACAGTACCCGTCAATGGCAAATTCGGGTCACAAATAGAATAGGATACAAGCACATGGACACTATCTAATCACAGGATATACTAACAGGTAAAGGTAAACATATGTCAAGTGTCAACAGGTAAACAGGTAGCATGTATAATTATCAGGTATTTGGGTAAATCTGGTAAATCTATATCAAGTATCAGGAAAACAGGTAAGAGGAATATCAGGTGCAGGTAACAGGTATACAGGTAATCATATATTAATATCTTGTATTATTACTATCTAGGTAACACTTCATGTGCCATACTTTTATCACATGGTTGTTACAGTCAATGCAGTTTCGCTTTAGTTTTCGTAGGGAATATTGTAGGGCAGTGTACTTAGGTACAGGAATAGTAACAGTAACAGTCATCCGAGTACATTTTCCTATAGGGAAACATGTAGTCAGGTAATCAGGTAACAGTCATCCGAGTACATCTTCCTATAGGGAAGCATGTAGTCAGGTAATCAGGTAACAGTCATCCGAGTACATCTTCCTATAGGGAAGCATGTAGTCAGGTAATGAGGTAACAGAACATTTCGAACCCATTGGTCCGCCTCCAAGTACACATTTCTATGCTTTCCCTCTACTAGATCTGTCCCATAAACCCCGGCTTGATTACTTTTATTATTAATATCATCCAAAGGCATGAGAGTGTGCTAAAATAATGTCAAACTAACAGGTCATAATCAGGTTTAGTCTCAGGGAATTAGATCAGCAATCATAGGTGCAAAACATTCACAAATACGAGCAAAATAGTATATGTTTATAATCAGGCCAGCAAGACCAGTCTGTACATAAACAGTGATCCAAAGATCTACATGCATGCAAACCATGATCCGTCGAAGGATCTGGAAACTAGACTTCCACACGCTTCTAACGGTTATAATAAATCCATATGCTATTTCACAAAATCACGACTCAAAACACAATTCAACACAGTTTTCATGTACAGTCAGAAAACAGGGGAATAACTTAAACCACATGAAAACAGCAGATAAAATCATCAATTAAATCCACGAAAATTCTGGGGTAATCCCCTATAAGTACAGTCTCAAAATATAAATTTTCATATTTTTCCAGAAAGTATAGTTATGTTTTCAAAAATAGAAGGTAACACATAACACAGTTTTGATGGATCTGGAATTCTTCAACACCGCTGTACAAAATCATGCATATCTTGCACACAGCGCATCAAAATCCACTTCCGCCAAAACGGGATGAAAGTAGATAAAATTACCCAACTTTCATAACTCACATGAAATATTCATACAGTAATTAGAAATAAGGTGAACACGGCATTCAACATACAATCACACGCAGTTTACAGCAAAAACGATCTATAGAAAAGAATGTAAGGCATCACTCGAAACTCATCTTTTAATTACCACAAAAATCAGCGAACTACCTAACATCATATTGAAATACTGGACAAAATCTTGTGGCATGAAATTATGTCTAACTTGGATCTTGAAAATAAATTGGTGATAAAATCTACCCCGAAATAAATCTGGGAACTACCGGCATACAGTCACTAAAATAATCATAACTAATTCATACAAACTTCAATCTAGATGAAACCAGTGGGATTAGAAAATAGATTCAGTCCTCTAAAAATTACTCAGAAATAGCCATGTTGGGATTCGGACTATAACCCAGGTAAAAACAGCAATCAATCCAGTACAACCAAAATTTCCAGATTTCTCAACTAAACTTCAAAGCGTCATAACTTCTACAAAAATGATCCAAACTCTTCCAAATTCAAAACGCAGCCTACCCATTATCTAAATATCATATCTAAGGGTTTCTAACATGTCAAAATCTAATTATTTCTCATATGGGTAATCAAACATACACATGGTATATAATATGTCACATACGCCATCAAAATCGCATTTGGGTGAATCCTAAGGCATAAACCTATCAAACTTCATGTCCTAAGTCATCTATGGCCTGTTTTGAACAATAGAGATGAAACCCACAAATAAAATTATCATCTTTGGCCGTCTCTAGTCTCAAACTATCCTATGTGTGAACTTTCTACTTGTATCAACCTAATGAAATTATGTACAAGTTACTTGCCTTTATGTGATGATGAACGCGATGAATCCAAGCCTTCAAAGAAAACCCACGAACAAAAGTCCTTCCACGCGCGATTTCAAGCGAACCCACGAACCGAATCTTGCCTACGACCGTCTTCTGGAAGCGAGAACTCGAAGCGGGTGATACCCACTTATCCAAATCAGCGAAGGGGATGTAGGGGGCTGATTTGAGATGGATGGGTGCTGTTTTGAGATGTCGGTCACCAAAGGAGAGGAAAAGATGGGGTTTTTGATGTAGAAGGAGTTGTATGGATGGAGGAGGGAGGGTTTGTATGGTCGGCAATGGCTAGGGCAGCACAAGGGGGTGTCGGCCTGGGGTGGTATGCAGGCCGGGAGAGAAGAGAAGGAGAGGGGTAAGCCGGTTTTGATTAGAGAAGGAAAAAGAAGATTAGGGTTTGGGATTAATAGATGAGGGGGTATTTATAGGGGATCAAAAGTGGGTTAATGGGTAGTGGATATCAATAGGAAACAATAGGTATACAATTGGGTAATGGATATTGGGTAGATTTCAAATGAGGATACAAAATACAATGAATCCTATAGCTCCTAAAAATCTCCTTAAGAGCCAAAAATCTCAAATTGGTCAAAACTCTCCTAAAAATCCACCATGACCCTAAAATAACATTTACACATGAACGGGATCAAGAAATTGAGAAAAAGAGCTCAAAATGTCGAAAAACGGCCAAACGGCGCACAATCAACAAAAGGAGGTCAAAACTGCCAGAAAAATATTATAGAATACAAATAATTAAATTTATTGATCCGAAAAAATACAATGGAAAATAATAATTCACAAAAATGAGAAATACCCTCAAAATACAAAAAGTGAAAAACAGGGGTTACAATCCTACCCCCCTACAAGAAAATTTCGTCCTCGAAATTAAAAAGAAAGGTACATAGGATAACCCCAAACAAAACCAAACAGCCAAAAGCAAAACAAACAACTACTCAAACAAGTGAGGAAACTTCTGCTGAATTTCCTCCTCCAACTCCCATGTCGACTCACCAGGCGAGTGAGGATTCCAAGCAACACGAACCAGCTTAATGACCTTGTTCTTAAGCACTTTCTCCCGCCGATCCACAATAGCAACTGGCGGAATCTCACAAGTCAAATCCAGCCTAACGGTCAACTCTGAATAGTCGATCACGTGGCTCTCATCTCGGATATATCTCCTGAGTTGTGAGACATGGAAAACATCGTGCACTCCCGATAAAGCTGGCAGCAATGCGAGATGATAGGCCACCTTGCCTACTCGCTCCAAAATCTCGAACGGTCCAATAAACCTCGGGCTAAGCTTGCTCCCGCCACCGAACCGAATGACACCGCACCATGGCGATACCATGAGAAAAACATGGTCACCAACTGCGAACTCCAACGCCCTGTGATGAACATCAGCCCACCGCCTCTGCCTGTCCTGAGCTGCCTGCAAGTGCTTCCTAATTTGAACCACTGCATCAACTGTCTTGGTGATCAACTCTGGACCCAACAACTTTCTCTCGCCAACATCATCCCAGCACACTGGCGATCTACACTTCCGTCCATAGAGTGCCTCGAACGGAGCAGCTTTATTGCTAGCTTGAAAGCTGTTATTGTAAGAGAACTCTACCAGATGCAAATGATCTTCCCAAGACCCACCAAACTGAAGCATGCAGGATCTCAACATGTCCTCAAGAATTTGAATAGTCCGCTCTGACTGTCCATCAGTCTGGGGATGAAAAGCTGTACTGTACTTTAATTTTCTCCCCAAACTGCTCTGAAGACTCTCCCAAAACTGAGACCTGAATCTCGTATCCCTGTTGGATACAATACTAACTGGAACCCCATGAAGTCTGACAATCTCTTGCATATACCTCTCAGCAAGGCTCTCAGTAGACTGACCGACACGAAAAGGAATGAAGTGAGCACTCTTCGTCAAACGGTCAACAATCACCCAAATAGCATTATGACCCTTCGGACTCCTCGGCAAAGCAGTCACAAAATCCATGGTGATATGTTCCCACTTCCACTCTGGAATAGGAAGCGGTTGAAGAAGTCCTGCGGTTCTCTGATGTTCTGCTTTAACCTGCTGACAGATCAAACACTGCGAAACAAACCGCGCGACAGCCCTTTCATACCATGCCACCAGAAATGAAGCTTCAAATTCCGATACATCTTAGTACCGCCGGGATGGATAGAATACGAAGACTGATGAGCTTCTTCAAGCAACCTCTGACGAACTTCTCCTTTAGGGACACACAACCGGGAACCAAAGCGAAGAGAACCATCTGCATGAATAACCATGTCCGTCCTGGACCCAGACTCAATCTCAGCACGAAACTTCTGCAACTGCGCATCGCTAGCCTGCGCCTCTTTAATCTGCTCCACAAGAGACGACTGCAGCTGGAGCGCCAAACAACTCCGACCAGAACTCGGCAACACAACATCAAGCTCCAACCTTCTCATCTGCTCAATGAGATCTCTCTGCTGAGTAAGAAACGAAACCGTTGGTCTCCTGCTCAAAGCATCAGGCACCAAGTTTACTTTACCAGGATGGTATGGCAAACTGATGTCATACTTGGCCATAAGTTCCAACCAACGCCTTTGCCTCATGTTCAACTCCTTCTGGGTGAAGACGTACTTGAGACTTTTGTGGTCTATAAAGATCTCCACTCGGTCTCCAAGCAAATAATGCCTCCACAGCTTCAAAGCAAAAATCACTGCCGCTAACTCCAAGTTGTGAGTAGGATAGTTCTTCTCATGCGGCCTCAACTGCCTTGATGCATACGCAACAACACGGTCCTTCTGCATAAGAACTGCTCCAAGACCCTTACCAAAAGCATCACAGTGAACTACAAATCCGCCTGAACCATCTGGAATAGTCAACACAGGCGCTGATGTCAGTCTGCTCTTCAACTCAACGAAAGCCACATTGCACTCATCGGACCAACAAAACTTCTGATCCTTCCCAGTCAATTTAGTCAAAGGTCCTGCTATCTTCGAAAAATCCTGGACGAACTTCCGATAATAGCCAGCCAAACCAAGAAAACTCCTGACTTCTGAAACTGACTTGGGAATAGACCAATCCTTCACAGCTTCAATCTTGGCAGGATCCACCGAAATACCATCGCCAGAAACAATGTGCCCCAAGAAAGAAATCCTGTCGAGCCAAAACTCGCACTTGCTCAGTTTTCCATAGAGTTGATGCTCTCTCATAGTCTGCAGAACCACTCTAAGATGCTCAGCATGATCTTCCCGATTCTTAGAATACACCAAAATATCATCAATGAAGACCACCACGAACTTATCCAAATACTGCGAGAACACCCGATTCATAAGACTCATGAATACAGCCGGCGCATTCGTGACTCCGAACGGCATCACAAGATACTCATAGTGCCCGTATCTAGTCCTGAAAGTAGTCTTCGGTATGTCTGTAGCCTTCACCTTAACTTGGTGATATCCAGAATGAAGATCCAACTTCGAAAAAACAGAAGCCCCACTCAACTGATCAAACAAATCATCAATCCTGGGCAACGGATACCGATTCTTCACCGTAACTCTGTTCAGCTCTCGGTAATCCACGCACATCCGACGACTTCCATACTTCTTATCAACAAAAAGGACAGGAGCACCCCAAGGCGAAACACTGGGTCTGATGAAACTCAAATCAAGCAACTGCTGAATCTGCACCTTAAGCTCTGCCAGCTCAACCGGTGCCATCCTGTAGGGACTCTTCGATATCGGTTCTGTTCCAGGCTGAACATCAATACCGAACTCCACTTCACTATCAGGGGGTAAGCCAGGCAATTCATCTAGAAAAACATCCAAGAAATCCCGAACAACTAGAGGCGCAGCCTCACAGCCTGATTGCAATTCCATTGCACAATCCACCTGCTCAACTACAGTCTTTGCTCGACCAAGAGAAGATTCTCCGGCATGGAACTCAAATTCTGCCCGATTTGGAATTCTGAAGACAACTTTCTTGGCACGGCAATCAATAAAGGCATGGGCTTCTCCCAACCAATCCACACCAAGAATGACATCGAATCCTGAACTTCCAATTATAATCAGGTTGGCTTTGAAATCTGCATCTCCAATAGCAACGGAACATTGCCTGCACTCACGGGAACAACTGACAATTCCTCCACCTGTCACGATGTTCCAAGCCTCTGACATGTTGCTGCATTCTAACTGATGGCGAGCGACAAATCGAGAGGAGACAAATGAATGGGTTGCCCCAGAATCAAAGAGAACATATGCAGGAAAAGAGCAAATAAGGATGATACCTAGCAGAAATCAAATCAAAGAAAAGCATAGAAGACCAAGGGTGAGGGGAGAACAACAACATGATCCTGGGACCTGTGGATTATGGGCCCACCACGCTTCCACTGCGCCACTCTGATCGGGGAAGACTTCCAATAGCATCCAGCGATGCCGACTGACGGGCCAAGCAGAAAAATGGAAAGAGAATGAATGGCACTGTAACACCCCAAATTTTTTTTTTTTTTTTTTTCCAAACTAAGTCTCCAAATTCAATTCTTTCAATTTCTATATCACTTTGATTATAAACTAAGAAAGTTATATTCCAGAAAAAATTTTGACAGAGTCTCCCCTGTAAATTTTGCCCCGAAACACAAAAAGCTTACGGAATTCTGCTCAAAATTTCGTAGCTCACAAAGTATACAATAAATTTACGGGCTCCCCAGGCCAAAATGAGCAGAAACATACAGGCAATAATATATAATGCTCTGGGGGCCAAACTCATAACGAATTATCAAATATCAAATAAAAACCATAAATTTCTTTGAAAACGAGGTAAAATTTTTAGAAAAGTCTTTGTAAAACTTACCACAGAGTCCGGTACTCCACAACGAGATGGGTACGGGTCACAACATACCACACCACCCCACACTACACTCATCATCATCATATACCTGCTTATACATCCATAATACAATTTAAATCATAAATTTCACTATTCCTATAACTAAATAATACAAATTTTTAAAATAAAAAGTTATACTATCACTCCACGCCTCACCTCTGCACTGATGAGAACCTGCAACAGTGGGGGATCTAGGGTAGTCCTCAGACTCCCCTAACCCCCCAAAACACTAAGAGGTTAGCCATTTCTGGTGTGAGTATAATTACTAATCTAACGACAAATTAAAATAGTATAAAGAAAATACTTAAACTTACAAATACCAAATTAAAATAATGCCACCTGAATCCTGAACACAACAACATCGTCAATACAGTGATAAATCACATACTTTGCCAATCCTGCATTCAATTATTTAATTATCCATACTTCCCACATTTCATAATACACTTCACATCAACCTCGTATAGATATATAAATATATTATCTTACATTCGCATAATACGAATATTCATCTTTCCACACTTATCATCATATCAACATTTCACTATTTATATTAACATAACTACATGATGTTATTACATCATTTCTCCAACTTTATTTAGCCATGCGTTTCATTTACTTATATTATGTCATCAACACACACACATTCATCCTGGAAGTTGTGCCGAGGCAGGTAGTTCCCACCATTTCCACGGAAATAGCAGGCGAGTAGTTCCCCGACACACTTCCAAGGTACACAAACTCATATCACATCATACTTTCTTTAATAACCATTGTCATACCCAATCTCTTAAAACAGGTATTTATTTTATTATGTTATAAAAGTATCACCTCATAAACATATACATCTATTCTCATACTACCACATTCCTTCATTTCTCATGACATAATTACCACATCTCATTGCCCATGCGATTTACTCACATTTCATCACATCATTAACACCTCATTAATTAGAATACTTATACTCATTGCATCAAAACCGTGTTTTATAGCTCATTCACATCTTATTATATCACTTTAGTAATTACTTTTTCTTATAACAATACATCTTATTATCATTCTCACTTAATCCCCAAACACACTCTGGGGCCACCACGTATCACATCCCATAGCCAATAGCTTGGGTAATAATCACTGTACCTCAAACACACAGTTTGGGTAATATCACATCACATCGCAAGCCGATAGCTTGATTATTAATTCACTTCAATCACTTACCATTTTCACTTCACTTTATTTCTCATTTCTATTAATCAGTACCACTATTATATCCACTCACCCTGCGAATTATGCCAAGGCAGGTAGTTCCCACAATTTCCACTGAAATTGCGGGCAGGTAGTTCCTTGACACAATTCCAAGGTACAACTCATATCAACTGTATTTTACTTTAATGATCACACACATAATACAATTACGTCGTATTATTCATGATAACACATCTCTTTTATTATTTTCATCTTAAATTAATTACAAGCTGCATTTATCACTTCTTTTCATATACTAACTCATAGCACGTTCATTTTCACATTTACTTCATTCACACAACTTTCTTTTCACACACACAGTTCACATTTTGCTATCCACTTTCTTTTCCACGCACAATTCACATTTTATTATCCACTTTCTTTTCCCACGCAACTCACATTTTACTATTCACTTTCTTTTCCACGCACAATTCACATTTTATTATCCACTTTCTCTTACTACCACATTTATTATTAACACTTATTTATTTTATTAGTTTGTCGACCAGTGAGCCACAGTATCCCAACATACTGAAAGCCGACAGCCCAGTAAACACGCGGTCCGATGCTCACACTGAGTCTTACTCGTCCGAGGCTACGTCTTCCTCCTAGCCGAACTAGCGAGGGAAAAGCCACGCCCCAGGTAAACTGGGTACTTCCTCGCGACGTCTGTCATCGAGGGAAAAACCACGCCCCAGATAAACTGGGTACTTCCTCCCAGCCGATAGCCAGGAGGGAAAAACCACGCCCCAGATAAACTGGGTTCTTCCTCGCGACGGCTGTCATCGAGGGAAAATCCACGCCCCAGGTAAACTGGGTACTTCCTCCCAGCCGATAGCCAGGAGGGAAAAACCACGCCCCAGATAAACTGGGTTCTTCCTCGCGACAGCTGTCATCGAGGGAAACCGGGCCTCAAGCCGATAGCTTGGGCGAAAACCACGCCCCAGGTAAACTGGGTACTTCCTCCCAGCCGAAGCCAGGAGGGAAAAACACCGCACCCCAAGCCGGTCCTTGGGTATTAGGAGGTCTAGTCCAAACCCCCAGGATTGCTGTAGGTACTGGTCAACAAAATCATCTGTTATTCGCATTAATCATTTCATCTTTTCAGCTTATTAAATCAACACAAGCATCACAGCTTTTAATTAAACAATTGCCACATTCTTAGCTTTAATCATGAGAATTAATAACATCTTTTATTAAGACTTACCATCTCACCTTTTATCTTACCATTTAATGCATATCCAGTGTCCACAATATTAAGCATCACATCATTATACCACATTATGCATACATTCTGTTATTCAACATATAAAATCATCATATCATATCAATGCATATTATTAATGCGCCAAGATTTTAATAATAATAAAAGAACTACAATATATTATTCCATATCGTAAACGCATCAAAATGTATACTTCATCACATTATAATATCAATTATTATCCATTAATTCACTTCGACATAATTTTAATGTAAACATATACCCACTTACTAATTTCATCAATTATCACATCCCGAGTCAATATCATTATATATATATATACACAAACATACACCACACATGCGGGTTTCCAAGAAAAGGGACCAAAATCATTTATTTCTTCCAATTAAATCTCATAATATCTAATTATAGCATACTAGCTCATACATCATGTTTCATATAAGTAAAATCACCTATAAGGGCTTATCTGCCCCAAAACATGCACAAAACGGGCACTATAATTACACAGATCTTCAAAACATGATCACAATCACTAATTTCGTCTAATTACATCTTATAACATCCATCCATGGAATGCTAGCCCATACACCAGGCTCCGCATATACCCGATTGCCTATATCGGCCTATATACCCCAAAAACATGCACAAAACATGCACGGGGTAAAAATACGCATAAATAATTTAATATATTTAGTTTTTATACATCAACACATCACATTAACCCATAATATAGGTTTTATATACTTAAAATAATTAATTTCACTAAATTTCTCAAAAACCCATTTTCGGGCCCCTAAAAATCCGTATTTTCCTTGAAAAACAATTTTTGCTATAACTTTTACAAGACACATCAAAAAGCCACGAAATTTGGCCACAATATAAAATATTTATAATTACAATATACTCACCTGACGGACCGAGCAAACGATGTCCCACGTCCGTCCTGTAGCCCGTCGAAGTTCGACTTTTTCCACCTAATTGGAAAATTATAGAACCGGTTAGCTTAAAACTGAAAACTCGACCTACGGACCTTCAAATTCGAATCCGTCTTCACCCACGCGTCACAAATGACATACTTAGGTGAGCTACATCGATAAATTTTGAATTCGGTTCCCAATACAACCACTCCCTTATTGATCGGAGGCTTTCTAATAAGAAAAATTCGTATTTTCTAATTTCTTTAATCCTCTTTATCCTAGTTTCTCAAATTAGGGTTAATAATAATAATAGAACTCAATTATACCTCCGAACTCATCAAATTATCACCTAAACCTCACTCGGGCATTTCACCGAACACCCGGCGTGCATACATATTATACTTTCATTCTCAATCCTTTCCATTAAGTTCTAAGTCTGCAAAATTCATTCTAAATTCATATTAACACTCTCACACTACTCCACAATCTCATATGCATTTTTTTGAACTCACTAAAAGCAAGTTTCTTACCTAACTTCACCTATTTTGTAAAAATTGGCTTTATGCCAAATTCACCACTCCATAATTTCACCATAATAGGTATAATTTCTAACTCCTAACATGTTCTATACGCTCTCTACATCTCCCTACATCAATTTCTAGTAAAAGAAACAAAAAGCATACAATTAAATAAACTAACATACAATTTCTTATACCTTTTTGAAATCTTCTAAAACAACGAACACCACCACGTGGAAGAGCACTCGAAACTCTTCTAAAACCCTAAAAGATCAGATTTTGGGAGGTGGAGATTTGGTGGATTTCAAAAAAAACCCTAGTTGGGTTTCAAAAGAGGTGGGGGTTCTGATCGGCCAGAGAAAGGAGGAGGAAAAGAGAGATAGGAGAATGGCATTTTTGTGATTTTTTTAGGGTTTTAATGAAGTTGGGTTTAGGGTTATGGGCTTTAGGCCCAATTACTTAAGAAAATGACCTAAAATAGGTTATTTCAGCTCGATTTTGAGAAGTTTACAACCAAAAGCCACAAACTAAAAATTCTAGTATTTTACTGACCCCCTATAATGCACAAACGTCCCAGAAAAATTTCGGGTCAAATCGGATTCGTCTCCTCCGAGAAAACTTATCTCAAAACTCCTATATTCTCAAATTTTCCCGTTTACCCCAAAATATCAATTTAATCGTTCTAATACTAATAAAATCAATTAATAGAGGTAAATGTACTCAGAAATATATTTAAAAATAATTTAAATCAAATAATTAAGGAATTAAAAAAAACAGATGTTACATTCTACACACCTCAAAAGAAGCTCGTCCTCGAGCTATAAGGGTTAAGAAAACTCCCCAAACAATTTCAAGATACCTCCTCCACACCATTACCTAGAATTTCCAGGTACATTACCAACATCAAACCTTCATTGCACCATTAACAACTACCCGGCTGGTCGTCGGGTTAGCTGCACTATGGCTTTACAATAACCAGTTTGATAGGATATATCACATCCAATGTCACCTCTAGCTGGACTTTAATCTGCCACGACTCCACCACGTAAGATAGATCCTTCACACTTCTCGACATAGAAACAAGAAATACATCCAGAATACCCGATATCTCCAAAATAAGCTTCAAGCAATATACCACCGTTCCCATTCTTTCTATGACTCTATAGGGCCATCATACCTCGGGTCTAACTTTTCCCGGTTTCTAAAACGACGTACTCCCTGAATAAAGGATACTTTCAAGAATACCCAAATCTTCAATTTCTATCTTCAAAAGGCTTTTGCCGCGAATATGCATTATCATTTCCTTTTGTCAACTACACACCTCAAAAGAGGTTTATCCATACTCACCTGATAATTAATATTTTTTTTTTCTCATTCCGGTCCATTAATATATTCTCCTAAAATCTTGATACATCTTCATGCCACCGGGATAGACAGTATACGAAATATAAAAAGTAATCCCCGTCGCCTACTACTCCAACCCATCCACATCAAGAACACCAACCCACGATAATAACGAGGATTTCCTCTACGGGTTACTGACCAGCCTGCATTACATTCATTAATCCCCTCCAGAATTCGATTCCACGTCCTCTGTCACCAACAGAAATTTTGAATCCAAGTTCAACCAATCAGCTGTAGGCATTAGGATAAATAGCTGTATTGATCAATTGCCCACATCTACAGTCGTGCCGCCCTCTGCCACTGAAATAAAATTAATTTGATCCAATGATCTTTAACATCGTCCACTCCTGGGAGGTCATTAAAAGCCAACATCTTCTTTCTATTAATAGCATTCATCCCCATATTTCTTTTCCGGGTGGTATTTTATTTCCTTACCAAGCTACCAAGGAACTCAAGCCACGTTTATTGCCTCCTGCTAAAATCATTTGCAGGTACGAGTGTTCAAACTCTTACAATCACAGAAAAAGCTAAATCTATTTTCTGAAAAACTAATTTCTCAACACCTTTAATGCCTGCCCTACTGTCACTAATTTCAAATCTGCGTAATTCACGCGCCTCCGATAACTACAACTGCCTCAATGTATAAGCCACAAGCTTGCCTTCATGCATCAAACTGCACCTGATCCTGTACTACGTACACTCCCTTCTCGGGATGATCATAACATGAGCTGTCGTTAATCTTCCTTTAATTCTTGAAATTATCTTTCCATGCTGTTCTGGTCATACCAACGGCTCATTCTTCATGATAAAATGAGTCATCGGTACAGTAATAATATAAAATCGAGGAATGAACCTCCAATAATAACCAGTTAAAACCAAGAAACTCTGGACTTCCAACACATCTGAGGGTTATTTCCCATCTTTTCACCCTTTGTAATTTCCTTCGGATCCACAAATATGCTTTCAATAGGCACAATGTGTCCCAAAATTCACACTTCTCGTCTCCATAATTGGCAATTTACAGACATAGCATACCACTTTCGGCCCCAACCTATCGATCAGTGCTCCACTATACAGCAATTATACACCAAATATCATTCACATATACAATCATACCCTGTCAGTATAAGGGTAAAAGGTCCAATTCGTCAAATTTATAAAAACTGCAGGGATGTTCGCCAGTCCCAAGATATCACTAAGAACTTGTATAATTCATACCGAGTACGAAAAACAATTCCTGAGATGTTTTCCCTCTCTAGGGATTATCTGATAGTACTCGGTGTGCAACTCTCATCGGGAGATTAATGACATTCTCCGCAACTAATCCAACCACTTATCTATTCTCAACAATGAATACTTAATAGTCACCTTACTCCATACACCTATGGAACATACGTCCATAGGACCTACACCAGATCTCCTGGGAATAGCCCCTTACGGCACCCAGCAATCAATATAATGGAATACTCCAATAATTCACAAATTCACACCGGGATTTCTACAAAGATCAACCCATATACAGGGTCATGAAAGGAAATGCTGACTCAAGGTCAGACCCAAGTCTAATGGGGATCACACCATTCCACGATAGAATCTATTCTTCAACAAAACACCCGCATAAACCACATTCTCTATCTCCAACTAAACGATAATGAACCCATACTCACATGGCAAGATCACTAGGATTAACGATTTCCTAGTTAACCTAAGCTCTGATACCAAACTGTAACACCCCAATTTTTTTTTTTTTTTTTTTCCAAACTAAGTCTCCAAATTCAATTCTTTCAATTTCTATATCACTTTGATTATAAACTAAGAAAGTTATATTCCAAAAAAAAATTTTGACAGAGTCTCCCCTGTAAATTTTGCCCCGAAACACAAAAAGCTTACGGAATTCTGCTCAAAATTCCGTAGCTCACAAAGTATACAATAAATTTACGGGCTCCCCAGGCCAAAATGAGCAGAAACATACAGGCAATAATATATAATGCTCTGGGGGCCAAACTCATAACGAATTATCAAATATCAAATAAAAACCATAAATTTCTTTGAAAACGAGGTAAAATTTTTAGAAAAGTCTTTGTAAAACTTACCACAGAGTCCGGTATTCCACAACGAGATGGGTACGGGTCACAACATACCACACCACCCCACACTACACTCATCATCATCATATACCTGCTTATACATCCATAATACAATTTAAATCATAAATTTCACTATTCCTATAACTAAATAATACAAATTTTTAAAATAAAAAGTTATACTATCACTCCACGCCTCACCTCTGCACTGATGAGAACCTGCAACAGTGGGGGATCTAGGGTAGTCCTCAGACTCCCCTAACCCCCCAAAACACTAAGAGGTTAGCCATTTCTGGTGTGAGTATAATTACTAATCTAACGACAAATTAAAATAGTATAAAGAAAATACTTAAACTTACAAATACCAAATTAAAATAATGCCACCTGAATCCTGAACACAACAACATCGTCAATACAGTGATAAATCACATACTTTGCCAATCCTGCATTCAATTATTTAATTATCCATACTTCCCACATTTCATAATACACTTCACATCAACCTCGTATAGATATATAAATATATTATCTTACATTCGCATTATACGAATATTCATCTTTCCACACTTATCATCATATCAACATTTCACTATTTATATTAACATAACTACATGATGTTATTACATCATTTCTCCAACTTTATTTAGCCATGCGTTTCATTTACTTATATTATGTCATCAACACACACACATTCATTCTGGAAGTTGTGCCGAGGCAGGTAGTTCCCACCATTTCCACGGAAATAGCAGGCGAGTAGTTCCCCGACACACTTCCAAGGTACACAAACTCATATCACATCATACTTTCTTTAATAACCATTGTCATACCCAATCTCTTAAAACAGGTATTTATTTTATTATGTTATAAAAGTATCACCTCATAAACATATACATCTATTCTCATACTACCACATTCCTTCATTTCTCATGACATAATTACCACATCTCATTGCCCATGCGATTTACTCACATTTCATCACATCATTAACACCTCATTAATTAGAATACTTATACTCATTGCATCAAAACCGTGTTTTATAGCTCATTCACATCTTATTATATCACTTTAGTAATTACTTTTTCTTATAACAATACATCTTATTATCATTCTCACTTAATCCCCAAACACACTCTGGGGCCACCACGTATCACATCCCATAGCCAATAGCTTGGGTAATAATCACTGTACCTCAAACACACAGTTTGGGTAATATCACATCACATCGCAAGCCGATAGCTTGATTATTAATTCACTTCAATCACTTACCATTTTCACTTCACTTTATTTCTCATTTCTATTAATCAGTACCACTATTATATCCACTCACCCTGCGAATTATGCCAAGGCAGGTAGTTCCCACAATTTCCACTGAAATTGCGGGCAGGTAGTTCCTTGACACAATTCCAAGGTACAACTCATATCAACTGTATTTTACTTTAATGATCACACACATAATACAATTACGTCGTATTATTCATGATAACACATCTCTTTTATTATTTTCATCTTAAATTAATTACAAGCTGCATTTATCACTTCTTTTCATATACTAACTCATAGCACGTTCATTTTCACATTTACTTCATTCACACAACTTTCTTTTCACACACACAGTTCACATTTTGCTATCCACTTTCTTTTCCACGCACAATTCACATTTTATTATCCACTTTCTTTTCCCACGCAACTCACATTTTACTATTCACTTTCTTTTCCACGCACAATTCACATTTTATTATCCACTTTCTCTTACTACCACATTTATTATTAACACTTATTTATTTTATTAGTTTGTCGACCAGTGAGCCACAGTATCCCAACATACTGAAAGCCGACAGCCCAGTAAACACGCGGTCCGATGCTCACACAGAGTCTTACTCGTCCGAGGCTACGTCTTCCTCCTAGCCGAACTAGCGAGGGAAAAGCCACGCCCCAGGTAAACTGGGTACTTCCTCGCGACGTCTGTCATCGAGGGAAAAACCACGCCCCAGATAAACTGGGTACTTCCTCCCAGCCGATAGCCAGGAGGGAAAAACCACGCCCCAGATAAACTGGGTTCTTCCTCGCGACGGCTGTCATCGAGGGAAAATCCACGCCCCAGGTAAACTGGGTACTTCCTCCCAGCCGATAGCCAGGAGGGAAAAACCACGCCCCAGATAAACTGGGTTCTTCCTCGCGACAGCTGTCATCGAGGGAAACCGGGCCTCAAGCCGATAGCTTGGGCGAAAACCACGCCCCAGGTAAACTGGGTACTTCCTCCCAGCCGAAGCCAGGAGGGAAAAACACCGCACCCCAAGCCGGTCCTTGGGTATTAGGAGGTCTAGCCCAAACCCCCAGGATTGCTGTAGGTACTGGTCAACAAAATCATCTGTTATTCGCATTAATCATTTCATCTTTTCAGCTTATTAAATCAACACAAGCATCACAGCCTTTAATTAAACAATTGCCACATTCTTAGCTTTAATCATGAGAATTAATAACATCTTTTATTAAGACTTACCATCTCACCTTTTATCTTACCATTTAATGCATATCCAGTGTCCACAATATTAAGCATCACATCATTATACCACATTATGCATACATTCTGTTATTCAACATATAAAATCATCATATCATATCAATGCATATTATTAATGCGCCAAGATTTTAATAATAATAAAAGAACTACAATATATTATTCCATATCGTAAACGTATCAAAATGTATACTTCATCACATTATAATATCAATTATTATCCATTAATTCACTTCGACATAATTTTAATGTAAACATATACCCACTTACTAATTTCATCAATTATCACATCCCGAGTCAATATCATTATATATATATATACACAAACATACACCACACATGCGGGTTTCCAAGAAAAGGGACCAAAATCATTTATTTCTTCCAATTAAATCTCATAATATCTAATTATAGCATACTAGCTCATACATCATGTTTCATATAAGTAAAATCACCTATAAGGGCTTATCTGCCCCAAAACATGCACAAAACGGGCACTATAATTACACAGATCTTCAAAACATGATCACAATCACTAATTTCGTCTAATTACATCTTATAACATCCATCCATGGAATGCTAGCCCATACACCAGGCTCGGCATATACCCGATTGCCTATATCGGCCTATATACCCCAAAAACATGCACAAAACATGCACGGGGTAAAAATACGCATAAATAATTTAATATATTTAGTTTTTATACATCAACACATCACATTAACCCATAATATAGGTTTTATATACTTAAAATAATTAATTTCACTAAATTTCTCAAAAACCCATTTTCGGGCCCCTAAAAATCCGTATTTTCCTTGAAAAACAATTTTTGCTATAACTTTTACAAGACACATCAAAAAGCCACGAAATTTGACCACAATATAAAATATTTATAATTACAATATACTCACCTGACGGACCGAGCAAACGATGTCCCACGTCCGTCCTGTAGCCCGTCGAAGTTCGACTTTTTCCACCTAATTGGAAAATTATAGAACCGGTTAGCTTAAAACTGAAAACTCGACCTACGGACCTTCAAATTCGAATCCGTCTTCACCCACGCGTCACAAATGACATACTTAGGTGAGCTACATCGATAAATTTTGAATTCGGTTCCCAATACAACCACTCCCTTATTGATCGGAGGCTTTCTAATAAGAAAAATTCGTATTTTCTAATTTCTTTAATCCTCTTTATCCTAGTTTCTCAAATTAGGGTTAATAATAATAATAGAACTCAATTATACCTCCGAACTCATCAAATTATCACCTAAACCTCACTCGGGCATTTCACCGAACACCCGGCGTGCATACATATTATACTTTCATTCTCAATCCTTTCCATTAAGTTCTAAGTCTGCAAAATTCATTCTAAATTCATATTAACACTCTCACACTACTCCACAATCTCATATGCATTTTTTTGAACTCACTAAAAGCAAGTTTCTTACCTAACTTCACCTATTTTGTAAAAATTGGCTTTATGCCAAATTCACCACTCCATAATTTCACCATAATAGGTATAATTTCTAACTCCTAACATGTTCTATACGCTCTCTACATCTCCCTACATCAATTTCTAGTAAAAGAAACAAAAAGCATACAATTAAATAAACTAACATACAATTTCTTATACCTTTTTGAAATCTTCTAAAACAACGAACACCACCACGTGGAAGAGCACTCGAAACTCTTCTAAAACCCTAAAAGATCAGATTTTGGGAGGTGGAGATTTGGTGGATTTCAAAAAAAACCCTAGTTGGGTTTCAAAAGAGGTGGGGGTTCTGATCGGCCAGAGAAAGGAGGAGGAAAAGAGAGATAGGAGAATGGCATTTTTGTGATTTTTTTAGGGTTTTAATGAAGTTGGGTTTAGGGTTATGGGCTTTAGGCCCAATTACTTAAGAAAATGACCTAAAATAGGTTATTTCAGCTCGATTTTGAGAAGTTTACAACCAAAAGCCACAAACTAAAAATTCTAGTATTTTACTGACCCCCTATAATGCACAAACGTCCCAGAAAAATTTCGGGTCAAATCGGATTCGTCTCCTCCGAGAAAACTTATCTCAAAACTCCTATATTCTCAAATTTTCCCGTTTACCCCAAAATATCAATTTAATCGTTCTAATACTAATAAAATCAATTAATAGAGGTAAATGTACTCAGAAATATATTTAAAAATAATTTAAATCAAATAATTAAGGAATTAAAAAAAAAACAGATGTTACAGGCACCAAAATCAGATAGATATGGGTACGAAAGATCAAATTCATACCCAACAAGAAGTCAATCAAAAAGGACAACTGAAAAGATGGAAGAATCAAGAAATCAAGAGTCAAATAAGAAGGGTTCAAAATGGATGGAATAAGACTTGTACCCAGATCACTGTGGTTTTGCTACTGATTAATCAACCGCTCAAGCACAGCAGTGACAGCCTCAATCGGATCAGCCTGAGATTCAGAGGTAGAACCTTTACGAGCCATAGTCTGAACAAACCAAAAACAGTTAGCGTCCAGATTCTGTGTTGGTGTCATATTTCAATTTTGCATGCATGGTTGGTGATATATTGCACAGATTCCCGTTCGAGTCAAGCTTGTCTAATATATTAGGCAACTAATACATTAGCCAAACCTGAGGCTCTGATACCACACAAAACCCTGTCACGCCCCGCTTCCCAAAAACATGGAATACGAGCGCGTAACAAAAGTCCAGCGAATGAATATAATCATCCTTAAGCTGTTCAGGAATTCTTTACAATATATATCACAGGCAGTATATCAGAGTCAACATATATCAGAGTCAATAAAGATATCACAGTCGGAAGCAAAGAGTGGAACCAACATGCATCATTGAGATAATTTTACCAACAGGAATTAATTGAAACCAAATATCTTGTTCTCAAATAAAAACAGAGTCTGGAACAAATATTCTGGGTCACATCGCCCAAACACAAATAATACTCAAGTCTCAAGTGCAGAAATAATCAAGTTCACGAATACAGAATAAAGTTCTAATAGTAAACAGAAATAATAATCAGCAACTAATACTGCGAACCACTAGTACCTTCTTGAATCTGTCCACCGTAATCTGCAATCATCGAATGCAGGAAAAAGGAAAAGAAGAAAACACAGTACCCGTCAATGGCAAGTCTGGGTCACAAATAGAATAGGATACAAGCACATGGACACTATCTAATCACAGGATATACTAACAGGTAAAGGTAAACATATGTCAAGTGTCAACAGGTAAACAGGTAGCATGTATGATTATCAGGTATTCGGGTAAATCAGGTAAATCTATATCAAGTATCAGAAAAACAGGTAAGAGGAATATCAGGTGCAGGTAACAGGTATACAGGTAATCATATATTAATATCTTGTATTATTACTATCTAGGTAACACTTCATGTGCCATACTTTTATCACATGGTTGTTACAGTCAATGCAGTTTCGCTTTAGATTTCGTAGGGAATATTGTAGGGCAATGTACTTAGGTACAAGAATAGTAACAGTAACAGTCATCCGAGTACATTTTCCTATAGGGAAACATGTAGTCAGGTAATCAGGTAACAGTCATCCGAGTACATCTTCCTATAGGGAAGCATGTAGTCAGGTAATCAGATAACAGTCATCCGAGTACATCTTCCTATAGGAAAGCATGTAGTCAGGTAATCAGGTAACAGAACAGTTCGAACCCATTGGTCCGCCTCCAAGTACACATTTCTATGCTTTCCCTCTACTAGATCTGTCTCATAAACCCCGGTTTGATTACTTTTATTATTAATATCATCCACAGGCATGAGAGTGTGCTAAAATAATGTCAAACTAACAGGTCATAATCAGGTTTAGTCTCAGGGAATTAGATCAGCAAGTATAGGTGCAAAACATTCACAAATACGAGCAAAATGGTATATGTTTATAATCAGGCCAGCAAGACCAGTCTGTACATAAACAGTGATCCAAAGATTTACAGGCATGCAAATCATGATCCGTCGAAGGATCTGCAAACTAGACTTCCACACGCTTCTAACGGTTATAATAAATCCATATGCTATTTCACAACATCACGACTCAAAACACAATTCAACACAGTTTTCATGTACAGTCAGAAAACAGGGGAATAACTTAAACCACATGAAAACAGCAGATAAAATCATCAATTAAATCCACGAAAATTCTGGGGTAATCCCCTATAAGTACAGTCTCAAAATATAAATTTTCATATTTTTCCAGAAAGTATAGTTATGTTTTCAAAAATAGAAGGTAACACATAACACAGTTTTGATGGATCTGGAATTCTTCAACACCGCTGTACAAAATCATGCATATCTTGCACACAGCGCATCAAAATCCACTTCCGCCAAAACTGGATGAAAGTAGATAAAATTACCCAACTTTCATATCTCACATGAAATATTCATACAGTAATTAGAAATAAGGTGAACACGGCATTCAATATACAATCACACGCAGTTTACAGCAAAAACGATCTATAGAAAAGAATGTAAGGCATCACTCGAAACTCATCTTTTAATTACCACAAAAATCAGCGAAATACCTAACATCATATTGAAACACTGGACAAAATCTTGTGGCATAAAATTATGTCTAACTTGGATCTTGAAAATAAATTGGTGATAAAATCTACCCCGAAATAAATCTGGGAACTACCGGCATACAGTCACTAAAATAATCATAACTAATTCATACAAATTTCAATCTAGATGAAACTAGTGGGATTAGAAAATAGATTCAGTCCTCTACAAATTACTCAGAAATAGCCATGTTGGGATTCGGAATATAACCCAGGTAAAAACAGCAATCAATCCAGTACAACTCAAATTTCCAAATTTCTCAACTAAACTTCAAAGCGTCATAACTTCTACAAAAATGATCCAAACTCTTCCAAATTCAAAACGCAGCCTACCCATTATCTAAATATCATATCTAAGGGTTTCTAACATGTCAAAATCTAATTATTTCTCATAGGGGTAATCAAACAAACACATGGTATATAATATGTCACATACGCCATCAAAATCGCGTTTGGGTGAATCCTAAGGCATAAACCTATCAAACTCCATGTCCTAAGTCATCTATGGCCTGTTTTGAACAATAGAGACGAAACCCACAAATAAAATTATCATCTTTGGCCGTCTCTAGTCTCAAACTATCCTATGTTTGAACTTTCTACTTGTATCAACCTAATGAAATTATGTACAAGTTACTTGCCTTTATGTGATGATGAACGCGACGAATCCAAGCCTTCAAAGAAAACCCACGAACAAAAGTCCTTCCACGCGCGATTTCAAGAGAACCCACGAACCGAATCTTGCCTACGACCGTCTTCTTGAACCACGAACTCGAAGCGGGTGATACCCACTTATCCAAATCAGCGAAGGGGATGTAGGGGGCTGATTTGAGATGGATGGGTGCTGTTTTGAGATGCCGGCCACCAAAGGAGAGGAAAAGACGGGGTTTTTGATGTAGAAGGAGTTGTATGGATGGAGGAGGGAGGGTTTGTATGGTCGGCAATGGCTAGGGCAGCACAAGGGGGTGTCGGCCTGGGGTGGTATGCAGGCCGGGAGAGAAGAGAAGGAGATGGGTAAGCCGGTTTTGATTAGAGAAGGAAAAAGAAGATTAGGGTTAGGGATTAATAGATGAGGGGGTATTTATAGGGGATCAAAAGTGGGTTAATGGGTAGTGGATATCAATAGAAAACAATAGGTATACAATTGGGTAATGGATATTGGGTAGATTTCAAATGAGGATACAAAATACAATGAATCCTATAGCTCCTAAAAATCTCCTTAAGAGCCAAAAATCTCAAATTGGTCAAAACTCTCCTAAAAATCCACCATGACCCTAAAATAACATTTACACATGAACGGGATCAAGAAATTGAGAAAAAGAGCTCAAAATGTCAAAAAATGGCCAAACGGCGCACAATCAACAAAAGGAGGTCAAAAGTGCCAGAAAAATATTATACAATAAAAATAATTAAATTTATTGATCCGAAAAAATACAATGGAAAATAATAATTCACAAAAATGAGAAATACCCTCAAAATACCAAAAGTGAAAAACAGGGGTTACATGATTCCTAAGAAAGAAGACTCCCGGCGAGTGGGAGACTTCTGCCCTATTAGTCTTCTTAACTGCTCTGTCAAGATCATTACTAAGACCCTCACTAATATACTTGGAAAGGTGATGGATGGTCTCATTTGTCACGATCGGACGAGGTTCATTAAAGGGCGATGCATTCAGGACAGTATAGCTACGGCTGAAGAAACTATCCACCAATGCCACACATCGAATGCTAAGAGCTACCTCCTGAAGCTGGATTTCGAGAAAGCTTATGACTCGGTCGAATGGGAATGCTTCCTGGATGCACTGGCTGGAAGAGGGTTTAGGGAAAGATGGATCAGATGGATCCACACATGTCTTACAACCAGCATAACTACAATTTTGGTAAATGGGGTGTCAGGCCACCCTTTTTTGTACAAACGGGGTCTCAGACAAGGAGATCCACTCTCACCCCTTCTCTTCACCATTGTGGCAGACGTACTTCAGTCCATGATGGCTAACTACAGTAGAGCAGGTTGGATTGTACCGGTGGCCAAGGGAGTTAATTGACAAGGCTGCTCAATCCTCCAATATGCAGATGACACTCTCCTATTTGGTAATGGAAACCTCGGAGAAACAACCGTCTTCAAAGGAATATTATATAGTTTTGAAGCTTGGTCTGGCCTCAGGGTGAACTTCCACAAAAGTGCTCTCATCCCCATTGCCCTGACAACCGAGGAGGCACTAGAACATGCTACAATTCTCAATTGCTCCATAGAGAATTTTCCCATTCAGTACCTAGGATTGCCACTAAGGCCTGGGAAACTCAAAAAGGCTGATTGGCTACCCATTATTGGCCGGGTTGAGAAACGCCTAGCAGGTTGTAAAGGTAAAGCCCTATCATTGGGAGGGAGAGTCACACTCATTAATGCAGTCCTCTCAAATCTCCCAACCTACTATCTGTCCTTTGAAATGCCGCAATGGGTAATTCAGAGAATTAACCGGACTCGAAAATAGTTTTTATGGAAAGGGGCAGACCCGGATCGAGGCGGCTATCACCTTATCAGATGGGAGAAGGCATGCATGAAAAAGATGCATGGAGGACTAGGTATTATTGATCTTCGAGACATGAATCTTGCTCTATTGGGTAAATGGTGGTAGAAGGTTTTCCACCCCAATGGAGAAGGGTGGCAAGATTTTGTTCAGGGATATCTGCATGGGAATGGAATGAGAAATCTGGGCTTCAGGGTACGCCCACGTGTATCCTGGTTCTAGAAAGGCATCGCAAAGGCCTATGAACCCTTCATTAGTTGTGTGATCAGTTATCGATAACGGAAGACTCACTAGATTCTGGTGGGATAAGTGGTGTGGTGGTCACACACTTAGAGCCCTGTTCCACGATCTATATGATCAAGCGTCACAACCACACTATACGGTGGCCGCTGGCTGGAAAAGAGGCACCTGGAAACCACCCTTTAAACAACCACTCAACCAGGGCTCTCAGATTACACTCATAGAGCTTCAGACCAACATCACCAATGCTGGAATTAGCTGCTCTCAGGGGCCAGATAGGAAAAACTGGGGATTGGAAAAGAACGGCATGTTCACCGTTCACTCCCTATATAACCGCATTCACTTTAGGGTATGTACCCCAAAGTGGGCATGCGTCATTTGGAGGACGAAAGCCCTACTGAAAATTCAAGGTTTTCTTATGGCTGGTGCTGAACGATGCTATTTTGACTAGAGAAAATCTCACTAAACGCCAATCGAATGTGGACTCTCGTTGCGGGTTTTGCCACGCTACCTTAGAAACTAGAGACCACCTCTTCTTACAGTGTCCTAGGAGCAAAGAGGTACTCGTTGAGGTACTCAGCACCCTGGAGACGAATCAGTACCCGAGTGTGTACGAGGACCTGTGGGTAGGTCCTAAATTTGCTGCTGAGAGAAGAACTATGAGAGAAGCATGGTACATCGCTATCGCCGCAATGACCTGGGTTCTTTGGCTAGACAGGAATAATTTTTATTTCCTCAGATCTTGTAATAATATTTCTGGTAATTTGACTCACATTATGCATTTCATCTTATTTTGGGCTAATATGGCCACAGCAGGTCCCACGGGGAGGATAGCGAGTGTATTCCAGGTTGAGGATTTTGATGATGAGGAAGTCCAGATTAGTCCGACAATCGACTGACAGCCAGCTAGGCCTCTATTGTTAGTAGATACCCACTGCCCAAGGGTTTGTTGGGGGGACTTGTTGTATTTTGGTTTGTCTCATGGACACGATGTATTTTGGTATGGACATGATGTATTTTGGTTTGTCACATGTATGTCTTCTTTTGTCCCACCCCACATGTTTGTGGTGAAGTGTATGTAATTTTGTTATGTTTGTAGAACCTTGTATTTGGCTCAGTACTCTGAGTTTATTTTATTAACCCCTTATTAATGAAACAGGGTGACCATACTCCACCTTTTCTTCAAAAAAAAAAAAAAAAAAAAACAAGTCACACACATGCAAAGTGACAACTTCTAAAGGTGGCTGGATCTGTCCAGTACTTTCAAAAATCATATCTATTGCTACACAACTTGGAATTATAAGATTCTGGGCTATTTTGAAAGCTTAGAGTCTCTACTCCAAGTCTCTAGGTAGGTACTTTTGCAAATACCACATGCATATTTCCAGAAAATCACAAATGTACAAACTATGCAAGCTGAACTAGTAACTGGACACAGTCTAGTCTAAACTCCATATAAAATCAACCCTATGTCCAAAGCTCATGAAATTTGAGAATCTATAACTAGACATACACCACTACATTGTGTCCAAAAATAGCATCTAAAATCCTAATGCACAGAGAGTTATGTCTTTGAATAAGGCATAAAAATCTTATTGCTTTTACAGACAGGGCCTTTACTCATACATGCGATTCGTTTTTGAAGCCTAATCAAATACCATCAAAAAATTCTAAAATTTTAGAATTAGGATTTATACTCATACTAAAAACTACTGAAAGTTTTTCATTACAATCTCATGTATACACAAGAAGCTATGCATAGTGGAACTTCAGCTCCCAAACAAACAGACACAGCCTCTGTCTACTTGACCAGTCATAGTTTAACAATTTTTTTGAGGCATCAAACAATTTCAGAAAAATGTAAAATTTGGAATTAGGGTTTTAGACACATACAAGAGCATCCATAAAAATTTTCAGCTAAAAATACCCAATCAATATTGAGTTATGATTTTTGGACGGCATGACAGAATTTCTCAAAACAGCAGCTTTTGCAGTTAGTTACTGTCCGAAATTGGGACTGGTGTTGGGGCTACTAAATTGCCTCAAAATATTATGAAAAAATTCATGTAAGCTCTAGGCTCATAGAAGAACAAGCCCGAAAAATTTGAGTCCAAGATTCCAAACCATTTATGAGTTAGAAATTCCTAAACTACACATTGCTTGCATGTTTCTTCAACAAGAATCTTGAAAAGAAGTTGTTCTACCATACAACTTTTCTTTTTTTCTTAACATGTTAATATTCACCCATGGCAACCCAACTTTTCTTAACTCCTACTACATGCTAAATTACATACAAAAAGAAAAGACTAATCTTTTGAGTTTAGAGTTCACCCACTTTTTGTGTTTGCAAGAAACTCCTTGTAAGCCTTTGCTCCTTGCTCTTCACTTCACTTCTTCTACTCTTCTACAACTACTAAAAATCTCTTTTGATCCCTTACTTAAAAACTCTACATTTTTCTTCTTTTCTCTCTCTCTCTCTCTCTTTTTTTTTTTTTTTTTTTTTTTTTTTTTTTTTTTTTTTTTTTTTAAAGAAACAAGAACAAGATAGAAGAAAAGATGAGAGAGTGAGTGGAAGTGGGCATTTATAGAGTGGAGTGGGAGTTAGGGTTTCCCTTTGGAGCTAGGGTCGGCCAATTAGTGAAGGGAGGGCTAGGATGGGATAAGACCAAGTTAGTGGAGATGAAGGGGTGAGATGAAGACCACACAACAATCCCTAGAAACTTCAAGACTCATCTTGGAGTCTTCATGAAGACTTCACAGGCACAAAGTCCACCCTTGGATATCATCAAGATATGTGCTAGGGTTTCTATCATGATGAGGGTTAGCTTAACCCTAGGTTACTAACCCTAGGTCACCATACCCTAACCCTAACCCTAGTGCACAAATGTGCATGGTTATTCAATTCAATAATTATGCACCAATACAATACAAGTCTTAACTTAGTAAAAATAATTAATATACATAATAAAATATTTTATCTTATTCTTGGATATTACATCACTCCCTCCTTAGAGTAGTTCTGTCCTGAGAACTATAATTAGTCGGGAGAAAAAGCAAAGCATTATACTTCAAATAATTCAGGAAAAGAAGCTTTCATGCGGCTCTGCGGTTCCCAAGTGGCTTCCTCCATGAACTGATTTCTCCAGAGAACTTTCACCATCGGAATGGTCTTGTTTCTTAATATCTTTTCCTGACGATCGATGATTCTTACTGGTTGTCCTTTGTACGAGAGGCTCACTTGCAAATCTTCAAGAATCTCTGATAGTTGATGGCTCAGATCTGGTATGTACTTCATCAACATTGAGACGTGGAATACGCCATGTACTCGGGAAAATTTTGCTGGTAGCTCTAATTTGTAGGTCATTCTTCCAATTTTCTTCAGAATCTTATATGGCCCGATGTATCTTGGTGCCAATTTCCTACTTTGCCGAATCTGAGCACACCCTTCGCTGGTGAGACTTTGAGAATCACCTTCCTCGAATTCTAATTCTCATCGGCGACTTTCAGTGTAGCTTTTCTACCTACTCTGTGATGTCTGCAACCTTTTCTGAATAAGCTCGATCTTCTCAGTGGTTTGTTGTACGATCTCTGGTCCAAACATCTGTCGTTCTCCTACTTCATACCAGCACACGGGTGTCTTACACCTCCTTCCATATAACGCTTCATACGGAGCCATGCCAATGCTTTCCTGATAGCTGTTATTATATGCGAATTCTACTAAAGGTAGATACTTCTTCCAGCTTCCTCCGAAATCCATAATGCAGGTTCTCAGCATATCTTCAAGAATCCAGTTGACTCTTTCGGTCTGTCCATCAATCTGCGGGTGGAAAGCTGTGCTAAAATATGTCCTGGTCCCTAATACTGATTGCAGACTCTACTAGAACCGAGATGTAAACCTTGCATCCCTATCAGAAACTATTGATACTATAGAACCCCGTATTTTCAAATATTATTTTAAAGATTTTAAAATGAATTAAAATGATTTTCTGGAGATTTAATAAATATTTTCTAAAGATTTATCTTTTTACAAGTGCGAAACACGTGCAAATATTTTTGATGTAAATAACCAATTTTATATTTTTAGTAAATTTTCCTAATTATAATGGAGTATATTCTAAATTTTGGGATTTTTCTGAGTAGAGAAACTATTTTTATAAATATCTCGAAAGAGAGGGGTTTTTTTGTAAAAAACCGTTTGGATCTTAAATAAATTATGAAAATTCGTTTTTACTGACATTTTGGTTTTCCATGGTTATCATTTAAACTTAAATATATCTAAATTTTATTTAAAGTCGATTTGGTGAAGATTTAAAACAAATAGGGTGTTTGTGCAGATATGGAATTTATGTAGAATCTTGTGCAAATATTTTTCTGGAAAGTAAAAGTCAAATATTTTGATTGGAAAATATAATATGTATTATTAGATATTATTTCTGATTTTCTGAATTTTTATGAATATTTTATGATGTATTTGCAAATATTACAAAAGAGAGGGCTTTTGTGCAAAATTGCCAACTTGAGTTGTAAATCCGAAATTTTCTTATTTGTTGGGCTGTGCGGGATTGCTGGAAAACTCAGTGATAAAAATAATTGATTTTTTTTTTATTTAGTTAACTTATTTTTAACTGAGAGAGTTATATATGTAAAGTTATATTTTGGAAGGATTATTTTGCAAAAGTATTTCTAGAACCCTAATTCCTTATTTTCGGCCTATATAAAAGAGGGTGTGCAGTCATCATTCGCTGCACAACACAAGTTTTATTATATTTTTTATTTTCTTGGTGATTGTAGAGAAGATCCTGGACTCTTTACAAAAGAGGGGATTCTTCATCGTGCTTCGTGATATTCGCTTGATCTCTCCAACTATGTGAGTGATATTGTTTTGTTTTATTTTGTTTTGTGTATGTTGTAGGTGAGTGATTTAATTGTTTGGTTGTTCTATTTTGTGTATGTCATATGAGAATGATATGAATGTTTAGATTGATTTGGATGTTGAATATGTATGTTGGATGGATGGATGAAAATTTGGATCTTTGAGAAGAACCCTAGATATTTGCATGTGAATGATTTTAGATTTGTTAGAAACCTAATAAAAATTGTGAGTAGGCTATTTATTTGGATTATTGTTGATTTGATTGAGTTTGATGGAGGTTATGCATTAATTAATTAAAAGATGAGATTTTTGGACTATTGGTGAGTTGGATGAAAATAACTTGACCATGTTGAGGATAAATTTGTTTGTTTATGAATCAACTATAGAAAATAGTTGAGATTGATTTGAGGAATTTTATCAATGATTTATGGTGTAGAAGACCATGTTTTGAGGATTTGAGTTATGAGGATTTAAATTGGGGATTTGTGAATTCTGTGAAAGATGTTGTTTGAATTTGGATTTCTCAAATGCTAAGTTTAAATCTAATTATTTTGGTATTAATAAGATTTGAAAAAAATAAAAGAAAGTTATTTTGATATATGACTGATTCCTAAAAACCCTAGTTTTGACATATGCACGACCTAAATTCTGCAGACTGTAGGCCGACAGTCGACTGGCATGACCTTTCAGTCAACTAGTACGACCCGGCTGCTATGATCTTTAGTTTCTTGAAAATCCATTCTGGACAGTCGACTTAGGACCCTTTTCAGTCGACTGGCTCATTTAGAATTTATTTCTCAAAGTTATCATAGATTTCTCTCTGGTAAGTCGACTTATGACTTTTATAAGTCAACTTATAATACTTAGCTTATTTTCTTAAAATCATGGAACTTTCTTTTTGGACAGTCGACTTATGCTTTCTATAGTCGACTGGTACCACTCAGATTACCTTTTTAAGTTACTGTAGTTTTCTCTCTGAGCAGTCGATCTATACCTTTTTCAGTCGACTGCTGTACTTAGAATAGTTTCTTAGAGATTACTAGAACTTCTCTCTGGTAAGTCGACCTATGACCTTTCAAGTCGACTTACAACACTTAGAATATTTTCTTAAAGAAATATTGGTATTTTCTCTGGACAGTCGACCTATAACTCTTTTTCAGTCGACTCATAATACTTAGATTTATTTTCCCAAAGCTAATATATTTTCTCTCTGGACAGTTGACTTACCCTTTTCTACAGTCGACTTATACTGATGTATTCTTATAATTTTGAATGTTCTTCAAATGATTTATTCTCTAAATGTTCTAAGCTATAACTTATTATTTTATACCCTATCTTCTATTCAACATATGTTTTCAAGATGTTAAGTTGAGTAGTTTAAGATGTAAGATAGGTTGAGATATTTGAGTTTGAGTCTCTAGAGGGTGTGTGTGACCCTAGTATACCGGCGGTTGAGTTCATTATGTTTAGGCCTGTTGAGGCATTTTAGTTGTTCAGTTGTTGAGTTAAGTCCGGTGGGGTACACCAACTTTAGGAGATTCATTAAGTAATTAAATAACCTAAAAATGATAATGACAGGCACTAGTGGTGATATGATGAACAGGAACATGGGTTATGAACCTCGGTATGGCTTTCGGTGTGGGATTGATCTCCGAAATTATCCAGGTGTGAGTAAAATAGTCTCCGGAATTACCTATGGTGTGGGATTGATCTCCGGAATTATCGCGTTCGAGGCGACGCACATGTGGTATTCATGTGATGAGGGTCATTGCTGCGGTGTGAGATAATCCCCGGAATTATCCAGGTAAATTACCTGTGGTGTGGGATTTATCTCCGGAATTATCGGGGCATGGGCTAATACTCACAGTTTATCTTTATCTCGTAGTAGTCATCGTATTAGGATTAGTTGCATAGCGGGGACTGAACCCTATAATGTGGAGACGTTAAGGGATTGCACCGAACCTATGTAGAGTGGGATGCATAGACTTCGACAAGTACGCATTAAAGAGTCCGCATATAGAAATTGTGTTTTCTTGACTTGGTTTTATGCATGTGGTTTCCTGTTTTCTACACTTGACACTTAGTTTAGTTTCACTTGTTGTTTACATGTTTCCATGCTATGTCATATTTTATGTATTCTTATTTATTACATGTTGTTTAAGAATCCATGCTTAATGTTTATTTATGTTGTTTGCTTTTATGTCACTCACACCATTTATGGTTGACCTCTTTAGTTTGGGGGTTAGGGATCATCTCTAACCTCATGTGTTACAGGTTGTTGCTTAGAGTTTGGAGGTTGGGATGTTTGAGATAGTTTTGGAGATAAACTGATGTAATAGAACTTTGTGTAAAAATTTTGTAAGAGAAGTTGTTGTAAAGAAAAGAGTTTGTGATTTAAGATGTTTTGTATTCCGCTGTGTTTGTGAGGATGTTGTAATAAAAGTTTGGAATAAAATGATTTGTGTTTTTGGGCTATGTGTATTATGACATTGAAGTGATGCTGGGATTGTGCCACGTATTTTCTAAAATATTATATTAGAAATTCAGGGCGCTACAGATACTGGTACTCCATGCAGCTTCAGTACATTCTCAATGTAAACCTCTGCTAACTTCTCAAGTGACCAGGTCGTCTTTACTGGAAGAAAATGTGCAGACTTTGTTAGCCGATCTACAATGACCCAAACTGAATCGTTTCCCTTAGAGCTTCCGGGCAAACCGGTGATGAAGTCCATACTAATGTTCTCCCATTTTCACTCCAGAATGGGCAGAGGCTGTAATAATCCACCTGGCTTCTGGTTTTCGGCTTTGATCTGCCAATTAGTGAAGGGAGGGCTAGGATGGAATATGACCAAGTTAGTGGAGATGAAGGGGTGAGATGAAGATAACACAACAATCCCTAGAAACTTCAAGGCTCATCTTGGAGTCTTCATGAAGACTTCACATGGCACAAAGTCCACCCTTGGATTTCATCAAGATTTGTGCTAGGGTTTCTGTCATGATGAGGGTTATCTTAACCCTAGGTCACCATACCCTAACCCTAATCCTAGTGCACAAATGTGCATGGTTATTCAATTCAATAATCATGCACCAATACAATACAAGTCTTAACTTAGTAAAAATAATTAATATACATAATTAAATATTTTATCTTATTCTGGGATATTACAGTTTGGATTAATGTACGAATTATAATAAATTTTGCAACTACCAACAGAAACACACAGATTCATAAAGCTCACTGTTTTGCACTATGCATATGAGATTGAGTTTGAACTTATAGAATCTGAGTTTTAAGTTGCTTTTGTGGGTCATAAATAATGTTGTTGATGTGGGAATGAGTTATGACTTACATTATCTAAAGTTTCATGTTATGAGTAGCTCATGTGTGCTTGTAGACCAGAATATAGACATGTTTGTTCACTGTTTTGAAGTAGGAATTGTGATGGATGTTTATGTATTGTTGCTGAATACTTTGAGATGAGATTCATGCTCGATTTGTGCTTGTGCTTGCTGTCTACTTTGAGTAAAAGAATAGGAAGCACCCGATCGCATTTCTTTGTAGAAACGGGACCGGGAATGATCTCATTTTGGCATGAACGCCAATGGTATGCTTGCTGCCTGGAAATGTGATTTTCCATTTTTAGAACTCTTTAGCACTCTTTTGAGTATTCTGGTGTAGAATTTATTCCTAGGGTAGTTTACCCGTGTTGGGCTACGTTGGTTGAGTTTGAGACTCTAGAATTAAGTCATGTTGGCATATCTAGACGGGTGGTATATGAACTCGTGTCACATTGAACGCGTTTGAGGAGATGACTTGTGCACCGACGTACTCGCTGTTCATGGAAGGATTCCATGGTTGTGTTTGGTGCTACCACTTGTCGAGGACCGTGGAGCGTGAAGGTTAGCGGGAGCTACGTGTTGGTCGGGCTGAGGTTGCGATCGAACCCGAAGCCAAGAATGCAGTTGTGGTGATCGACGGAGTCGAATTGTTGTTTGTTTGGGCCAAGTGGGGGCCGAGGCGGGCCAACCCTTGTGCTGGATTTGAGGGCTAGATTGAGTCCTATTGTGAAATGGGATATGTTCTAATAATGAAAAAGGTAATTAACTATAAAAGAGCCTACATGTAGAATTTAACTAGTTGTTGAAAATAAACAAGTTTTTCTAAGTTAGGGCTTGGAAATACTTGATAGATCGCTTAACTAAGAGAATTGGTTAAAATGAAATAGACCTAGACGTGCCTAATAATTCATACATCTTATAAGATAATGAAAGAGGATTCTAGATTGTTTAGAGTCTTGGATTTCAGATAATCAGATAAGTAGATAAAAAGCTAGTAATTGTATAATTAACCTTATTCTTAATCTTGGCCGTAGAGTGGGTTAGCACTTGTACCTTGGGTTTGTGGTGTTGTAGAACTAGTTCGAGTCTTGGTTGAATGTAAGGACAGACACTAGAGAGTGGTGTTCGCCTTTCATGGGGACGCGTGGCGTCATGATGTCTGACCAAATCCTAAGTTCGTTTAACACGGGCAGGAGACTTGGAGAAAGGCCCAACTGGAGAGCGACTCAAAGGAAAATGCTCTAATATCTTCGACCGGAGTGCCTTTATGTTCGTAACAACTTTTGAGGAGGTATGGAGTGGCGGCGTTATCCCGACTGCAAGTTCTGGTCTAGTGTAAGGACGAGAGCGGAGCGGAGATTAGGGGAAACTCTAAAAATCTGCCAGGTCCTATGCTGATTAGTGCGGGCAGGAGACTTGGAGAAAGGCCTAACTAGGGAGCGGATTAGAATTAAAGGCTCTAAGTTCTCCGGTGATGAGTCCTTGTGTCCGTGTAACAGTTTTTGGTGAGGTCCGAAAGGCGGAATCACATCTCTACAAATTGTTTAGGCAGCAACGGTCGTGAGCCGTGTGACTGTGATTCTGGGCATAGTGGGTAAAACACATGGTATTAACACCACTACTAACATCAGCGATGGGTATGAACCGGACGACTGCAACCTCATCATCACTAGAGTATCAAAGACAGGAGAGAAAACAAGAGCAAGATGCATAGCTTGGGATCGAACCCCATCAACTGAAGAACGTCGTTTGGTTGGGGAATGTGTAGTATGAGATGCATATCTCTCCAATCAAGCATGCATTAGCTTTAAGAGCATGTATGCATAGTGTGTGCATTAGATTAGGCCATGGCATACTTCGACACTTGTTTGACATCACCTTTTTCTTTTGCATTAAATTTTGGTTGTTGAGGTTTGGAATCACTATATTATGGCATAGCGAGGATTGTTGTATTATAGCATTGCATCAGTTGTATTCAACTGACGTGCTCACAGTCTATTTAGTTGCAGGATTGCTGATTGGGGAGTGCGCGGGAAAACTCAAGTCGTGGGAAGCGTCAAGTGAAAGTTTACTATCCAACTCCGTTGTAAATTCATGATGTAATAAATTATTGTAACTGTTGTAATCATTGGACATTGTAATGAACATTTTGATGAATAAAAGTTTTAATTTCCTTTGATTTGTTGTGTTGTGACTCACTTGAAGGAAAGATTCTGGCTTTTTTCACGGATTTCGGGTATTGGGAACTCGGGGCGCTACACAAATGGCTGCTCTCACTGTGGTCACGTTTGGACCATATACGGTCATCACAACCTAGGTCCAGTTGTCTCTACGTCTCTTCACTCGTACCGATAGAGAGAACTCCCCATGGAATTCATCCAAGACTTTAAAGTGTTCTGGGTTGATGCCCACGACGATGCCTTTTAAGGCTCCAACTGATGGATTAATCACTGGGTCTCTGATTCTGCGGTCTCCTAGTTTGTTGAAACACCTCGTGTTACCGAGTTTAGTTTTTTGAACCCAACCAAATCTGGTTTGGACGAGAGGATAATATCCCTAACCATTGTCTTTTTGCCTTACGCTCCTAAGCTTCTTAAGTTACAAAATAGATAACTCATTGGGAAACTAGTGGAGTTGTATGGTGATCGACTAAACCCTATCTTAGGTTCACCCTATCTAGTACCCAGCCTCTAACCTTAAAAGGAGGAGGGCAATTATATCCTAGTCATTGTCAGTTGCAAGACGAAAAGTTCTGGCTAGATGCACTACATCATTATCTGGCATAAAATTGAAAATGGAAGCCATAAATTTATGCATACCTCCACCGGAGTTGGGCCCAAATGTTGTACCAATCTCTAGTAGGTTAACGAGTGCTTCTGTTTCCGAACGCATCTTTGCCACCCTTGTACCTCCTACTCTCACCACCACTCCTGATGCTGGAGCCACCAATTGGGACACCACTTCGACATCCCCTTCAGAGAGAGTAGAGGGTGTGAAGTTTGGTGTTTGCATTGAGTTGATAACTGGGGTGGGAACTACCTCACAATTACCATCTTCATCATGTAGTACAGGAGTATCTTCAACCTCTTCTAACTCGTAGTCCTCCATGTCGAAAAGGACCTCATCAGAACCCTCCCCTAGGTCAAGCATCTCATGCACCATTACCATGTTAAAAGGGGAGATAATAGTCTCTATGTGGTTGAAGGAGTAAGGTTGAAATCAGAAGAACAGATGAGGGTGGAGTTGACGAAGAAAAGGGACCAGTCCTCTGCAACTGAGAAGGCATTAAAGAAGAGGAGACAGTCGGTGGCCAGGGGGATTTTTGGAGTTGGGCTTAAGAATGCGAGCAATTAATGCTCTCTTAATTAGACTCATCGATGTAGAATAGTTGAATATGAACACATGTGCACAAAATTCTTCGGTGATTTATTTTCTTTTTATAGGGGCCATGAAGTCCATGCTTGGCTTATTCATAATATTGAGCTAAGTAGAGCTCATAAGCTATTACTAGTCATCTAACACTTAGTGAGACTGTTAGGAAACCAAGTTAAAGGCACGCAACTTCGGTCAGCAGTCTATCTTCATAGAGAAAGAGAAGGATCTTCGGCAAGGGGTTCCCGGCTTTGCGAGACCTACCTTACCTCCAACATAAAAAATAATGTTGTGAATCCATCAATTCTCATATACTATAGTATACTACGATTGTTGTGACGACTTGGATGCCTTGTCTAGACATAACAACTTTTACTTTCGTGACATATGTAATAGTATTTATGGTAGATTAACAAAGATCCGGCACTATGGTGATCAGGACATAGAGGTTGGTTAGACATTGGACTAGATCTATCTCCTAGGATTGTTGGAGGGTACCTATTACCATGTAAATTGTTTTTGTTTTCAAATCTTTCTTTCTGCTTGATTCCTCTCTCTAGGGACATTGGGGTTATGATGTCATTCTTTCATTTCATTTACGCACATGTGGTTGTTGTATCCTAAGTTACCTAGGTTTGTTTCGTTGTCTTCTCATTAATGAAATATGGTCACCATAGTAGAAAATGCTACATTCGCAATAGAAATTTCCCTTGTAGAATAGTGCAATTCCATGGTTAGTGTACATTTGTAAGGGATTTTTCTTCATTCCCTTGTAGTTGTGCTGTTGCGAAATCTCTTCTGGTTAATGTACACATCCGCAACGGAATTTTAACTACCCCTTTGCGAATGTTAGCCACCACAGAATATCTGCAATAGAAGTTGTACTTGTTGAATATAAGAGAATATCTATAACAAATGTTTCCCATGCAAGTGTGTTTTAAAAGGGGTTTTTCTCATTGCTAATGAACTATTGCTACAGAGGTTTGCAAGGTACTCATTCCTTTGCAATTGTTACCTCGCGAATGCAATTGCACAAATTTTCTCCATTACTGATTATATTTGGATGGCTTAATCAAATTTACAAAAACGATGTATTTTTTCAATCAAGAACATATAATTATTTCACATGTTGATACGTACAATTCTATAAAGAAAACACAATAATGCAAAATATACAATTTGAACAATCAATATATATTTTGATAATAGTAAACTAAATAACACTAAAATAAGCTTTAATATCATAGAATTTCAGAACTTTCTTATTACAAAATTATATGTTTATTTCAAAGTGTCAAAACAACAACAATACATTCTAGAAGAAAATATGAATTGTCAAACTTCAAGAAACACAGAAAAATGTTTTCAAAAGTACTTTTAACCTACTACTGCTTCCATGTATCCCCAACTTCTCTTTTCCCGTAAGGTCTTCTGCATATTCCTCATTATCTTCAACCTCATAGTCATTGCCACTACATACAGACTGTTGGGATTGGGGGGTCAATAAACGCTCGTTGTCATAGCAGAACTAAATAGAACAATGAGGAAGTCGAAGTAGATGAGATGAATCAATTGAGCAAGCAAGTAGATCCACAAATCCAACACAAACACAATAAGGATTTATCCCAGCTAGACTGCTTAATCCGGGGGGAAATATAGGGAGATCTGATATTCAACTTGATGAGATTGCATGGAGTTACTGATTCACTTAGTACAAGAAATTAAATTCACTCACCAAGAACTATCTCTTTCTCAAGCCTCTCTTTGCAATGGAGAAAATAATCTATGAAGTACTCAACTCTCATAGTGGAGGAGTTTACAATATATATAGAAGAATAGAGACAACCCTAGGTTTAATCTTGATTCTCAGTCCGATATAACCTGTAGGAGAAGTAACTAAATAGGAGCCGTCGCATCTAACTTGGAGTTGAAGATTGGACTAAAACGACCTAACAAATTTAGGCCTAGAAAATACACAGTGCCGCAGGCGGTTGACCGTCCAACAAGACCGGTCGACCATCCTCCTCTCGGCCAAACCCTGTACAACTGCGGTCGAGTGTGCGGTCAACCGTCTCCCAGGACAGTCGACCGCAACTCTGCTGCACCTTGCTATTGCTGTTTTCCCTTCTATTCTCTTCGATGCTTCGACCTTCGTACTTCATCTTAAATTCTTCTAATCTGTACCACGAGTATTCAAGACACATTCCGAACAATCTCCACCTTGGATTGCATACGAGTGCTATCACATGATGTGACTATTCATCTCCAAACTCTAATGAACTCCACTTACAAAAACACTTAGAACAATAGCTTCTTCTAGTTGAAAAAATCTTTACCCAGTCTCACCAATCAGTGAACCCCTTCATGTAACATCCCGAGTTTTCAATTATAATAAGAGTTTGGTTGATTTCACATGTCTTGCACGTGTAAATTTATTTACATTTTCCCCTAAAAATTATTATCATGAACAAGTATTTTAATTCTTCACTTTTTAACTTGAAAAGCCTATTTAAACTCTAGGCCTAATTGTCTAAATCTATCCCACCCTAATTAAATTAATTATTTTTATTAAAAGCCCATAGACTTTTAGCCCACTAGATTGAGCCCACTAATTTATTTCTCTTTTAATTATCACAACTTGTAGTGTAGACTAGTTTTGTAACCAATTAAATTAATTAATCATGTACAAATAGTAACTAGGGGTGCTACGTGAGACACGTGCATTGCACTAGCATGTGCCCTTGGTGCATGAAGGGTTGGACAGATGGAGCAAGACAGAATGGGAGAGGTGGAGTAGTGGATGAGGTGGTTTTGTATTCATGGGTGGTTGCTACAACTCCCTAATACATCCTAGCCCCTAATCTATAACCATCTAGATCAATCTTGGCCATCCATTTTGCTTTCAAAAAAGTATAAATACCGCTTCATTCTCTTCATGTAATGCATTAGAAAAATTGGTAAAAATAGAAAGAAAAGAACTAGTTGTGAGAAAAAGATTGAGGCGTTTTTTGAGTAAAAAGATTGAAAGATTTGTGTGTTCTTCCCAATTGGAGGCCGGCCTACATCAAGGAGCAAGGAGAGGAGCTCGGGTTCCATCTAGAACAAGGAGGAGGAGGAATTTTGGTTACACAGTCTAGGAGGAGAAGGATCCGTTCGTGTGTTCTAGGAGATTTCTAGGAGCTTTCTATTTGTTTTTCTCCAAAAAGATGGGTGATTTTCTCAAGCTTCTACTTTAGATATCATGCTAGGGATTGAGTTGATGAAATTGCTAAGAAAAAAAACTAATTAGATTGCATGTGTTTGTTTAAATAGAGATAAATTATAAATGAAGTGAATGCTTGATGAATTGATTGATAGTTGATAAAAATTGTGATTACTGCATTAGAAATTATCATGTTGCCATGAAATATGTGTTTTGAGCCATGCTAAATTGAGAAAATTGTGCTTATAAAATGATTAGTTGATTTAGTGAATCATTGAAATTGTATTGTCTAAATCAATGTAACACTAGTGTGGAAAAACAGAATTTTTGTTCTAGAAATGTTGTAGAATAACAACAAATAAGAAAGTAGTCTTTTGTGAAAATTGTGGTGATAAATTATGTAGGAATCATGATTGCTCTTAATGTCGAAATTGTGGACATAGAACATAAAGTAGAAATAAGAATTCAAGTTTTTATGTCAAATAACGATTCTTAAATTATTGTTTTACTGCAAATTCCTATTATTTATAATATGGAAGTTTTGGAAACAAATAGAGAAGAAAAAAATTTAAAAGACTTGAATTAAGAAAAATTAGTAACAAACAGAGAGTTGAATCATAAACAACTTAACTCTTTTCATGTCGAGTTAGTCACTCGGACTTATTGATCTTCGGGTGCGCAATAGAGCGCTATTGTAGCACTGGTTTGGTCTTTGTTTGTGGCTTCGAAACTAGACAGAGCCCCTTTTATTTCATTTCCTTTTTTTAAAAAAATCCGAATACACAAAAGTCGACATATATGGACTCTAGCCTATTTCATGTGCTTCGGCGCATGGAGTTCTTGGTCTTCGGTGGCGCCACAAAGCCCTACTGTAGCGCTGACTTGGTCTCCGGTCCTGGGTTCGAAACCTGAACTTAGCTAATTAAAACCCTTTTTCGATTTTTTTTTTAAATATATATTCAAGAGTTTTAATGGATTTAAGAAATTTTTAAAAAAATTATTACAATTATAATAAAAATTTATAGACTTCATGGAAAAAATTTCTACAATATTTGGCCTATTAAAATAAGATTTAGAAGCAAAAATTGAGGAGAAGCAATTAAATGAATTCCATAAAATTGATGTTTTGTGTAAATAAAAAGTAACAAATATCTTTTGATATTACAGGAATTCTATGTAAATTCTAAAACAAGATTTTTAGAATGGGAAAATAAAGTGTGATTAATTATGGATTTTGTTCTGTGAAATTGTGCAAATTTATGCATGGAAAAGTTAAATAAAGATAAGTGTGATTTAGAGCTTAATAATGAAAAAATGATATTATGAGAATAAGAGAAATTATGTGAAAGATAAATTATGAATGTGATAAGTTGAAAAATAAATTTATCGTTTTATGCATGAAATTGTGCATGAAAATGAAATAGAAGATCAGGTTGAATTATGAGAAAGATTTTATGAGTGTGAATACTCAATTCTATGAACATGAAATGGGATTAAAGACTAGAGTGTATCTAAGCCTTATACCGGCATTGAATAAATTCTCTTGAAATAAGATTTTGAAATAAAAAGATCAAGTTTGGGTCGTATTATTGAATTGATGATTAAGAACGGTATAGAGGGAGTGTTAACTCTAGGGTGTTGATTTTTATTCATGATTCAAATAATTAAGGATTAGATACATAGTGAAGATGTGATGAAAGTAAGAGAAAAACACGAGTATGAGGGCCTCGGAGCTACGATGTGAGAGTATTCACAGGCTGTCTACATGATGCATCATGTCATGATGTGGATACGTCTCCAGGATATCGTACAGGAGACGATTCTTGTGGGGTGTTTGGTGACTACGGGTGGTACCATTGTCCCATGACGGAGTCTGAATTGTCCATAGGTTCTACACGATGTATCGTGTCATAACGTAGAATTTCCCTCCAGGCTATCTGGACATGGGCTTGTAACTCATAGAACATCTAGGATACTTACCATAGTTACCGTAGTAGTTTAAGTCCTGATGAGGGATCCAACCCTACAAGATGAAGAACGATTAAGTGCTTGCCCTCGGACCTATGTAATATGGGATGCATAGAATTCGAATAAGTGCGCATTAGTGTCATATAACATAAATAATTGCATTAAGGACTAAGTGCAGATTCACACACGATACCAATAGGATAGTCCCCGTAGTTTTGTTTTGTGACAAGTGTGTGCTTTCTAAGTAAGAAAAATTGATGTATTATATCCTAGCATCAGTTGAATGAACTGACGTGCCCATAGTTTCTATACAGGATAAAGTGAATGAAAAAGACTAAGGAGGAATTGATGCTTAAAGAATTATTCAAGTGTTGTTTATTTCATTCATGTAATTGTTGTAATTTGCTTCCGCTATTTAAATGTAACTCTGATGTAATAAAAGTTTATTTATTCCTTGTAAAATTGTACGAAGAGAAGTGTAAAGATCCTATAGAACTTCGAATTCAGTCTTATTTGGAATTCAGGGTGTTACAGAGTGGTATCAGAGCCACGCTTCCAAGTAGTACAAATTTATAAGGAACGACACCCTAGAGTGGACATTAGAGCCTGTGTTGAGTATAGAGATTTAAATGTAAGTCTCTTACATTTGTGTTGCTCTATGATTGATGTTTCTTCTCTTCCCTTTCTAAGATGGCAAACCAGTACGACCCAGCCGGCGATGATGACTGGCACATAATCGAAGAGGACTACTACCCCAGACAAGCAGATTCCGACGAAGAAGATCCTGATGAATATTAGGAGGAATGGCCTGAGTCTTGAGAGATCACTCTGCCTCCAGATTCATCTGATGATTCCTCCGACGAGGAAGACCCAGTTCCGAGCAGTCTCATTGTGTCTCTTCAGAGGAAGTTGGAGACTCAGAGGGAGAGAGCAGAGCTATTGCAGGCACAGTATGCCAAGTGCAAGGAGAATATTGCAACCCTCAGTCATCGTATTTTGGAACTCAAAAAGAGGAAGAATATGTACGATGTACTGAAGGAGGAAGTGGCGGAACTACGGAAAGAGCTTCGAAAAGCCAAGAGGAACCATAGGAACTAGAATGTTGTATCTTCTTACTGCTTTCATTTGATGTCAGAAAATGTTTTAAATTTGAATGTACAAAGTTTGAATTCAATGAAATGAAGAATTGATTTAAATTCATGTTTTCACTTCAGATTTAATGGATCTTTTGCATCAGAATATGGCAGGAAGAAGAGCTAGAAGTGGAGAAGGGTTTGACTTGGAAACGGAGTTAGCGAGAGTCTATCAGACCCTCAACGTCGTTGCCATGAATCAGATCCAGAGGGGGATGCCTGCAAATCTAGTACCTAAGGCAATCAAACTCGTTGAATCATTTAAAAGGATGAAACCACCAGTGTTAGAAGGAAAGTCAGATCCAGATGCAGCTGACAATTAGATCAGGCAGGTCGAGACTATCTTTGATGTCTTGGAAACTCTGGAAGCCAGCAAGGTGAAGTTGGCTGCACTGCAGTTAGAGAAGGACGCAGCTGTTTGGTGGCAGTCCATGAAGCAGACGATGGGAAATGTTGTTCTTGGTTGGGAGGAATTCTCGGAGGAGTTCCGCAGTCACTATTTTCCATTTGATGTCCAGGAGAAGAAGGCTATGGAATTCCTGGTGCTGCAGCAGGGGCGGCATGTCGATTAGAGAGTATGAGACAAGGTTTACTCAACTCTCGAGGTATGCGCCTGAAATTGTGATGGACGAGGTGAAGAAAGCTCGGAAGTTCGAGCACGGATTAAGGCTAAGTCTGAGATCCAAGATGATACACCTTAGTATCAAGAGGTTTGACAAGTTGGTCGAGCGAGCTGCAGCTACGGAGGAAGATATGGAGCAGTTTCATGCCGTTCAGAACCGGAGGAGCAACTGGCATGTTGGGAAGATGCCCGCAGTTTCTGAGAATTTCAGGGGACAGCCGTCAGCTCAAAGGTTTAAACTGACAGGGGCAAACACTGTCATCATGGCTGGAAGACCCGAAAATAGTTAGGTGAGACCTCCTGCGGTGAATTGTTTCAACTGTGGTGTAACAGGACATTACAAATCTCAATGCCCCAAGCCGCAGAATGTCACCTGTAGTGGACTAACACAGCATGTTGGGAAGAAGTCGTACCAGTAAGGGCGAGTATTTGCCTTGACTGAAGCTGACGCTGAGGATGTGGATCACGTCATCACTGGTATGAGGGAGGATGTTTAGAAGTTTCTGTTTTTCTCTTTTCCCTGTTTATCAAGTAGAACTGTAACACCCCGCAAAATTGAAAATGACAATTTTGCCCTCGTGTGTTATGCACGTATATTTTGTATCATTACTGGTAATATTTGTAACGTTTTTCACTATGTATTTTCTTTCCAACTATTTATTCATTTTCTGTATATTTTTATCCTATTTGAGTCGACTAAAATATAGTATTTCAATCTCTGCATTTTACGTGCTTTTAGGTATTTTTGATACAAGTAACGATTACTTATTTTCCACCATTACATGTGATATTTCTGTATTTCAATTATTTATTTTATGTATTCAAATCCATTTTATAAAACGAAAATTCATTTTCTCTTATTTTGATTAAAATATTATTATACGTATAATGCACGTGTTTTCTATGTACGTAGCAATTAGTCGTGGAATGTGTATAAATTAATAAATATATTTTCTTATATTGTATTTTTATTATCTTTAATATTTTTCCGTTGATAAAAACCGAATTTCGTATTTTAATGTTTTTACGTGCGACGCACGTGTTTGTTTCGGTGCGAGTATTTAAGCGTATTTGTTTTCAAAATAAATTTTGAAATGTGTGTGTATTTATTTTACTGGTGCATCAAATATTTTTAATTAAACAAATTTTTACGTACATATTATGTATATATATAGTTTATGTTTTTAAATAATTAATTTGAGAAGTGTGTGCTAGTGCACGTGTTTTACCCATGAAAATATAGGTCGGGCTGTTTTTGAAGTGGAGGGAAAACAAAATTTTGAATTGTTGAAAGTGGATTAGAGAGTGGAGTTAGTGTTTTAAGTGGGGAGGTAGTTTTAATAACTACTCTTTTACTCCTTATATAGATACCCCCTAACTCTTGCACTCTCCTCATCTCTTTCTTTCCATCTCTGACCTTTGCTGAAACCAGCCAAAAACACCCAATCACATGTCCTCTGTTTTTTCCCCTACTCACCATTCATATACATACATACATATATATATATAGGAAAATGCTAATATGAGATGGTGAGATGGGTGAGATGAAAATAAATTTTGGGAGATGAGCGATTTGAATCATCCAAATCTCGATCACACCGTTCACATCGTTCTACATATCATGTAGATGGTGTGCAAAATTTCAAGCGATTTGAAGACCTCTAACCTATGCATCAAAGCGTTCAAATAAATGCATATATTTGTATTTCGCATCATCTTCATGATATGTTGAACGCTTTGATGCAAAGACTAGAGGTCTCCAAATGGCTTAAAATTTTGTACACACCATCTAGATGACATGTAGAACGATGTGAACGGTGTGATCAAGATTTGGATGATTCAAATTTCCCATCTCACAAAAAAATACTCCATCTCACCATCTCATGATAGCATGACTCTCTCTCTCTCTCTCTCTATATATATATATATATACTTACCTTCTCTCAATCACCACTTCCCTTCTTTCCTCCTCAGTGAAATCCGGAGCCATCACCAAGTCCAGCATAGCCCTGTCCTATTCCACCTAATACATACATACATTTATATCTTTTTTCTATCCCCCCCCCACACACACAGATATATATATATATATATATATATATATATATATATATATATATATATATATATATATATATATATATATATATATAATGAAGTGAAGTTTGGGGATGTCTCTGTTGATTGGCCGAAAATGAGATGGAAGTTGTTGATGTTCCTGTTGTTGGACGGAAGTTGGACACATACACACACACATAGATATATATAATGAAGTGAAGTTTGGGGATGTCTCTGTTGATTAGCCGAAAATGAGATGGAAGTTGTTGATGTTCCTGTTGTTGGACGAAAGTAGGAGATGGGGAGTTCTCTTGTTGCGCAGAATTTGAGGAGGCCAAAGCGGGATTATCTGGGAGCTTTCATTTTTAGGAGTTCATTTGAGTACATCACATTTTGGGTGGATGATTCTAAAATCCTTTCCAATGTAGGAGTAGATTTTACATGCTAGATTATATATAATTTAGTTGTTAAATGTTGATTGGTATGTTAATTTGTAGATTTCATGATCTTGACATATTTGTGCAATGATTTGTGGAAATATTATTGTGAGTCACATGCTCTTATTAGTTAGAAAGAAAATTTTCATTTGTTGAAACGAAAAGAAATTGTGCGTTGTAGAATATTTCCTAATGTAGCCACAATAATGCAATGTGTATGAAAATAATTCCAAATGCTATTATAATAGAAAAATGTGGAAATATCCTCATATGGAAATATCCTCATATATATATATTTTGAGTATAGAATTTTTATAGAGGAGTTTTGATGAAAGACAATATTTTACTTGGAAAATTGAGTATATGTGTTTTTATGCATTTTTGAAGAAAGATCTTATAATATTGCAAAATGAGAAACTTATGAATTCGAGAAAATGTATGATACTATGTTTTTGTAAAAGAAACATATTCTGGAAAATTATTTATATTTTTGTAGAAGCACAAATAAATTGAAAGATCAAGTATATTAATGGAAAAATAAATGACAGTGCGGTATGAATAAAAAGTATTTAACCAACCTTGTATTAGTTAGCCACTTTGGCCATACTGGACTTCGGGTGCGAATTAAGTCCATTACTGTAGCTCGGCGGAGCTTGTGTGCCTGGGTTCAAGTCTGGTTAGAGACTTTGTTTTAACGAATTTCGATTTAATTCAAATTACCGACAGTATATATATATATGTATATTTCGATCTCCCTTTATTTCAGTTAACCGCTCTGGCCTTATTGGTTATCGGGTGCACTTTAAGGCTGTCACTGTTCACGTGCGGTTGGCCTTATGTCTCGGGTTCGAAACCCGGTGTGGCCCTTTTCTTTTCTTTTTGATTTTTTTATGTTTTGATGGTTTTTAAATGAGATAAAAATTCAGAAAAAAATTCTGTTATTATTCTAAAATTGTGTAGACTTTATGAAAATTAATTCTACAATATTTGGATATATTTTATGGGATTAAAAGAGGATTTTACATTAAAGAACTTGAGTTTATTGGATTAGAAAATAAGAAGTTATTTTTATTGAATAGTGTGACTCTTGTATGATTAAATAGAGATGAATATTTGGATTGAAATTAAATTTTTTTCTTAAAGAGATTTATGATTTTCTATACTGTATTGAGATTATTTGAAATGCATACAACGTTATAAGTGATTAAATTGATTAAGAGGTTGAATTGACTTATGTTGTGTTATGAGATTATAAAAGAAATATTTTGAGAAAGAGTTTGTGAACAAAAGAAATGGAAATATTATTTCGAGATTGAATATGAAATATTGTTGATCTCTAGAAAAAGATAGTTGTTCGAATCTAGAGGATAGGTGAGACCCTAGTGACCGGCAGTTTTATTTATGAATTTGAGAACTAACTAGTGTGGGTTGAGCATCTCTCGAGAAGTAGCTAGGTAGGCTGATTGTCTCTTTTGTTTTGGTTTAAGTCCGGTAAGGTAAGCTAGCTGTAGGTTGTGATAATTTTTCTTTTAAAACAAACAAAATTGTAAGTATTAGATACATAGTGAAGATGTGATGAAAGTAAGAGAAAAACACGAGTATGAGGGCCATCGGATTAGCGGTGTGAGAGTGATTTATAGGTTGCCTGCTTGATGCATCATGTCATGGCGTGAACACTACTCCGGAATTATCGCCCCGGTGGCGATGCTTGTGGGGTGTTTGGTGACTACGGGTGGTGCCATCGTTCCATGACGGAGGCTGAATTGTCCATAAGCTCTGCATGATGCGTCATGTCACGACGTAGGATTCCCCTCCAAGCTGTCTGGACATGAGCTCGTAACTCATAGAACATCTAAGATACTTACCGTAGTTACCGTAATAGTTTAACTCATGGCGAGGGATTGAACCCTACAAGATGAAGAACGATTAAGGGCTTGCCCTCGGACTATGTAATATGGAATGCATAGAATCTGAACAAGTGCGCATTAGTGTCATATAATAAATAACTGCATTAAGGACTAAGTGCATAGTAAAACACGAATCAACAGGATCATCCCTTTGTATCTTTGTTTGTGATCAAGTTTGTGTTTGCTAAAGTATTTCAGAATAGTTATACGGTTCGGCATAGCGAGGATGGCCGTCTATAATATTTCGTCGGTTGTAAAAAAACTGACGTCCCCACAGTTTTATATGCAGGACTTGGTGTTTACATGAAGATATAAAGATGAATTTGTTGCTGATGATTACTTAATGCTAAAGTTGTTACAATTATACATTATTATTGTTGTATTTTATTTATTCCGCTACGTGTTGTTGTAAAAGACTCTGATGTGATTATTGTTGAAATAAAGTTTTAAATTCCTTGTAAAATTGTACGAAATGAAGTGTAAAGATCCTGTAGAACATCGAATTCAGTCTTATTTGGAATTCGGGATATTACAGAGTGGTATCAGAGCTACGCTTCAATAAGTAGTACAAATTTACAAGGACGACACATTATGGTGGACATTAGAAGTGTGAGTTCATTTTATAGAGATTTAAATGTAAGTGATTTACATTTGTGTTGCTCTATACATTGATGTTTTCTCTTTCCTTTTCCTTTTGGATGGTTAGAGTCGTGAATGAAGTAGTTATGGAACTCACATTCATGATGTTCTTCTCATATACATTGATGTGAGATTGTATGCGAGCACATTTTTCCGTTGGTTTCAGAGTGGCACACGGAAGCGTGGTTGGTTTGAACCTACATTCATGATACTTTACACGTAGACACACTTCCCTTTCAAATTATTTTTCGTGAATTTTGTCATAGTACTTTTTCCATATTCAATATATTTTTCAAATGAATATTTTCTTATATTATTAAATCAATCGGATATCTACTATTTTGTCTATCTTCCTTAGTCTTGATCTTTTTGAACTTGTTTTATCTGTCTTTTAGTCTTAAAATTTTGTCTTTCATGTTTTATGTCACTTTATGTTTATCCATTTATTTTTGCTATTTCTTTACGTATTTTATTGTCACTTATTAAATTAATATTGCAACTATTATTTTCTTCATTTATTATTTCTATCGTATTTTGAATTTTGCTTATGTACATTCATTTTATATGATTTGATTTTGTGATACTATATTTTTCAATTCCTTATATTGTCCTATATATTTCAGTATATTTTTAACAAGACTGAAAGTTTTTATTCGTATAAATATGAAATCCCATTTTGTTTTATTGTCTACATTCGATACTATTGTTATTACATATTATTTTCTAATTCGTTTGGTTATATTCACTTTTATTATTAATCGCTACTTATTAAATTTTATTGTTTTACGTTTCTTCAATATAATACATACACTACATAATTATTGTTTTCATTTGTGTTTTCATCTCGTGCATATGCTTTACATTAATGTTATAAATTATTTTCTTTACTACAAATTTTGTATACCTTATATTTAAAGTCTATCGATTTTAATATTCTTGTCGTTATGATTTCCTACTTCATTTACAACTTTATATATCACTGATTTCAAAACATAACACCATACTTTATTAAACACCCAATATCCAAGTGTACATGGAAGATTACATTTTTCCATCTCCCGTTTTTTGTGCAACGTGATGTCGAGAGGACAAATCTGCAACTAAAAGTCAATGGAGGCAAACTGCAGCTGGACGTCGGGGAGGCAAAGTCTGCAACCGAATGTCTAGAAGGCCTTGCAATCGAATGTCGTAGTGGCAATTCTGCAACTTGATTTCGAAGGAGGCAAGTCTGCAGTTGGACACCAACGAGGCGAACTTACACCAGAAGGAGATTTCTATTTTGATAACTCCTACTTTGTTTTCTATAATATTTACTTACCATCATTCTATTTTTTTTTTACTAGCTTATACTGTTTTTATAATATTTCACAACCTAGAATTATATTATTTATACTGATTTCCATATCTATCCTACTTGTGTATTTACTACTTAATCTCAACTATCTTGCCATATTCTTAATATTTTTTTGTATCTTTATATAAGTTAGCATTTTCATATCACTTCATCATGTTTTATATTGCTATTAACTTATCTTAGTCTTGGTGGTTACTCACCTTAAACAAAAATATATCTCTTATTATTTATGTATTCTGTTTACGATTCATAAATTTACTTCTATATAATTGGTTTTTGTGATGTGTTATTACTTTTCCACTATGATGTCTTGTTTTCTCCTACAAACTATTTATAATTTTCATATCATAATATTTGTTGTTTCACCCTATAATTTTTACACCTATGTACGTATATAATTTTGCATGTTGGTTTTTCTTGCTCTAATTGACAACTCGAAAATATTTTGATGTATGCCTTCTATATTTTTAATCTTCAAATCGTATGTATAATTATTATAGTTACCTTACAAATTATTTTATGATATTAATTCGTACACAAAATCATTTTATGTTTTCTATACTTTTAACTAAATTTCATTCTTGTTTATTTTTCAAACTGTTATCCAATAGTCTTCTTTTAAATTGCTAATCCAAATTTTCTAATACAGTATCAATTCAGTTTGCGATTATCTACCGCTTATTACTTTGATAAATTTGGACTACTAAATCTATTTATAAATTATCTATTGACTATGTTTCACTTTTGCATTGTTTTCCGAACTATTCCACAATTTATGACTTAATTTATTTTTTCTCTTTATCTAATGTTTTACCTGATATTATTTTGTATGAAAATTTCTCTCAATCTATCCTATCTTTTGTCGCATTTATTTTCTTATGCTATTTTCGTAGTTTTCTTGTTCCGTTCATGTGAAATTTTGATACTCATAATTTTTTTTATATAGAGTTTGTCTTGTTCCTCCACATTGATTATTTTTATACTACATTTATTTTTCTTAAAAGTTTGCAGTTTTTTATATACAATAATGATATTTTCTTTAGTGTGTAAAAAGTACAACCTTTACCCTAGCATGTTCCGGGGACGGAACTATTCTAAAGGGAGAGAGTGTAACACCCCACAAAATTGAAAATGACAATTTTACCCTTGTGTGTTACGCACGTGTATTTTGTACCGTTACTGGTAATATTTGTAACGTGTTTCACTACGTATTTTGTTTTCTAACTATTTATGCATTTTTCGTATATTTTTATACAATTTGAGTCGACTAAAATATAGTATTTCAATCTCTGCATTTTATGTGCCTTTTACGTATTTTTGATACACGTAATTATTACTTATTTTTCACCGTTACATGTGATATTTCTATGTTTCAATTAGTTATTTTATGTACTCAAATCCATTTTATAAAATGGAAATTCATTTTTCCTTATTTTGATTAAAATATTATTATACATATAATGCACGTGTTTTCTATGTACGTAGCAATTACGTCGTGGAATGTGCATAAATTAATAAATATATTTTCTTATATTGTATTTTTAAAATCTTTAACATTTTTCCGTTGATAAAAATCGAATTTCGTATTTTAATGGTTTTACGTGTGACGCGCGTGTTTGTTTCGGTGCAGGTATTTAAGCGTATTTGTTTTCAAAATAAATTTTGAAATGTGTGTGTATTTATTTTATTGGTGCAGGAAACATTTTTAATTAAACAAATTTTTATGTACATATTATGTATATATATAGTTTATGTTTTTAAATAATTAATTTGAGAATGTGTGCTAGTGCACGCACGTGCACGTGTTTTACCCATAAAAATAGAGGCCGGGCTGTTTTTGAAGTGGAGGGAAAATAGAATTTTGAATTTTTGAGAGTGGATTAGAGAGTGGAGTTAGTGTTTTAAGTGGGGAGGTAGTTTTAATAACTACTCTTTTACTCCTTATATAGATACCCCCTAACTCTTGCACTCTCCTCATCTCTTTCTTTCCTTCTCTGACCTTGCCGAAACTAGCCAAAAACACCCAGTCACATGTTCTCTGTTTCTTCCCCTACTCACCATTCATATTTGTGTATACATATATATATACTTACCTTCTCTCAATCACCACTTCCCTTCTTTCCACCTCTGTCAAATCCGGAGCCATCACCAAGTCCAGCATAGCCCTGTGCTACTCCACCTAATACATACATACATTTATATCTTTTGCTATCATATATATATATATATATATATATATATATATATATATATATATATATATATATATATATATATATATATACATACTAGATTTGCCCGTGGGCATGTGCCTACGGCACGTCTTCAGAACGATACATCATATAAAAGTCTTGTAAACAGTAAAACAACAATTATGTAGCTCAAGTTTGAATAGTACAACAATAATTAAGTGTAAATAAAAATCCATGTTTCCATTAGTATATGTTGAAAAATAATTATAAATGGGGGCGTAAAATTCAACTTCTTAGAACGTTGAGTATGGAAAATGATGAAATTTAACTGTTGGTGAGATATTTGCTATTTTCAATATAACATGAGCAATAAAAAAATGCATAAAAAATCTGAAAATTTACAAACCTGAAATCTGAAAATATAAATTTCTAAGTAAATAGAGAGATAATGAGAGCGAGAGAGAGAGAGAGAAAGAGAGAAAAATAAATGAGTTCTTTTGGGGGATTTGAATTTGAGTTTTGGGGGGAACTTTTGGGCGGAAAAATATATTTTGTGAGGTTAGATCTGGACCAGTGATTTCAACCCTATTGAATGAGAGCCACTTGATAGCTTTCTTTGTGTTTTATTTTATATATATATATATATATATATATATATATATATAATGAAGTGAAGTTTGGGGATGTCTCTGTTGATTAGCCGAAAATTAGATGGAAGTTGTTGATGTTCCTATTGTTGGACGAAAGTAGGAGATGGGGAGTTCTCTTGGTGCGCGGAATTCGAGGAGGCCAAAGTGGGATTATCTAGGAGCTCTCATTTTTAGGAGTTCATTTGAGTACATCACATTTTGGGTGGGTAATTCTAAAATCCTTTCCAATGTAGGAGTAGATTTTGCATGCTACATTATATATAATTTAGTTATTAAATGTTGATTGGTATGTTAATTTGTAGATTTCATGATCTTGATATATTTGTGCTATGATGTGTGGAAATATTATTGTGAGTCACATGCTCTTATTAATTAGAAAGAAAATATTCATTTGTTGAAATGAAAAGAAATTGTGAGTGGTAGAATATTTCCTACTGTAGCCACAATAATGCAATGTGTATGAAAATAATTTAAAATGCTATTATAATAGAAAAATGTGGAAATAGCCTCATATATATATATATATATATATATATATATATATATATATATATATATATATATATATTGAGTATAGAATTTTTATAGAGGAGTTTTGATGAAAGACAACATTTTACTTGGAAAATTGAGTATATGTGTTTTTATGCATTTTTGAAGGAAGATCTTATTATATTGAAAAATGAGAAACTTATGAATTTGAGAACATGTATGATACAGTGTTTTTTTTTAAAGAAATATATTCTGAAAAAATTATTTATATTTTTGTAGAAGCACAAATCAATTGACAGATCAAGTATATTAAGGGAAAAATAAATGATAGTGCGGTATGAACAAAAAGTATTTAACCAATCTTGTATCAGTTAGCCACTTTGTGGTCTTTGGGTGCGAATTAAGTCCATTACTGTAGCTCGGCGGAACTTGTGTGCCTGGGTTCGAGTCTGATTAGAGACTTTGTTTTTACGAATTTTGATTTAATTCAAATTACCAACATTATATATATATATATATATATATATATTTCTATCTCCCTTTATTTTAGTTAGCCGCTCTGGCCTTATTGGTTATCGGGTGCACTTTGAGGCTGTCACTGTTCACGTGCGGGTTAGCCTTAGGTCTCGGGTTCCAAACCTGGTGTGGCCCTTTTCTTTTCTTTTTGATTTTTTTATGTTTTGATGGTTTTTAAATGAGATAAAAATTCAGAAAAAAATATATTATTATTCTAAAATTGGGTATACTTCATGAAAATTAATTCTACAATATTTGGATATATTTTGTGGGATTAAAAGAAGATTTTACATTAAAGAACTTGAGTTTATTCGATTAGAAGAATAGGAAGTTATTTTTATAGAATAGTGTGACTCTTGTATGATTAAATAGAGATAAATATTTGGATTGAAATTAAATTTTCTTCTTAATGAGATTTTATGATTTTCTATACTTGATTGAGATTATTTGAAATACATACAACGTTATAAGTGATTAAATTGATTAAGAGGTTGAATTGACTTATGTTGTGTTATGAGATTATAAAAAAAATATTTTGATAAAGAGTTTGTGAATAAAAGAAATGAAAATATTATTTCGAGATTGAATATGAAATATTGTTGATCTCAAGAAAGTGAGTTGTTGGAATCTAGAGGCTAGGCGAGACCCTAGTGACCGGCAATTTTATTTATGAATTTGAGAGCTAACCAGTGTGGGTTGAGCATCTCTTGAGAAGTTGCCAGGCAGACTGACTGTCTCTTTTGTTTTGGTTTAAGTCCGGTAGGATAAGCTAGTTCTAGGTTGTGATGATTTTTCTTTTAAAACAAAAAAAAATTATAAGGATTAGATACATAGTGAAGATGTGATGGAAGTAAGAGAAAAACACGAGTATGAGGGCCATCGAATTGGCGGTGTGAAAGTGATTCATAGGTTGCCTGCTTGATGTGTCATGTCATGGCGTGAACACTACTCCGGAATTATCGTCCCGGTGGCGATGCTTGTGTGTTTGGTGACTACGGGTGGTGCCATCGTTCCATGACGGAGGTGGAATTGTCCATAGGCTCTGCATGATGCATCATGTCACGAAGTGAGATTCCCCTCCAGGCTGTCTGGACATGGGCTTGTAACTCATAGATCATGTAAGATACTTACCGTAGTTACCGTAGTAGTTTAACTCATGGCGAGGGATTGAACCCTACAAGATGAAGAACGATTAAGGGCTTGCCCTCGAACCTATGTAGTACGGGATGCATAGAATCCGAACAAGTGCGCATTAGTGTCATACAATAAATAACTGCATTAAGGACTAAGTGCACATCACAACACGACATCAACAGGATAGTCCATTTGTATCTTTGTTTGTGATCAAGTTTGTGTTTGCTAAAGTATTTAAGAATTGTTATACGTATTGGCATAGCGAGGATGGCCGTGTATAATATTTCGTCGGTTGTAAACAATTGACGTGCCTACAGTTTTATATGCAGGACTTGGAGTTTACATGAAGATATAAAGATGAATTTGTTGCCGATGATTACTTAATGCTAAAGTTGTTACAATTGTACATTATTATTGTTGTATTTTATTTATTCCGATGCATGTTGATGTAAAAGACTCTGATGTAATTATTGTTGAAATAAAGTTTTAAATTCCTTATAAAATTGTACAAATTGAAGTGTAAAGATCCTGTGGAACTTCGAATTCAGTCTTATTTGGAATTCGGGGTGTTACAAGAACTGTTATATAACAAGAGTGTGTTATGTAACAGAAGAACTTTATTTGAATGGAAAGAAAGCTGTTGTTTTGTTTGATACTGGATCCTCTCATACCTTTGTATTTCCAAAATTTGCTAAAGTCTTGGGATTCGAACCGAAGGTCTTTCCAGGCAAGGTCTTAGCAGTAGTTACTCCATCATAGGAGACTTTAATCACTGATCGGTACTATGCGGACTGCGAGATCGAGATTGGAGCCAGGATTTTCGAGATTGATCTAATCGAGCTGAATATCCTGGGGGTCGATGTTATCATTGGCATTGACTGGATGTCGGTGTACAGTGCGAACATAGAGTGCAATACCAAGGAAGTAACAGTAAAGGATCCATGTGGTCCTGAAGTCACTTTCCATGGGAAGAAGAGATGTTTAAATTTGGTGGCAGTTATCAGCAAGAAGGAGGTTCCTGTGGGGGTGCAGCAGATTCCTGTGGTTCGGGACTATCCGACTATGTTCTTGGAAGATTTGCCTGGGTTACCCCCGCAACGTGATGTAGAGTTTAGCATCATTATCCAGCCAGGGAGTGCACCCATTTTCAAGGCACCGTGTAGGATGGTGCCGGTGGAACAGGATGAAGTTAAACGGCTGATTGAGAAACTGTTGGAGAAAGACTTTATTCAACCGAGTGCGTCACCCTGGGGAGCACCGATGCTGTTGGTAAAGAACAAGAATGGATCGATGAGGATGTGCATCGATTACCGAGAGCTGAATAAATTCACTGTTCAGAATAAGTATCCTATTTCACGAATTGATGACTTGTTCGATCGTCTACAAGGAGCAGTTGTTTTCTCCAAAATAGATCTTCGATCAGGATACCATCAGGTTCGAGTGAAAGCTGAAGATGTACAAAAGACTGCATTCAGAACTCGACATGGGCATTACGAATTCTTAGTTATGCCATTTGGAGTGACGAATGCACCAGCAATCGTTATGGACATGATGAACAGAGTTCTGAGGTCGTTCATTGATTCGTTCGTCATGGTGTTTAACGACGATATCCTTGTGTACTCCAAGTCGGAGGAGGAGCACACGGAGCATCTGACTACAGTTTTGAAGAAGCTGCAAGAGCTGCAGTTGTATGTTGTAACACCCTAGATTTGATTTATGAAATTTTTATGATTTTACGTGTTTTGCACGTATAATTTCATTTGTGTAATTTTTTGTATAAAATATTTTTATAGTATTTGTTCTCCCTTATTTTTTCCAATTTTATTTTCTTTTAAAGCCTAATTAAAATCTAAAGCCCAAATTGTCTTTTAAGCCCACTTTATTAATTAATTATTTTAATTATTTAAACTCATGGTTAAATTGGCCCATTAGTGAGCCCATTTAACTTATTTCTCTTTTAAAACAATTTAAATTGTTTTGTAGACTCTTGTCATGAACAAATAAATTTTTATGCACATGTACACTTGTAAGGAAGGGGTACTAGTTGGCACGTGCAAGCACTAGGGTGTGCATTGCACACCTTTACCTAGGCCGGATTGTGATGGAGGGATGTGGAAGAGATGGAAGTGGTGGAGAGGTGGTTGTGTATCATGAGTAGTTTTTACAACTCCCAAGTTCATCTAGACCATTGATCTTTAACCATTTGATCACATCCTAGCCCTACATTCACCCCAAAAAATTGTATAAATACCCCTCCCTATACTCTTCATTCTCACACTTAGAATTTTTCAAAGTAAAGAATAGAAAGAAAAGAAAGAGAAGTAATTTGAGTGAGATAAAAGATTGAGGAGTTGTGAGATTGTGTGCTATTTTGTTCCTCATCCAAGGAGGAGGCCGGACTACACTAGGAGGCAAGGCTCGGGTTGTGGCATCATTAGGAGGAGAAATGTTTTGGTGGCTTGATTTAGGAGGAGACGGCTTCGCTCGATCGTTGTAGGAGATCATTAGGAGTTTGTTTGTTTTTCTCTCCATCAAAGGTGCGTGATTCTCCAGCACTTCTAACTAGGTTCCTGCTAGAGTATGGTTGATGCATTTGAAAAGAGACATAGTTATTCTAGCCATATGTTTAAGACAAATTCGAATGCTTGATTGTGTGTGAAAAGAATGATAATTAGTTGCAAATTTTGATAGTTAGTTTAATTTTGACATTTCTACCATGCTTTAATTGATGATTTGTTTTATACCAAGGAGACATGATTGTATGCTTAATTGGATTGAAATGTTAATCTTGCTTAGTGGTGAATTTGCTATTTCAATGGTTAAAAATGAGAAAAAAGGAATTTTTGTTACTGAAATAATTAAGTAATAACAATAGTCATAATAGGAAGGAAATACGAGAAGATTGAATGCCAATTTACAACAGAAACGACTTTGATTGTACATTTTTGAAATTGTAGACAAATTTATAGTCAAATAGAAAAAGTGATGTTTTTATGTCAAAAATCAAGATTTAATTTACTAATATGTTAGAAATTTATAAAAGTTATGTTCTGAAATTTTTGAAAGAAAATGGAGAAGAAACGAAATTAAAATTAGTTATTTTTTTTACAAAATTTCAATGAACCGAAACTAAGATCAAATCCCCTAAAAACCCAATTAATATCAGTTGGCCACTTAGCCTAATTGGTTAGTGGGTGTGTTGGGCGCGCTTACTGTAGCGTGGGTTCTGGCCTTGGTCTCAGGTTCGAAACCGAACAAGAGACTTTTTCATTTTATTTTCTTTTGGAAAAATCCGAACTCGAGATTGGACTCAAATAAATCCGAACCGTATTTGTGATGTGGTTGCGCTCTGTCCCTTTGGTTAGTGCGTGCGCTGGCTTTGTCTGTGGTCGCTGGCTCGATTCCCGAACTCAGCAATTTGAAAACTTTTGTTTGTTTTTAGTATTTTTGGTGATTTTGTGACTTTAAAAATTCGGGAAAAATCCTATAATTGTTATAAAAATATGTAGACTTCATGAAAAATAATTGTACACTATTTTGACTTGATTAAATAGCGTGAGAGGAAAAATTGAGTAGAACCTGATAAAAATCGATATTTTGCACAAGTACAGGTTTAAAAGTGACTTTTTGAGTTATGCTAGATTTATAAAAGGGGATTTTGTATAAAAAGAACTGGGAGTGTGTTTCATTCAGAATTTTGTTATTATTTTGGGTAATGTGTGCTTTGAAAAGTAACTGAGAAATATGATTTTTGAAATTTGGAGGAAAAGAAATAATAGTACGGAAACTAAGACTTATTTTGGTTGAATGAGATTGTTATGAATTGAATTGGAACATTGAATTATTGGAAAGAATGGAAATCATGCTAATTGTGAAAAAGAACTATATGAGTATGAGAACTCAAATATTGTGATTATGAATTGAAATTGAGAACTAGAGTGTAGCTAAGCCTCATACCGGCATCGAAAAAATATATATTGAAATGAAATTTGAAATGAAACGACCAAGATTTGGGTCATGTGATATAACTGGTTGAGACCGGTATAGTGGAAGCGCTAACTCTAGAGAATTGATTTTATTCATGATTCAAATAACTAAGGACTAGATACATAGTGAAGACGTAATGAAAATAAGAGAAAAACACGAGTATGAGGGTCTCGGAGCTACGATGTGAGAGTATTCACAAGCTGTCTTCACGATGCGTCGTGACATGACGTGGATATGTCTCCAGGAGTCCGTACTGCATGCATCGCTCGTGGGGTGTTTGTTGACTGCGGTTGGTGTCATGTCCCATGACGGAGGCTGAATTGTCCATAAGTTCTTCACGATGCGTCGTGACATGATGTGGGATTCCCCTCCAGGCTATCTGGACATGAGCTCGTACTCATAGAACATCTAGGATACTTATCGTAGTTACTGAAGTAGTCTAAGTCATGACGAGGGATTGAACCCTACAAGATGAAGACCAGTTAAGGGCTTGCCCTCAGACCTATGTAGTATGGGATGCATAGAATTTGAACAAGTGCGCATTAGTGTCATATAATATACATAATTGTATTAAGGACTAAGTGCACTGCACTACACAACATCTATAGAATAGCCCCTTGTAGTTCTGTTTGTGATCAAGTTTGTGATTGTTTAAGTATTTGAGAATCGTTATAATGTTTTCGGCATAGAGAGGATAGCTATGTATAATATTTCGTCGATTGTAAGCAACTGACGTGCCCATAGTTTCTATGCAGGCTAAAGTGGTTAACAAGACTGAAGAATGCATGCTGATTAAAGAATGATTCAAGTGTTATACTTTTCAATTTATGTAAATTGTTGTAATTTGCTTCCATTGTAAATATGTAATGTAATTCTAAACTCTGATGTAACAAAAGTTCTTTATTTCATTGTAAAATTGTACGAAAGAAGTGTAAAGATCCTGCGGAACTTCGAATTCAGTTGTATTTTAGAATTCGGGGTGTTACAGAGTGGTATCAGAGCCATGCTTCCAAGTAATACAAATTTATAAGGAATGACACCCTAGAAGTGGATATTAGGGTGTGTGTTGAGTCTAGAGATTTAAATGTAAGTCACTTACATTTGTGTTGCTTTATAATTTATACTTTTCTTCTCCTTCCTCTAAGACGGCGGACCACTTCGACCCAGCTGGAGATGATAACTGGCACAACATTGTGGAAGATTACTACCCCGGGCAAGCTGATTCAGATGAGTAAGATTCTGAAAAATTTGAAGATGAATGGTCTGAGTCCCGAGAGATCACTCCACCTCCGGATTCATCTGATGATTCTTCTAACGAGGAAGAACCAGTTCTGAGTAATCTCATTGTGTCTCTTCAGAGGTAGGTAGAGACTCAACGGGAGAGAATCGGGCTACTGGAGACTAAGTTGGCAAAGCGCAAGGATGATATTGCAATTCTCAATCATCGTGTTTCGGAACTCGAGAAGAGGAAAAACATGACCGATGTACTGAAGAAAAAAGTGGAGGAACTACGGAAAGAGCTTTGAGGAGCCAAGAAGAACCGTAGGAACTAGACTGTTGTATCTTCTTATTGTTTTCATTTTGATGTCAGAAATGTTTTAAATTCAAATGTATAAAGTTGAAATTCAATGAAATGGAAAAGTTGATTTAAAATTCATGTTTATACTTCGAATTTAAGGGATCTTTTGTATCAGAATATGGCCAGAAGAAGAGCTCGAAATGGTGAAGGTTTGCACTTGGAAACGGAACTAGCGATGGTCTATCAGACCCTCAATGCCATTGCCACGAATCAAAATCAAGGATGGGTGTCTGCGAATCCAATACCCGAAGCAATCAAACTCGTGGAATCATTCAAGCGGATGAAACCACTGATGTTTGAGGGGAAGTCAGACCCTGACGCGGCTGACAATTGGATCCGACAGGTAGAGACTATCTTCGAAGTCTTAGAGACTCCGGAGGGCAGCAAGGTGAAGTTGGCGGTGCTGCAGTTCGAGAAGGATACGGCAGTGTGGTGGCAGTCAATGAAGCGGACGATGGGGGACTTGGTTCTTGGCTGGGATGAATTTTTGGAGGAATTCCACAGTCATTAATTTCCCTCAGACGTCCAGGAGAAAAAGGCCATGTAGTTTCAAGCGCTGCAGCAGGGCGGCATGCCGGTTAGGGAGTATGAGACAAGGTTCACTCAGCTCTCGAGGCATGTGCCTGAACTGGTGATGAACGAGGTGAAGAAGGCTCAAAAGTTCGAGCATGGTTTGAAGCCCAGTTGAGATCCAGGATGATACCCCTCGGTATCAGGAGGTTTGACAAGCTGGTCAAACGAGCTGCAGCCACTGAGGCACACATAGGACAATTCCACGCGGTTCAGAATCGGAGGACCAACTGGAATGTTGGGAAGTGGCCCACAGTTTCTGGCAACTTCAGGGGACAGCCACCAGCCCAGAGGTTCAAACCAACGGGAGCGAATGCTGTCAACATAGCTGGGAGACCCGAAAACAATTGGGTAAGACCTCCAGTGGTGACTTGCTTCAACTGTGGTGAGACGGGACATTACAAGTCTCAGTGCCCCATGCCACAGAATGTCACCCGTAGTAGACCGACGCAGCAAGTTGGGAAGAAACCGTACCAGCAGGGGCGAGTATTTGCCTTGACTGAAGCTGATGCTGATGAGGTGGATCACGTCATCACTGGTATGAGGGAGGACGTTTAGAGTGTTTTCTATTGTTTCTCTTTTTCCGCTTTTCTAGTGAACTGTTATGTAACGAGTGTATGTTATGTAACAGGAGAACTTAATTTGAATAGAAAGAAAGCTGTTGTTTTGTTCGATACTGGATCCTCTCACACTTTTGTATCACCTAAGTTTGTTAAAGTTTTGGGAGGTGAACCGAAAGTGTTTCCAGGCAAGGTCTTGGCAGTAGCTACTCCATCAGGGAAAAATCTAACCACTGATCGGTACTATGCAGACTGCGAGATCGTAATTGGGAACAGAATTTTTGGGATTGATCTAATCGAGCTGAATGTCTTGGGAGTCGATGTGATTATTGGCATTGATTGGATGTCGGTGTACAGTGCGAACATTAAGTGCAAGACCAAGGAAGTAACAGTGAAGGCTCCATGTGGTCCTGAAGTCACTTTTCAAGGGAAGAAGAGATGTTCTGGTTTGGTGGCAGCTATCTGCAAGAGGGATGTTCCTGCGGAGGTGCAGCAAATCCCTGTGATTCGAGATTACCCGATGGTATTCTTGGAAGATTTGCCTGGGTTACCCCCGCATCGTGATGTGGAGTTCAGCATCACCATTCAGCCAGAGAGTGCGCCCATTTCCAAGGCACCGTATAGGATGGCACCAATGGAGTAGGATGAGATCAAATGGCAGATTGAGGAACAGTTGGAGAAAGGCTTTATTCAACCGAGTGCGTCACTTTGGGGAGTACCAGTGCTTTTAGTAAAGAAGAAGGATGGTTCGATGAGGATGTGCATCGATTACCGAGAGCTGAATAAGGTCACTATTCAAAAAAAGTATCCAATTCCCCAAATTGACGACCTATTCGATCGTCTACAAGGTGCGGCTATTTTCTCCAAAATAGATCTTCGATCAGGTTACCATCAAGTTCGAGTGAAAACTGGAGATGTGCATAGGACTACATTCAGAACTCGACACGGGCATTACGAATTCTTAGTTATGCCGTTTGGAGTGACGAATGCACCTGCAATTTTCATGGATATGATGAACAGAGTTCTGAGGCCATTCATTGATTCTTTCGTCGTTGTGTTTATCGACGATATCCTTGTGTACTTCAAGTCGTAGGAGGAGCACACAGAGCATCTGGCAGCAATTTTGAGGAAGCTTCAGGAACATGAGTTGTATGCCAAATTATCCATGTGCAATTTCTGAAAATCTGAAGTGGCATTCCTGGGTCACATCCTTTCCAAGGAGGGAGTGGCAACTGATGTGCAGAAGATAGAGGCGGTGAAGGATTGGGCAAGGCCTACTACAGTGAAGGAAATCAGGAGTTTCCTTGGGCTAACTGTATATTACTGAAGGTGTATCCAGGGCTATGCTCAGATAGCCGTGCCGCTCACTGGTCTGACCAAGAAGAATGTGAACTTCAAGTGGACCAAATAGTGCGAGGCAAGCTTTCAGGAGTTGAAAGAGAGGCTGACTACTGCTCCCATTTTGGCTTTGCCTAGAGCAGGTGTTGAGTACGATGTCTACAGCGATGCTTCACATCGTGGGCTTGGTTGTATCTTAATGCAAGAAGGAAAAGTGATCGCTTATGGGTCTAGGCAACTACGACCGCATGAGAAGAATTATCCAACTCATGGTCTAGAGTTGGCTGCGATTTTCTTTGCCTTGAAGCAATGGAGACACTACGTGTATGGTGAGAAATTGAACATGTACACGGACCACAAGAGCTTGAAATACATCTATCAGCAGAAAGATCTGAATCTGAGGCAAATGAGATGGCTAGAGGTGCATGAGGACATTCATCCGGAGATTAAGTACCATCCTGGGAAGGCTAATATTGTTGCTGATGCACTTAGCCGCAAGAGCAGTCTGGCTAGTTTGATCACAACTCAGAGGCAGCTTGCAGAGGAGTTGGATCGGGCTGGTATTGAAGTTGTTCTGCGAGGCTTGGGATCATCTTTAGCTCAGTTGAGGCTTCAACCAATGCTGAACGAAAGGATTATCGCAAGTCAGAAGGAAGATGCAGAGATTCAGAAGATGAAGGAGCAGGTCAGTGCTGGCAGGTTGTTTGAGTTTCAGTTCAGGGATGAGGTGCTGTGGTTTGGAGAGATGCTTTGTGTTCTGGATCAAGCAGAATTGCAGGAGAGTATTCTCCAGGAGGCACATGCTACTCTTTTGTCTGTACATCTGTCAGCAGGTCAAAGCCGAGAATCAAAAACCCGGAGGTCTATTACAACCGTTACCTATTCCGGAATGGAAGTGGGATAACATCAGTATGGATTTCAACAAGGGTTTGCCCAAGAGTTCTAAGGGAAATGATGCGATTCGTGTCATAGTCGATTAACTAACCAAGTCCGCTCACTTCTTGGCGATGAAACTCACTTCGTCGATGGACATATTGGCTGAGCTGTATGTTGGTGAGATCGTCAGGCTTCATGGTGTTCCGTTAACCATTGTGTCTGATCGGGATGCACGGTTTACTTTGCATTCCTGGAGGAGTCTTCAGATAGCTTTGGGTACCAAGATGGATTTCAGCAGTACTTTTCATCCTCAGACCGATGGGTAGACCGAGAGAGTCAACCGTATTCTTGAGGATATGCTTCGGTGTTGTGTACTAGACTTTGGAGGCAGTTGGGAAAGGCACTTGTCTCTGGTAGAGTTTGCCTACAACAACAGTTTTCAGACTAGTATTGGAATGGCGCTGTACGAAGACCTATATGACAGGAAATGCAGGACACCTGTTTGTTGGTTCGAAGTTGGAGAGCGACAGATGTTTGGACCTGAGATTGTGCAACAGACCTCCGAAAAGATCGATCTGATCAGGAAGAGGTTGGTGAATGCTCAGAGTAGGCAGAAGAGCTATGCAGATAACCGGAGAAGGGACCTTGAGTTTGAGGTTGGTGACTTCGTCTTTCTGAAGGTTTCACCTAGCAAGGGTGTGATTCGTTTCGGCAGAGGTGGGAAGTTGGCCCCGAGGTTCATAGGCCCATACAAGATATTGAAGTGGATTGGGAAAGCTGCTTATCGGTTAGAGTTGCAGGAAGAGTTACCTCAGGCGCACAATGTCTTCCATGTGTCTATGCTGAGAGGTTACATTCCAGATCCTAGTCACCATTTGCCTGAAGTGTCGGAGGGTTTGCAGTTGGATCTGAGTTACATTGAGCATCTAGTTGAGATTGTCGATCGTTGGGAGAAAGTCTTGAGGAACAAGACGATACCGATGGTCAAAGTAGTCTGGAGAAACCAGTTGGTTGAGGAGGCTACTTGGAAATTTGAGGAGAGGATGATGAAGGATCATCCTGAGCTCTTTGTGTGATTTGTATCTTTTTTTCTTTCTTTTCTTATCTCTTTGTTGTATTCCTGTTTTCTCACTCTTTAACTGTAGTTCCGGGGACGGAACTATTCTAAGGAGGGAGCGTTGTAACACCCTAGATTTGATTTATGAGATTTTTATGATTTTATGTGTTTTGCACGTATGATTTCATTTGTGTAACTTTTCGTATAAAATATTTTTATAGTATTTATTCTCCCTTATTTTTTCCAAAAATTATTTTCTTTTAAAGCCTAATTAAAATCTCAAGCCCAAATTTTCTTTTAAGCCCACTTTATTAATTAATTATTTTAATTATTTAAACTCATGGTTAAATTGGCCCATTAGTGAGCCCATTTAACTTATTTCTCTTTTAAAACAATTTAACTTGTATTGTAGACTCTTGTCATGAACAAATAAATTTTTATGCACATGTACACTTGTAAGGAGGGGGTACTAGTTGGCACATGTAAGCACTAGAGTGTGCATTGCACACCTTTACCTAGGCCGGATTGTGATGGAGGGATGTGGAAGAGATGGAAGTGGTGGAGAGGTGGTTGTGTATCATGGGTAGTTTACATAACTCCCTAGTTCATCTAGACCATTGATCTTTAACCATTTGATCACATCCTAGCCCTACATTCACCCCAAAAAATTGTATAAATACCCCTCCCTATACTCTTCATTCTCACACTTAGAATTTTTCAAAGTAAAGAATAGAAAGAAAAGAAAGAGAAGTAATTTGAGTGAGATAAAAGATTGAGGAGTTGTGAGATTGTGTGCTATTTTGTTCCTCATCCAAGGAGGAGGCCGGACTACACTAGGGGGCAAGGCTCGAGTTGTGGCATCATTAGGAGGAGAAACATTTTGGTGGCTTGATTTAGGAGGAGACAGCTTCGCTCGATCATTGTAGGAGATCATTAGGAGTTTGTTTGTTTTTCTCTCCATCAAAGGTGCGTGATTCTCCACCACTTCTAACTAGGTTCCTGCTAGAGTATGGTTGATGCATTTGAAAAGAGACATAGTTATTCTAGCCATATGTTTAAGACAAATTCGAATGCTTGATTGTGTGTGAAAAGAATGATAATTAGTTGCAAATTTTGAAATTTAGTTTAATTTTGACATTTCTACCATGCTTTAATTGATGATTTGTTTTATACCAAGGAGACATGATTGTATGCTTAATTGAATTGAAATGTTAATCATGCTTAGTGGTGAATTTGCTATTTCAATGGTTAAAAATGAGAAAAAAGGAATTTTTGTTACTGAAATAATTAAGTAATAATAATAGTCATAATAGGAAGGAAATACGAGAAGATTGAATGCCAATTTACAATAGAAACGATTTTGATTGTACATTTTTGAAATTGTAGACAAATTTATAGTCAAATAGAAAAGTGATGTTTTTATGTCAAAAATCAAGATTTAATTTATTGATATGTTAGAAATTTATAAAAGTTATGTTCTGGAATTTTTGAAAGAAAATGGAGAAGAAATGAAATTAAAATTAGTTATTTTTTTTACAAAAGTTCAATGAACCGAAACTAAGATCAAATCCCCAAAAAACCCAATTCATATCAGTTGGCCACTTAGCCTATTTGGTTAGTGGGTGTGTTGGGCGCGCTTACTGTAGTGTGGGTTCTGGCCTTGGTCTCAGGTTCGAAACCGAACAAGAGACATTTTTATTTTATTTTCTTTTGGATAAATCTGAACTCGAGATTGGACTCAAATAAATCCGAACCGTATTTGTGATTTGGTTACGCTCTGTCCCTTTGGTTAGTGCGTGCGCTGGCTTTGTCTGTGGTCGCTGGTTCGATTCCCGAACTCAGCAATTTGAAAACTTTTGTTTGTTTTTAGCTTTTTTGGGTGATTTTGTGACTTTAAAAATTCGGGAAAAATCCTATTATTGTTAAAAAAATATGTAGACTTCATGAAAAATAATTGTACACTATTTCGACTTGATTAAATAGCGTGAGAGGAAAATTTGAGTAGAACCTTATAAAAATCGATATTTTGCACAAGTACAGGTTTAAAAGTGACTTTTTGAGTTATGCTAGATTTATAAAAGGAGATTTTGTGTAAAAAGAACTGGGAGTGTGTTTCATTCAGAATTTTGTTACTATTTTGGGTAATGTGTGCTTTGAAAAGTAACTGAGAAATATGATTTTTGAAATTTGGAGGAAAAGAAATAATAGTATGGAAACTAAGACTTATTTTGGTTGAATGAGATTGTTATGAATTGAATTGGAACATTGAATTATTGGAAAGAATGGAAATCATGTTAATTGTGAAAAAGAACTATATGAGTATGAGAACTCAAATATTGTGATTATGAATTGAAATTGAGAACTAGAGTGTAGCTAAGCCTCATACCGGCATCGAAAAAATATATATTGAAATGAAATTTGAAATGAAATGACCAAGATTTTGGTCATGTGATATAAATGGTTGAGACCGGTATAGTGGAAGCGCTAACTCTAGAGAATTGATTTTATTCATGATTCAAATAACTAGGGACTAGATACATAGTGAAGACGTGATGAAAATAAGAGAAAAACACGAGTATGAGGGCCTCGGAGCTACGGTGTGAGAGTATTCACAGGTTGTCTTCACGTTGCATCATGACATGACGTGGATATGTCTCTAGGAGTCCGTACCGCAGGCGACGCTCGTGGGGTGTTTGGTGACTGCAAGTGGTGTCATGTCCCATGACGGAGGCTGAATTGTTCTTAGGTTTTTCACGATGCATCGTGACATGACGTGAGATTCCCCTCCAGGCTGTCTAGACATGAACTCGTACTCTTAGAACATCTAGGATACTTATCGTAGTTACTGAAGTACTTTAAGTTATGACGAGGAATTGAACCCTACAATTTGAAGAACGATTTAGGGCTTGCCCTCAGACCTATGTAGTATGAGATGCATAGAATCTGAACAAGTGCGCATTAGTGTCATATAATATACATAACTGCATTAAGGACTAAGTGCACCGCACTACACGACATCTATAAGATAACCCTTTATAGTTCTGTTTGTGATCAAGTTTGTGATTATTTAAATATTTGAGAATCATTATACTGTTTTCGGCATAAAGAGGATAGCCGTGTATAATATTTCGTCGGTTCTAAGTAACTGACGCGCCTACATTTTCTATGTGGGATAAAGTGGTTAACAAGACTAAAGAATGCATGCTGATTAAAGAATGATTCAAGTGTTATACTTTTCAATTTATGTAAATTGTTGTAATTTGCTTTTGCTGTAAATATGTAATGTAATTGTAAACTCTGATGTAACAAAAGTTCTTTATTTCCATATAAAATTGTTCAAAAGAAGTGTAAAGATCCTGTGGAACTTTGAATTCAGTTGTATTTTGGAATTCGGGGTATTACATATGCAAATTTGTCCAAGTGCGATTTCTGAAAATCTGAAGTGGCATTCCTGAGTCACATCCTTTCTAAAGAGGGAGTGGCAACTGATCCTCAGAAGATAGAGGCAGTAATAGATTGGGCAAGGCCTACTACAGTGAAGGAAACTAGGAGCTTCCTTGGGCTAACTAGATACTACAGGAGTTCATTCAGGGGCTATGCTCAGATAGCCGTGCCGCTCATTGGTCTGTCCAAGAAGAATGTGAATTTCAAGTGGACTGAACAATGTGAGACAAGCTTTCAGAAGTTGAAAGAGAAGCTGACTACTGCTCTCATTTTGGCTTTGCCTAGAATAGGTGTCGAGTATGATGTCTACAGCGATGCTTCAAATCGTGGGCTTGGTTGTTTTTTAATGTAAGAAGGAAAAGTGATCGCTTATGGTCTAGACAACTAAAACCGCATGAGAAGAATTATCCGACTCATGATCTGGAGTTGGCTGTGATTCTGTTCAAGCAAGCAAATATGGCATGGTTACAGAAGTTTATCTATCGCATATATGCATCTTTACTTTGAAGCAATGGAGACATTATGTGTACGGTGAGAAGTTGAATATGTACATGGATCATAAGAGCTTGAAGTACATCTATCAGCAGAAGGACCTGAATCTGAGGCAACGAAGATGGCTAGAAGTATTTGAGGATATTCGTCCTGAGATTAAGTACCATCCTGGGAAAGCTAATATTTTTTGCTGATGCACTTAACCGTAAAAGCAGTTTGGCTAGTTTGATTACGACTCAGAGGCATCTTGCAGAGGAGTTGGATCGGGCTGGTATTGAAGTTGTTCTGCAAGGTTTGGGAGCATCCTTAGCACAGTTGAGGCTTCAGCCCACGCTGAACGAAAGGATTATAGTAAGTCAGAGGGAAGATGCAGAGATTCAGAAGATGAAGGAGCAGGTTGGTGCAGGCAGGTTGTCCGAGTTTCAGATCAGGGATGGAGTGTTGTGGTTTGGAGAGAGGCTGTGTGTTCCGGATCAGTCGGACTTGAAGGAGAGTATTCTTCAGGAGGCACATGCTACTCTTTTGTTTGCACATCTTGGGAGCACTACGATGTACAAGAACATTAAGCAGCATTTCTGGGGGTCAGGTTTGAAGCGGGATGTGGCTGAATTTGTGTCGAGGTGTGAGAATTGTTAGCAGGTGAATGCCGAGAATCAGAAACCCGGAGGTTTACTGCAACCGTTACCTATTCCGGAGTGGAAGTGGGATAACATCAGCATGGATTTCATCATGGGTTTGCCCAAGAGGTCAAAGGGTAATGATACAATTTGGGTTATAGTCGATCGACTATCCAAGTCTGCTCACTTCTTAGCGATAAAACTCACTTCGTCTATGGACAAGTTAGCCGAGCTATATTTTGAGGAGATCGTCATGCTTCATGGTGTTCCGTTGACAATTGTGTCTGATCGAGATGCACTGTTTACTTCGCATTTCTGGAGAAGTCTTCAGGAAGCTTAGGGTACTAAGACAGATTTCAGCACTGCTTTTCATTCTCAGATCGATGGGCACAATGAGAGATTCAATCGTATTCTTGAAGATATGCTTCGGTGTTTTGGAGGCAGTTGGGAAAGGCATCTAGCTATGGTAAAGTTTTCCTACAACAACAGTTTTCAGACTAGTATCGGGATGGTGCCATACGAAGCTCGGTATGGCAGGAAGTGCAGAACACCTGTTTGTTGGTTTGAAGGGGGGAGCGGCAAATGTTGGAGCCTGAGATTGTGCAGCAGACCTCTGAAAAGATCGATCTGATCAGGAAGAGGTTAGTGGATGCTCAGAGTAGGCAGAAGAGTTATGCAGACAACCGGAGGAGGGACCTTGAGTTCGAGGAAGGTGACTTTATCTTTTTGAAGGTATCACCTAGTAAAGTTGTGATCCATTTTGGTAGAAGTGGAAAGTTAGCCCCAAGATTCATAAGCCCATATAAGATAATGAAGAGGACTGGGAAAACTGCTTACCGGTTGGAGTTACCGGAAGAGTTGTCTCAGGTGCACAATGTCTTCCATGTGTCTATGCTAAGAGGTTATGTTCCAGATCCAAGTCACAATTTGTCGGAAGTGCCGGAGGGTTTGCAGCTGAGTTACATTGAGCTCCCGGTAGAGATCGTGGATCGTCAAGAGAAATTTTGAGGAACAAGACGATACCGATTGTCAAGGTAGTCTGGAGAAACCAGTTGGTTGAAGAGGCTACTTGGGAATCCGAGGAGAGGATGTTGAAGGATCATCCTGAGCTCTTTGTTTGATTTGTATTTTTTTTATTTTTTTTATTTTTTGTTTGTTGTGTTTTATTTTCTCACTCTTTAAGCGTAGTTACGGGGACGGAACTATTCTAAGGAGGGAGTGTTGTAACATCCCGAGTTTTCAATTATAATAAGAGTTTGGTTGATTTCACGTGTCTTGCACGTGTAAATTTATGTACATTTTCCCCTAAAAATTATTATCATGAACAAGTATTTTAATTCTTCTCTTTTTAACTTAAAAAGCCTATTTAAACTCTAGGCCTAATTGTCTAAATCTAGCCCACCCTAATTAATTATTTTTATTAGAACCCATAAACTTTTAGCCCATTATATTGAGCCCACTAATTTATTTCTCTTTTAATTATCACAACTTGTAGTGTAGACTAGTTTTGTAACCAATTAAATCAATTAATCATGTACAACTAGTAACTAGGGGTGCTACGTGAGACACGTGCATTGCACTAGCACGTGCCCTTGGTGCATGAGGGGTTGGCCGGATGGAGCAAGAGAGAATGCGAGAGGTGGAGTAGTGGATGAGGTGGTTTTGTGTTCATGGGTGGTAGCTACAACTCCCTAATACATCCTAGCCCTTAATCTATAACCATCTAGATCAATCTTGGCCATCCATTTTGCTTTCAAAAAAGTATAAATACCCCCTCATTCTCTTCATGTAATGCATTAGAAAAATTGGTAAAGAAAGAAAGAAAAGAACTAGTTGTGAGAAAAACATTGAGAGCATTTTGTGAGTAAAAAGATTGAGAGATTTGTGTGTGTTCTTCCCAATTGGAGGCCGGACTACATGAAGGAGCAAGGAGAGGAGCTCGGGTTCCATCTAGCACAAGGAGGAGGAGGCATTTTGGTGGCACAATCTAGGAGGAGAAGGATCCGTTCGTGTGTTCTAGGAGATTTCTATTTGTTTTTCTCCAAAAAGGTGGGTGATTTTCTCAAGCTTCTACTTTAGATATCATGCTAGGGATTGGGTCGATGAAATTCCTAAGAAAAAAACTAATTAGTTGGCCATGTGTTTGTTTAAATAGAGATAAATTATAAATGAAGTGAATGCTTGATGAATTGATTAATAGTTGATAAAAATTGTGATTACTACATTAGAAATTATCATGTTACCATGAAATATGTGTTTTGAGCCATGCTAAATTGAGAAAATTGTGCTTATGAAATGATTAGTTGATTAAGGGAATCATTGAAATTGTATTGTCTAAATTAATGTAACACTAGTGTGGAAAAAAGGAATTTTTGTTCTAGAAATGTTGTAGAATAACAAGTAAGAAAGTAGTCTTTTGTGAAAATTGTGGTGATAAATTATGTAGGAATCATGATTGCTCTTAATGTCGAAATTGTGGACATAGAACATAAAGTAGAAATAAGAATTCATGTTTTTATGTCAAATAACGATTCTTAAATTATTGTTTTACTACAAATTCCTATTATTTATAATCTGGAAGTTTTGGATACAAATAGAGAAGAAAAGAATTAAAAAGACTTGAATTATAAAAAGTTAGTAACAAACAGAGAGTTGAATCATAAACAACTCAACTCTTTTCATGTCGGGTTAGTCACTTGGACTTATTGGTCTTCGGGTGCGCAACTGAGCGCTACTGTAGCGTTGGTTTGGTCTTTGTTTGTGAGTTCAAAACTAGACAGAGCCCTTTTTATTTCATTTCCTTTTTTGAAAAAAAATCTGAATACACAAAAGTCGACATATATGGACTCTAGCCTATTTCATGTCGCTTCGGTGCTTGGACTTCTTGGTCTTCGGTGGCGCCACAAAGCCCTCCTATAGCGCTGACTTGGTCTCGGGTCCTGGGTTCGAAACCTAACCTTGGCTAAATAAAACCCTTTTTCGATTTATATATATATATATATATATATATATATATTCAAGAGTTTTAATGGATTTAAGAAATTTAGAAAAAAATTATTACAATTATAATAAAAATATATAGACTTCATGGAAAAAAATTCTACAATATTTGGCCTATTAAAATAAGATTTAGAAGCAAATATTGAGGAGAAGCAATTAAATGAATTCCATAAAATTGATATTTTGTGTAAATAAAAAGTAACAAATATATTTTGATTTTAGAGGAATTCTATGTAAATTCTAAAACAAGATTTTTAGAATGGGAAAATAAAGTGTGATTTATTATGGATTTTGTTCTGTGAAATTGTGCAAATTTATGCATGGAAAAGTTAAATAAAGATAAGTGTGATTTAGAGCTTAATATTGAAAGAATGATACTATGAGAATAAGAGGAATTATGTTAAAGATAAATTATGAATGTGATAAGTTGAAAAATGAATTTATCGTTTTATGCATGAAATTGTGCATGAAAATGAAATAGAAGATCAGGTTGAATTATGAGAAAGATTTTATGAGTGTGAATACTCAATTCTATGAAAATGAAATGAGATTAAAGACTAGAGTGTAGGTAAGCCTTATACCGGCATTGAATAAATTCTCTTGAGATAAGATTTTGAAACGAAATGACCAAGTTTGGGTCGTATTGTTGAATTGATGGTTAAGACCGGTATAGAGGGGGTGCTAACTTTAGGGTATTGATTTTTATTCATGATTCAAATAATTAAGGATTAGATACATAGTGAAGATGTGATGAAAGTAAGAGAAAAACACGAGTATGAGGGCCTCGGAGCTACGATGTGAGAGTATTCACAGGCTATCTACATGATGCGTCATGTCATGGCGTGGATATATCTCCTGGATATCGTACCGCAGACGATGCTTATGGGGTGTTTGGTGACTACGAGAGGTGCCATTGTCCCATGACGGAGGCTGAATTGTCCATAGGTTCTACACGATGCATCGTGTCATAACGTGGGATTCCCCTCCAGTCTGTCTGGACATGGGCTCGTAACTCATAGAATATCTAGGATACTTACCGTAGTTACCATAGTAGTTTAAGTCATGACGAGTGATCCAACCCTACAAGATGAAGAACGATTAAGGACTTGCCCTCGGACCTATGGAGTATGAGATGCATAGAATCCGAACAAGTGTGCATTAGTGTTATGTAACATAAATAATTGCATTAAGGACTAAATGCACATTCACACACGACACCAATAGGATAGTCCCCGTAGCTTTGTTTTGTGACAAGTGTCTACTTTCTAAGTAAGAGAAATTGATGTATTATATCCTAGTGTCAGTTGAATGAACTGACGTGCCCACAGTTTCTATGCAGGATAAAGTGAATGAAAAAGACTAAGGAGAAATTGATGCTTAAAGAATTATTTAAGTGTTGTTTATTTCATTCATGTAATTGTTGTAATTTGCTTCCGCTGTTTAAATGTAACTCTGATGTAATAAAAGTTTTTTATTCCTTGTAAAATTGTACGAAGAGAAGTGTAAAGATCCTGTGGAACTTCGAATTCAGTCTTATTTGGAATTCGAGGTGTTACACTTCAAGGGCACACCTCCATAGGCGTACTCACGGAGTTGCCAACCTCCGTACGAACTCCACCTCCCGATGATATTCGAATGTCGTAGTCTCGCTTCGATGATGCTAGTTGCGGCAAACTAGATGAGCTTGCGTGAATAACAGAAAAAGAAGTAACAATACCTACGCAGCTATTTCGAATTTCCCAAAGCTTATAGAGATTATTTTGGCTTAGCCCAACCATTCTCATACCTCTAATCACCTTACAACAATCCTAAAAAATAGACAGAACTCCACCTCGAGTTGTGTACCTACAATCCCGTGCATCAAGAGTTTCCAAGGAAATCAGATTCTGTTTAAGCAAAGGAATACGCAAAACACCCCTTAAAGTGAACATATTTATACTTGGCATCTTCAACTCAACTGTCCCCTCACCTACTACTTCACAAATCTCTCTAGTTCTTGTTCTCACACAACGCCCTGTAGTAGACTTATAATTAGAAAACAACTGTCCCCTCACCTACTACTTCACAAATCTCTCCAGTTCTCATTCTCACACAACGTCCTGTAGCAGACTTATAAGTAAAACTCCCTAAGTCAAGAAATCAACTAGAATCCTCTTATAAAGAATTTGAAACAAGAAGATACGAATCACCTGAATCAAAGGCACTAACCACATTAGCGGATGAATTCCTATTCTAGGAGCTACCCTGATGCTGCAATTTTCAACAGTCTTTCTTGATATGCCCTGCCCTCTTGCAATATGCAACAGATCGAATCCTTTTGCATAGCACTTTGTCTTTCCCCTGAAGGACCTTCCACTGCTAGATAACTTGAAATAGACGGTGATTTATGGGTCTCATTCCTAAGTTGATTTTTCTTCATTACTTTGATTACACCATCTACCGAAATACTCTTCTTAGCAGATCTACCGTGTAGCATGGTAGTGATCAAAAGTTTGTACGAATCCGGCAGTGAATATATCAGGTTAAAAGCTTTATCTTCCTTACACACATCCGCATTGATCGCCTGAAGTTCAGATAATACCTTATTGAACTCTGTGATGTGGTTTTGGAAATCGGTACCTTCCTTCATAGATGAATGAAATAACTTTCTCTTCCAATGCATCTGATCTGATAATGACGAACCAGAGTAGCCAGCTATGAGTTTTTCCCACAAATTTGTCGCGTTAGTTTCTTTAAGAAATCTGCACTTGACCTCGTCCGCCAATGATAGTCGGATCAGACTTATGACTCTTTCATGAATATCTTCCCAAACATCCTCCTTCATATCGGATGACTTTTCTTTCTTCTTAACGGGTAACTACAAACATTCTTGATCAAAGGCATCATACATGTCAACCTTCCAAAGATTGAAATTGATCTTTCCATCGAACTGCTTGATCTTCAAAAGACCCTGACCTGTCATCTTAACCAAGAGATTCGGCAACCTAAAGCTCTGATACCAGTTGTTGGGATTGGGGTGTCAACAAATGCCCATTATCGTAGCAGAACTAAATAGAGCAATGTAAAAGTCGAAGTAGATGAGACGAATCAATTGAGCAAGCAAGTAGATCTACCAATCTAACATAAACACAACGAGGATTTATCTCGATTAGCTTTCGCTTAATCTGTGGAAAAATATAGGAAGATATGATATTAACTAGAGAGATTACAAGGAGTTACTGATTCACTCAATATAACGAATTAAACTCACTCACCAAGAACTATTTCTTTTTCAAACCTTTCTTTGCAATGGAGAAAATAATCTATGAAGTACTCTACTCTTATATTGGAGAAGTTTACAATATATATAGAAGAATAGAGAGAACCCTAGGTTTAATCTTGATTCTCAGTCGTCCGATATAACCTGTAGGAGAAGTAACTGAATAGGAGCCATACGATCTAACTTGGAGTTGAAGATTGGGCTGAAACGACCTAACAAATCTAGGCCCAGAAAATACACAGCGCCGCGGGCAGTCGAACGTCCTCCTCTCGGCCATACCCAGTACAAATGCAATCGGGTGTGTGGTCGACCGTCTCCCAGGACAGTCGAACGCAACTCTGCTACACCTGCTGCTGCTGTTTTTCCTTCTACTCTCTTCAACGCTTCGACCTCCGTGCTTCATCTTACCTTCTTCTAATCTGAACAACGAGTATTCAAGACACATTCCTAACGCAGACTACATGAAAAAGAACAACACGGAATTAGAATTGGATTCAATATATATAGTTAATGATATATTATCCAATTGATGCAATTAAATTTGTGGCTACCTCTTATCGTAATTGACTATTGCACGAGTCGACAGTAGCATTTTCCAAACTTTATTTCAAGGCTTCCATCTTGTCAGGATGCAGCTCACAAAAGAAGTCCATAAACACTTTATTTTGTATTCCAACTTGCCACACATTTTGAACAAAGATTTAACAGTTGCTCCTTCTTGTATCCTTTTACCTATTCTTGATTCTGATGGAAGAGAACCAATATCATCTTCCTTTCTAATGACATCAACAAGTCATTGGTTATCTACAAAAAATTACATCATACTTGAATCAATGAAATCTAGCTAGTATTGGTATCGGGTCGGGTAGGGTCCTTCACTACCCGGATCCGGACCCGGACCCGGATCTGGACCCTTGAGGACTGGGTCCGGTTTCGGGTTCGGGTCCTATTAAAATAATCCTATCCATTCGAGTAGGAGTGGAAGTGTGAGCTGCGAGCGGAGACGGCGAGTGAAGGATTTAGAATAGAGGAGAGAAGAAAAATGCATGAGTTTTGAGTTTGGAAGAGTAAGATTTAAAATTGAGGAGGAAGGAGGGATGAGAACAGAATATTTATTTTTATGTTGATTTTTAGGGTTTTTTTAAACGGGTCCGGGTCCGGGCCGGGTCTCCTTTGAGCGGACCCGGACCCGGACCAAGACCCGAAAGTACAACGGGTCCCATATTAGGACCCGGAACCGGACCCGGATAGGCCGGGTCAGTTTCGGTACAATACCGAATCTGGGTCGGATCCAGGTTTCGGGTATTTATACCAATGCTAGATCTAGCATAAGAAAAAGAAGACAGGAAAAACTAAGTACATCATACTAGTTCGCAAAAATTGTCGCTGGTGCCCTGATACTTGCACTTCATTGCTCCAAAAGCCCCAAAGCATAGCTGATGTACAAGTGAGAAGGAAAAAGATGAGCAGCAATGAGTGAAAACATTGCTACAATATTAGACAAGTACACATCTAAGGGAAGCAACTTCAGAGTTTCCTTCCGTGAGAAGATATAATATGTGTAGTTGATCGTTAAAGATGTCAAGTTTTCTTGCACTGATGGCATCAGGGGCGGAGCCACACCAAGCTCAGGGTGAGCGGCCGCTCTCCCGGGCTTGGGCAGCTCCCTTGTAAAAAAATATATTTTAATTTTTCTAAATGTAAGCTCATACAACTCGCTCCCTCTGAGGCCCACACCCACTCACTACCCGACCCGATCCGCTCCCTCTTTCCTTATGCTGCTCTCTTCTACATGTTAATTTTTCATTTCTCGATCTCCTCCAAAACCTAGCTTCGAAACCCTCAATTCCTCTCTCAAATCCTCCTTCCCCAAATTCTCACTGACATCTCTGTCGTTTCCTCAACGCCGTCATAGTCATCTCCGAAGGCATCACAGTCGGCAAGTCGCTCATCTTCGATGGCGTTGAAGTTCCCAAGTCACTCATCTGCCAAGTGCCAAGGCGTCGTCTTCATTTCCCAAAAATCTCGCAAAGAGTTCGGTCGTCATCTTCACATTCAGAGTCAGGTATAATTCATATTTAAGAATAGGAGATCATTATTTGAGATTTGAGATTGTTCAAAAAAAAAATTTAAATAAAAATTTGAGATTGTTGAGAATATGAGTGGATGTTGCGGATCTAGCTTTGAAGTTTGATATTTGAGAATATGAGAAAATTTGAGATTGAAGTCGCAAGTCGCAAGTCGCAATTTCTATTGAGATTTGAGGCTGTTAAAACTTATAACTAAGCTTGAGATTTCAAGTATTAGTATCAGATGATTTCTTATGAGATATTAGTAGAAAATTGAGTGACCATTTAGGCCCTTTTTTAGAACACGGTTTAAATAACTAGGAAATTGATTTTCTATTATAATTGTTTCTGATTGATCAGTAGCCTATCCTTCTATTTAGGCGTGCCTGTTTTTCATTAATTTGGTTTTGCTCGTCATTAGGAAATATGAAGAATGAAACCTAACTTTCTAAGGCATGATGCAATTATAAGTTCACTCCCTTAATTGAAAGAGATGCTGTTTGTTTGATACTAATTTAATTTTTAACAATATTCAAACAGTTATGGATGAAAATTTTTAGATCTAGTGATTTCGCTCCCGGTGAATGAAAATCCTGGTTCCGCCACTGGATGGCATCCTGCACAAATGTAGACACCTTTTTAAATGTATGAAGATTACAACAATTCTTCCAAAGACAGACGCCAAAATTTATACCCATTCACACAAAAACAGATCCTTGGTTCAAAGCTCTCTGAAACCTTGCACTTGAGCAATGTTTATAATAATGTCCAATCCGGCACAGTCTCTCAAGGTGTAACTATAGCAGAAGCACAAGGGAGATCAAAATTTACATTAAGTCTACAACAAGGAGATCACAAGTATCACCTAAAAGTAAAATAATGCACAACTTACTGACCATTTTGTGCCGCACATTTCTAAGTTCTTCAAATAATGTTATGTACTCGGCAGATCTTCCTACATCCCAGAGTAATTATCCTTGAAGTTCATCGCCCCAACCTCTCACATATGGAAACAAACACTCACCATCCTTCCAAAATGCAACACCAGCTTAGAGAAGATATTGCACTGTCTAACTGATGCATAATGATAATGGGCAGAAGCATATATTGCACTTATAACTCAAATGCATTATCTTGATAATCAATTAAACTGTACAAGTACCATACATTTTAATTAATCTTCTATACTATAATGGGAGAAGGGCTTAGTGTCATTTGTCATTGACTGTCATTTTGTCAACACGTGCAGCGCATGTGTTGGTATTTTTTTTGTCCTTTTCATTTCTCCTCCCCATTTTCCTCGCGTGCAACGCACGTGTATAATACTAGATTTTTTTAGGTCCTTTTCATTCCCCTCCCCATTTTCCCCACGTGCAACGCACGTGTATAATACTAGTTATATATAAGTCAACTCTTTACATGATTTGATCACATCAAAGTTAATCATGGTGCAAATTAGTGATAGCTTGGAACTTCACACTTACAGTAACAACACGGAAGTAGTGAACATATTGACTGCTCGGTGTAGACAAAACCTACACATTTATGATATTGTACCTTCAGGTGAAATTAAATTTCTGACAATCTATACTTCATTCTTTCTTGAGTAATGCTAGAGCCACTACCAATTTCACTACATTTCTCTTCACTACCTTAGGTGGCACACTCCAATAGGTAGGAGATGATAGAGTAGGTGGGAGAACTCTCCAATAGGAGTATGCCACCTAAGGTAGTGAAGAAAATGACAGTGAAATTGGTAGTGGCTAAAGCATTACTCTTCTTTCTTGGCTAATTTAGTGATGAATACCCTATACTGTCAAGTTTTTAGTGCCAAATACCTTGAATGTCAGTATTTAGTACCAAGTACCCTTAAGTTTTAGTTTACAGTACTAAATACTCTATATTATTATTATTTTTAATAGTAAATATCTTTATGTGCACATTATAAATAAAGGGAAATTTAGTAGAACGGACAGGGACAAATAAATAAAGAGCAATTTGCCCTTGTATAGTCTCAAACAAGTGAATGCAAAGGGATAGCACCACTGAAATCAAAAAGTAATTACAGACAACCCCCGGACTCTTTAGCTATAATAGCAGAGATTAGGCCTACAAACTAATAACAGTTTGGAACAAAATGGAGTCTATTACCACAACGACGAGTCCCTGGGTAATTACTAAGGTATAAATTAGTATTTTTTTTTGATAATGAGGATAGAATCAAAAGATTCCAGCCAAGTAGATTAAAAAACAGTGATTACAAGCATAATCAAATTTACATCGGCGTAAACTGAGACCGATAAAAAAGGAAGAGAGAAAACGACAACCGATGCAATTAAGGTAATTGCTAAACAAACAAACGCCATGAGAACACTAGAAACAAAACAAACCGCCACCCGATAAAAGTGAGCAACATTCTATCATCTCATCGCTGCAACGACCCCAACAGTCGAAACGATCACCAAAACGCTAGCAGACCCCGCAACCTGGAGCAACCAGGACAGAAAAGACCACAATCGTGGCGGGGGAACATAGCTGCGGTCACGAGCAGGTAGGCTGCTAAGAGACCAAAACGAAAACAGAGCAGCCAAAAAGTCAGAGGGGCAGGGAAGTCGAGCTCACAACGAGGCGCCAGAATAGGAGCTGAAATAAGAGCAGGATACGCTGGGGCGAAAAACTGACCGAGAGAGATTCAAGGTCAGCGAGAGGCTGTATAATGCCAGAAAAGGCGGACCTCTATCAATGCAAACAGGAGCTGATGGCCAAGAGAAGCCAAAGAAGGCAAGCAGCCGAATACCAGCCAAACGGCCGCAGAACACCATCGCCCGGCCAAATAAGAGGAATCGATGTAGCATCCAGCGCCAAGAAAATGACCAACACAAAATAAACGAGACAACCAAGAAGATATATACAAATAATTACCCCAAATCCTAATGAAATGGCCAGTAACTCCAAAAAGAAAAGATCAGGATGCAAGCACAAGTGCAAGAGACATAGCCGATCTACTAGTGCAATCCAGCCTAAGATACCTGAACAGAGACTATGCGAAGTAGTCTCCGGAGCCGAAAACCCCAATCGCCACAACATAGCGCAACAGAAAAGAAGGGGGGCGCTGATGATCCCCCTAAAGCATTAGGCAGGCCACAGCCAAATCACCGCCAAAAGCCATCCAAAGAAAGTCGAAAAACAAAAAAAAAACCACATCCAAAAATCACACAGCAAAGATAAAAGCCAAAGGGCTACTAAGGTCCCATAACAACGTGAACATCAAATCCAATACACAGTGGGGGAAGAACAAGAAACAGGTCGACATTAGCTTTTGGGGGGGCGGGGGGGGGGGGAGGAAAGGAGTACACTAAAAGGAATAAAAACAGAGGCAGCTTCTGCCAAGGTCAAAATACATAAGGTAGAAACATAAAGAAGCATGAAGCTGAGCTAATCACCACAAAATAATCCCCACAAACAGGGACAAGAAAGAACAGCCAAAGCACAAAATCCACCCACTACCGAACAGAACCCCCACAACAGACGCACCAAAGGTCCAGCTCAAAATAAGGAGCGATCCATGAGATCCTCTCAACACTGCAAAAAAGCCAGAGAAATCGAAATAAGCACAAAATGAAAAGAAAAATTCATATCGCATTAAGAGAACGTAAGCAAAGTAACGCCTCATTAAGGCGGTGACTGTTTAAAGCAACAACAGCATCTTGATTTAAAGTAGAGGACCAGAAATTTAAAAAAAAGAAGAAATCTTCAATGATAGAGTTGATCGGGGACGCGATATGAGCGAAAATTTGCTTATTTCTTTCGGACCAGATAACCCATATGATAGTCAAAACGGACAGGATCTAGGATCCGCAATACTTTTTATTTATAAGATGAAGAATCGAGCAGGAAGACAAATTGGAAGGAATGGAGGGGTATTCCTAGGCTAATATGCAAATCTTCCATAACGGGCGAGTGAAGTCGCACCCAATAAACAGATGATCAGCATCTTCAAATTCAGTAGAGCATAAAGGGCACAGTTGACCCCAAGCCAAGTTCCTTTTGTTGAGAACCTCAACAATAAGGAGTTTATTGTTGAAGGCAAGCCAAGAGAGGATTTTAACCTTAAGTGGGGCACAACAACTCCAGATAAAGTTAGCAAACGGAGAGTTGACTCCACGATAATTAAGAAAGTTATAAAATGATTTGACCGAGAAACAGCCAGAAGCGTTCCATCGCCATCTAAAATCTTCTTTCGGAAGCCAAGAAAAGTTGTTAAGGCATAATAGAAGATCATTTTAAGTATGAAGTACGAGAGGTAGGAAGATCACTGGAGAAGGGAATGATCCAATGCGTCCTAGAATTGATAGTATAGAAAGATTCCGCCACCGTAGCGTAGGGGTTGGAGGCCAAGCGAAAGAGGGAAGGGAAGGCTGACGCAAGCTTGATGTTACCGATCCAGATATCGGACCAAAACTTGGTCTTAAAGCCATCAGAGCATTCATGGAAAATACCACATTGAAAAGGTGTGGCCGCTTTCCAAACACCCTTCCAAAAAGGGGAAGCATTACGAGGAAGGAAAGGGGAAAAGTCCCAGATCCTACGTCTAGTAAAGCATCGAAGATTAATACTTTGGACCCAAGGTAACTGATCTTCTGTAAGAATCTCCATAGCCATTTGCCAAGAAGAGCAATATTTTGATTTATGAGATCAAGAACCCCTAAGCCCCCCGCTGCCTTGGAAGTGCAGATCGTCTTCCAATTGCAGAGGTGAGATCCCGATTTATAAAAGTGGGTACCCGACCAAAAAAATTACTTCTGATTTGATCAATCATCTTAATCACCCAAGAGGGAACGTAAAAGAATGACATCATATAAAAGGGAATAGATGAAATAACCGAGTTGAGTAGAATTAATCTACTACCTCTGGATAGTTGTTTCCCAGACCAATTGTTGAGTCTCGATTCTACCTTTTCCACCAAAGGCCTCCAGTCGGATTTATGCAGCTTTCCCCATCTGAGGGGGATACCAAGACACAGAATGGGGAAAGAGGCGGAGGCACAATTAAAAAATTGGGAGATTTCGGTTTGACGATTGGGAGATCCTCCGAGCCAAAGAACCGAAGATTTTTGGAAGTTGATCGATAGCCCAGAAGCTTTTTCAAAGATATAAAGGAGGAGTTTCAGATTTCACAGGGAAGGAACGTTAGTTTTGGCAAAGATGATGGTGTCGTCGGCATATTGCAGGTTAAGAACACCTCGAAAACTAAGAGAGTTACAAAGCCCATCGATAACCTGCGCCTCCCAAGCATTGCAGAGTAATTTACTGAATACATCAGCAACGAGAGAGAAAAGAAGGGAAGAGATAGGATCGTCCTGACGTAGGCCACACTTAATTTTGAATTTATGGCTTTCCGATCCATTGATGAGAATGGAAGAAGTGCCTGAGAAGAGGCTGGATTTAATCCAAGCGATCCATTTAGGACCGAAGCCTCTATTGATAAGGATCTCGAAAAGGAAGTCCCAACTGACATTATCATACGCTTTTTGGAAGACAAGTTTAAGTAAAATCCCTTTGGAGTTAGAGTTGTGACAAAGAGAGATGATCTCTTGGGCCGAAGCTACACTATCAAGGATAAAGCGGTCCTTGATAAAGCCCGATTGGGCGGGATCGATAAGTGGAGAGATAACAATACTGACTCTGGAGGAAAGAACTTCATAATGATTTTGAAGGTAGTGTTGATCAGGCTAATAGGCCTAAAGTTAGCCACGGAGTGGGGTCCCAAAATTTTGGGGATGAGCACGATATGCGCATAATTGATCCGGTCAAAGGAGAATGATCCTTGATGCAAATCTGCAAACATATTGAACAGGTCGTCTTTAAGCCAATTCCAGAATTTTTGAAAGAAGAAAGAGAGGAATCCGTCCGGACCTGGCGCAGAATCGCTTTTTAAGGAAAAGACAGCCGACTTAATTTCTTCCATAGTAAAAGGAATTTCTAGACTAAAAAGGTCTTGCGGTTGATCACCGTAGAGATGATTCCAAACAAGGCTAATGGAACGCTGTTTATAAGAACCAAGAAGATTTTTATAAAAGCTAAGGAAGGAATGGTGGATATCAGGATCTGAATTAAATTCAATACCGTTGTCTACAATCGAGGAAATCCGATTACAACGTTGTCTGTGAGAAGCATAATTGTGAAAGAAAGAGGTGTTCCCATCTCCCTCCTTAAGCCATCGGAACTTGGCTCTTTGAGCCCACTTAATGTGATTCTTGTGAAGGATGTCGGCGTAGTCTCTCTTGCGAGAGCTACGTTCTGAACGAAGCGAATCAGATAAAGGGCCCAGCTCCTCAAGCTGATCAAAGGATTCAATGGAGGAAAGGAGGAAATTTTTAAGAAAAATCGTATTAGTTTGTCTCTCTTTACGCCAGATCTTGCAACCGTATTTGATATCATGAAGTTTTAGGAGGATGCTGCCAAGGCCGGAAGAGCCCGTAATAGAAGAGAGACATTCAGAAATGAGATTAACGAACAATTGATCTTGCAACCAAAAATTTTCAAAACAAAATTTGAAATGCTTAGCAAAAGGGAAATTAGAATAGAGTGTAATGGGCACGTGATCTGATGAAGGATTGGACAAGGCCTTAGTGGAAGATTTTTGAAAACAGTTCATCCAGTCCTCGGAGAATAGGAAACGGTCGAGTTTAGCCATGGTCGGAGATTGGCGCAAGTTGGACCAAGTGAAAGATCTACCGTTGAGCGGTAGATCAGTAAGGTGAAGGGATTGGATACAATCGTTAAAACGGTAGGAGTGTAAAGAGGAGGCAAAGCTAGACCTTTCGTAAGAAAATCTGCTAACGTTAAAGTCACCACATAAAAAACAGAAACCATTGATGTTGTCATGGAAAGATTGGAATTCGTTCCAAAACAAATTGCGTCTCTCAGAAGAAGACGGACCATAAACTGAAACCACAGTGAGGTTGCAGTTGAATTCTGCCCAGTGAAGTTGAACGATGAGAAAGAAAGTTAATTGCCGAACCGAGATAAGCGAAAAAGACGAACCTTTGAATCCAAAGATGATACCTCCCCTAGAACCTATGGCATCCAAAGAGATCCAGTTAGAGATAAGGGATCCACCTATAGAACGAAAGATAGAGGGGGAAGGAGAATCGATCTTCGATTCTTGGATAGAGATTAAGTCACATTGAGAGGAGGCGATCAGTTGATAAATCGCCCTTTGTTTAACGGGGCAATTGAGTCCCCGGATATTCCAAGAGATACTAATCATGGAAACATTGAAACTCCAAAACTCTAGAATGTTCTTTCTGCCTAATGGCCTCAAAGTCCACAAAATTATCCGAATTAACTAAAAACCCCATGTTATTGGCAAGGTTAACCATTTCAATGTTGGAAATGGAATCAAACTGGACTTGATATATGGATCCTAACGGGTGCTGATCTGGGGGAGTTGGGACAAGGGTAGGGAGGTTGGCATCCAGATTTTGGTGCGCTAAAACGCGGGTAGAAGAAGTTGAAGACAGTGACGCTCTTTTAGCCTTAATGCGAGCGCTCGACCGGATGATGGGAAAGAAGTCTTCTTCGCAGACGAATGATGAAGACCATAACATCCTTCATCCTTCATCCTTAGACTGAGAGTCTGGTTTAGAGTTGGACCAAAATAGTTACGAGGTACTATAGATTGAATGGTGGGGTAGCAGAAGGCGCTTCGAGAAAGCGACGAATTAGAGTTCATCGACTGGGATAGAGAAGTCAATGCTAGAGAAAGAGAAGTGGGGGGGAAAAGGTACCCGGTTTGCCCTTGGGCGAGGTCGCAACCAACAAAACCAAACTATACAAGCACCTGATAGATGTTATCGACCTGCAGAAAGAGAAACAGGGGGAAAAGGTATAAAATAGTATTAAGCAAAGAAAAATTCCATACACAGGTATAATTTTCTATCAACACAAGCACCTGATAGATGTTATCGACCTGCAGAATTATTATTAAAACTATTCAAAGAAACAATGTAAAACTTTCATTAAATCCTCATATGCAGTACTGTCACATTGAACATGTTTTCTGTTTAACCCAACGATTGCACAATCACAATAATACTAATTATTGTGGTGATTGTAATAGATAATAGATGTTAAAGTATGAAACTCTGTAACAATCCTTTTACTAACTGCTAATTATTACAATCATAACATAATTGATCTGATTGGTGTATATAAAGAGGTGAAAAATGAATGACCAACATAAGCAACTGCTAAATCGCACTATGAAGTTTCAACTATTTAAAATGGACTAATGGTAGCAGAAATAGTATAATTCAACAAAGGACAAGACCACTTTCACGACCTCAAGCACTCATACACCCTTACCGCTAGGCTACAGTTGCAGTCTCTTTGAATATATAAAAAAAAAAAAAAATTGCATATGCCATCAAAGTTTGACACCGTTATGGACATGGCGATGACCATAAGCAATATGTGATTTTGGCAAAAACCACAGGAAATTATATATATCTATTCAGAATAAAGTAGTATAGTACTAAGTATAAATTGGTTCATGTCAGGATCTTCGATTCCGACCAGCTAGATTCCGGCAGTAATGGAGAAAGTAGGGAGTAATGGGTTTGAGAGAGACTGAGATTTGGGAAGAAGAAGAGAGGATTGGGGATTGAGAGAGAAGATTAGATCTGAGATTTTTGGGGGAAGAAGAAGATATTGAAGAAGAAGATAATCTGAGGAGAAGATTAGGAAATTTATCATTCATTCATACCAACAACTATTACTGGTGGGGATTTATAGAACATCCCAATTACAAGACACGTGCAAAGCACACTATGACTACAAATTCAATTAAGTGTGCAATGCACGTAAAACAAACTAACAGACACAACAAAACAACAAACAAACAGACAACAACACACAGACACCAGTAGAGAAGAAGGCTGTAGACTTCGGCGACGGTGGAACTACCGGCGTCCCTGACAACTCCACCCCCCTTAAAAATGAGCTTGTCCCCAAGCTCATACTCAGAAATTTCCCCACATTTTCTTCTTCACTAGTGCCTTCATAGTCATCATGAGCAATTATTCAGCTTCTTTGTGCTATTTTTCAATTTCTTCTTCTTTGATCCTTCAATTTCATCCAAACGTTTCCTCTTCTTGCAATATGCACCAACCAAGTCAGCACAAATAAGAGCATCAGGAACTTAACTGTGTTCAACCATCTCGGCAATCAAACACTCACCATCCTCAACCTTACCAAACCTGTTTAACTGGGAGTTGAGCCAATGAGGCCACTTCATCCGTATAAGCACTGAAAAAGAGAGAAAAAATTCAACTCCACTGTATTCTTCATAACCGTTTATTTCAACTCTGCGGTGAAGCCAGGAAATCTCCACCGTAGATCAAATCCTCCAATGTCAAATTTCATTAACTCTATGGAACAGCCAGGCCCTGTCTTAATGTTATAGCCACCACTGTCAAATGTCAGCCCCTTCCTAACAATTGCCAGTTTTCTTTTCACATCACCATTTGGAGGTTTATAACACAGGCGGATGAAATGAGGGTTTGAGGATGCAGGTCTTTCCCGTTTGGGTGAAAGGGGCTGGCTGTCACTCTCTTGCAAAGAAGAACTAGACTTGAGTGAAGAGGAAGGATTCGTTAGAATCTGACCAAACAGTTTAACATCACCAGTTTGGTGAGTGGTAGACTGCTGCTCATTTTCTTGTTGCCCATTAATGGAGCATGGTCTCAACTGTGGATCTGATCGGTCATCACTCTGAGAGAATAGTGTTCCCGGTCTTGAATTTGATACTACAGAGCCATCCATCAGCTTCTCATTGTGAATTTCTGGAACAAAGAACTGAGAACATTTCACATGGATCTTCTGTTTTCCACTAAGTACATCTGTTTCTTTCACTTCTTCCAGGTTCAAAACTTGCACAGGATAGCCACTTAAAACATGAGAAGACTGATCAACCTGATTCATGCTGCGGATTCTTGACAAACATTTCAACTTATGCAAATGCTCCTCGAAATTAATAAATGGCACTCGAAAGGAACCCCCTGAACAAATAGAAGGATCGGGTAACACTGTATTGCACAAGGGCACAGGGTAACCACTCTCCTTAGGATCTATGAAAGAAGCATTTCCATTTGCAGGGTACTCTGGAGCAAACGAAAAGTCAGCACGATTGGTTTTATCATCAATACTGCACCTTTCTTAACTGAGACATTTGAGTGAACAGGTGGAGGCCAACCATCGAGCAACAATTTTCCTCCACGAACTTTTGACTCTCTTGAACACTTTAATAGTTGTTCTTGGTCTTTCTTTTGACCCCTTGATGCAGTGACATTGCCATCAAGAACATCAGTAGCATCAAAATTTTGGGAGTAGATGGAATGGAGGATAGGAAGAATATGTCGTCTACTCTGTGCAAATCTGATAGCTGCTTCTTTTCCGACATTAAGCACCTCCGTTACTTTTCCTTCACTTTCTTCAATTGAAGGCTGCACGGTCATCAAACGATTATCTTTCGAAGCCGAATTCTTCTCTATTTCTGGATTTGGCATTTTATCAAACACCTTAGATGTCTCATCACCATTCTTCTCAACACTCTTTACTTTAACTTCAAAACTCAATAAATCTTCACCGTTTACAACAACTCCATCTTTATCCTTTCCACAAGAAACCACATCATTCACCTTCACTTCATCTACAACAACCAATTTGTTAGAATCTTCCAACCCAGTAGAGTCAAATTGATCTATCAATTTCTCTAGGAACAGGGACCAAGACATTTCATGGATTCGTGGTTTGATGTGCCTATGAAACCATTGTGAGGCCCTCCCTCTTAGATGTAGCGTAGCACAGTTCAGTTTTTGGGACTCAGAAATCTTATGAACGCCAGGGATCTCATAAAAATCGAAATATTCCTCTATTTCACAAATCCATTTCCTTGGATCACCTTCTTTAAAAAAGGGAAACTTTGGAAACGTCCGCTTAACTGGAGTTCCTTTCAAACTAGTAGAGGTGAGATTAGGGTTAGTTACCTCGATCGATGGGATTAGATGAGGAGTTGATTGAGGACTTGACTGCTGCATTTGCTGAGAGTTTGGCTGCTGCGTTGAGAACAACATCTCCTCCATTCTTGTTAACAATACCTCAAGTTTCTCTTCCATTCTGGTCGCCGATGCCTCAAATCTTTCTTGGAGTGAATCAAGTTGCTGCTCCATCAATTTCGATTGCAGATTCCTGATTCGCATCCCTTCCTTCATGTCGACGGGAGATGGTGACGATTAGTGAGGAGGACGAAGATGATTACGTGTTCTTCGGCACTACGATCGAGCATGAGGAGGAAACGTCAGCTCGGAAGCGAAAGGTCGTCGCCGACGCCGGCCAGCTCCGTGCCCTTCCTGTTTGGAAACAAGAAGTGTTTGATTGTGAGTGAGGAGGACGAAGAGGCGCTGGAGGATCGTCGGCTCTGATACCAATTGTCAGGATCTTCGATTCCGACCAGCTAGATTCCGGCAGTAATGGAGAAAGTAGGGAGTAATGGGTTTGAGAGAGACTGAGATTTGGGAAGAAGAAGAGAGGATTGGGGATTGAGAGAGAAGATTAGATCTGAGATTTTTGGGGGAAGAAGAAGATAATCTGAGGAGAAGATTAGGAAATTTATCATTCATTCATACCAACAACTATTACTGGTGGGGATTTATAGAACATCCCAATTACAAGACACGTGCAAAGCACACTATGACTACAAATTCAATTAAGTGTGCAATGCACGTAAAACAAACTAACAGACACAACAAAACAACAAACAAACAGACAACAACACGCAGACACCAGTAAAGAAGAAGGCTGTAGACTTCGGCGACGGTGGAACTACCGGCGTCCCTGACAGTTCAACAAGATATTGGGAACTTTATATGCATACAGTACAAATTCTTTTTTTTTTGATATATCGGATAGAGCTAAACGGCTCCAGCCATCAAAAAATATATTAATGAAAAGTAAGCATTTATATACAAACAGATAATCAGAGGTTTTACAAGATGTAAAACATAAAAGAGCGAACCAAATAATACAATTATCGATAGCGAAGTACAACAATAAATAAGATAGTCGCGAATGAAGCGGAAAAGGCCTTTCAGTCGGCTAGCATACGGAAGAAGAGGCCCCCCTCGAAGATCTTATGAGAAAAACCAACCGGCGAGAAGAGAAAACCTTTGTTGAACCGCTCACGACGGAATGCCATCGCTACATACGCTGAAGCACCCCGAAGAGGCGAAAGAGAATATGCCGTTGTAAGCCAGGATCTACAACCAGGGCCCCTCGATCGGCCTAGGCGACCCAAGGAGCAAACAACCCACTCCAACCACAGGGACAAACAACCCATTACAACCCCCATGCTTCAAAGCAGAGAATTAACTACAGCCGAGAGGATAATAACCTCTGAGATCGAAACCATAGATGCCGCACTATGGTTGATCCCAATACCAAGCAACTAAACTACCATTGTAATCAAAGAAACACCAGAAAGTTTAATTGAGTAATGAAAGAGAAGAGAAATTAGCATCCAAGAAACTTCCTGGTTAATTACCAGTCCATAAGCTCAACCAATGCTCCCAGAGGAGCAACGAGTGACAATAAAATGGGATGGAGAGATAAGGCAGTCTCCCATCCTCACCAAACACAAGAAAAGCAAAGCATCCAAGTCATCCAAACACAGTCGGAACCATTCGAAATAGCACAGAAATGCCTCAACACATCTACCTTTCCCACTATGGAAGGGGATGAAATGGAGATCAGCCCAACAAAAGCAGTAACAAAGCAAAAACTGAGCATTGAATCAAGCTTTCGATGACAATCACTGCAAGAGAGAAGGAGATTCGATCTGATCCCAAAATCCAATGCCCATAAAACCATCACAACTACTCTGCCGTTCCAATGGCAATAACAATGCATCTGCATGCCACTCAAATAAAACATGGAACATTCATATTAAGAAGGAAGTAGCTAACTAACAGATTAGTTACAAAAGGCTTGAAATATAACCATTTAACGTTAAGAACATGCAGGTAAAGAAGTCAATGAGTCCTCAAAATAACAACCGTCCTCAAAATAATTAAGAAAGCTACCAGAAGATCATTAATAGGATGCATGAGCGCCAAAGCTATAATCCTCAGCACAGGAGGGGTAGAAGAGAACGCATCACACCCTAACAAAATGGAAGATAATCCCCCTTCCAAAATGAACCAGGAAAAGTAAACAAATGAGCGCAGGAATGCTCATTCATCCCTGCAAGCAAATCGATGAGAGGGAGTCATGCTTACCAGAATATGCATCAACATAGAGCAAAAATAGATGACAGAGGATGCAGTAACGTAGGAATGCATAGATCTAAGGAAAGAACAGTTAATAACTCGATGCTAAATCCGTAAAATGAAACTAAAATTAGATGGCATTGAGACTTCGAAGGCAATTAGATGCATTAACCAATCTGTGCACCATCAGGGACTCCTTGGTTTCGCGTTTAAGGGACGATGACCAAAAATTAAAAAGGTATAAGAATTCGTCGTAGATAGAACGGGTGGGAGAAGCCTTTTGATGGAAGATTCTTTTGTTTCTTTCCATCCAAGTAATCCAGACAATAATCTGAAAAGACAAATACCACGATTTGTGATATTTGCTAAACTCAGGAAGCTTAGTCCAGTAGTCGGATAGACTGGACGGAATAACTGACACCTCCCAAGCGAGCGAGGAAATTTTCCAAAGCGGGCTAGTAAAGTCGCAACTCACAAATAAATGATCCGCATTTTCTGCTTGAGAGGAGCACAGAGGACATAATTGACCCCATGCTAAATTTCTCTTATTGAGAATTTCAACAGTCAGAAGCTTATTGTTGAGTGCTAAGCCACGAAAGAATTTTCACCTTGAGTGGGGTGCAAGATTTCCACACCAGGTCATAGAAAGGCGATAATATACCTCTAAAATTAAGGAATCGATAGAACAATTGAACCGAGAATGTTCCTGACGTATTCCAACGCCAATACAATTCTTCTTTGTCCCTCCAAACAAAATTGTCGAGATAGGAATGAAAGTTATCAAGTTCAGTGACTAAATGGGAAGGAATGTTGGACGATAGGTTAACTAGCCACTGTCTTTGTTGGTTGGAGGTGGTGTACGATTCTATCATGAGAGCATCGGGGTCGGAAGCGAGACGGAAGATAGCCGGGAAAGCGGTGGCCAAAGTAGTGTTACCAATCCAGATATCAGTCCAAAATCTGGCCATGGACCTGTCGGAACATGCATGGGCAATGCCACAACGGAATGCTGCCACCGCTTTCCAAACTCCCTTCCAGAAATGGGAGGCGTTACGAAGGGAGTTGGTAGACAAACTCCACCAATTGTCAACCGAGAAGTATCTGTCTTTGATGCTATTGATCCAGGGTAAATCCTCGACTTTGAGAAACCTCCAGATCCATTTACCTAAAAGCGCCAAGTTTTGATGTCTTAGATTCAATACCCCTAAACCTCCAGCATCTTTAGAAGAACAAATGAGTTTCCAATTACACAGATGCGAGCCTGGCCTGTGTATAGGAGATCCAGACCAGAAGAAATTACTTCTAATCTGGTCAATCCTCTTGATAACCCAAGAGGGCAGGAAGTAGAAGGACATCATGTAAAGAGGGATCGCGGAAAGAACGGAATTGAGGAGAATCAATCTACCTCCTCGAGAGAGAAGTTTCCCTGACCAGACAGATAACCTGGCTTCGACCTTATCAATCATAGGGGACCAGTCTGATTTATGCAATTTTCCCCATCTGAGTGGAATGCCTAGATACGTAATTGGGAAAGAAGCAGTAGGACAGTTAAAGAAATTTGAAATTTCATCTTGCCTGTTAGGCGATCCGCCTAACCAGAGAACGGATGACTTTTGAAAATTGATCGATAACCCTGAGGCTAATTCGAAATAGTAGAGTAGGAGTTTAAGATTTCTAAGAGAATGAACATTAGGTTTGGCAAAAATAATTGTGTCGTCGGCGTATTGCAGATTCAGTACTCCATGGAAATTGCGTGAGTTCCCCAGCCCTTCAATGGCCTGGGCTTCCCAGGCATTACGAAGGAGTTTACTAAAAACATCTGCAACCAGAGAGAAAAGAAGCGACGAAAGAGGGTCTCCTTGCCTTAGACCACATTTAATTTTAAATTTGTTGCCTTCTACACCATTAATAAGGATAGAAGATGTTCCGGCAAAAAGGCTTGATTTAATCCAAGCCATCAATTTGGGTCCAAAGCCTCTATGAAACAGAATATCAAATAGAAAATCCCAACGGACGTTATCGTAAGCTTTTTGAAAATCTAATTTAAGAAGGATACCTTCTGAATTAGACTTGTGACAAAGAGAAATAACCTCTTGGGCTGAAGCGATGCTATCAAGGATGAAACGATCTTTGATGAAGCCCGATTGAGCCGAGTCGATGAGAGGGGAGATAACATCGCTGAGTCTAGCTGCTAGAACCTTCATAATGATCTTGAAGGTGGTGTTGATCAGACTAATCGGTCTAAAATTAGCCACAGAATTCGCTCCCATAATTTTGGGGATGAGAACTATGTGAGCATAGTTGATACGGTCGAAAGAGAAGGAGCCTAGGTGAAGCTCTGAGAACATACGGAAAAGATCATCTTTTAACCAATTCCAGAATTTTTGGAAAAAAAAAGCTGGAAAACCGTCTGGACCCAGAGCAGCGTCACTTTTTAACGAAAAACCACCGATTTGATTTCATCCATGGAAAACGGAGCCTCGAGGGACGATAGGTCGAACCCTTGCGGCCCATACAGGTGGTTCCAATCAAGAGTGATGGCTCTACGCTTAGGAGAGCCAATGAGGTTTTTATAGAAAGAGAGGAAAGCTTGATGAATATCCTTGTCTGTTGAGAACTCAATGTCGTTGTCTACAATGGAAGAAATACGGTTGCTTCTTTGTCTGAAGGAAGCAAAATAATGGAAGAAAGCCATATTGCAGTCTCCCTCTTTGAGCCATCGAAATTTGGCTCTTTGAGCCCATTTCAGATGGTCTTGAAGCAAAATCTCAGAGAATTCCTGTTTGCAAGAGCGCCGTTCATTAAACAACGCTTCAGAGATGGGACCCTGTTCCTCCATCTTATCAATAGTTTCAATGGAGGAAAGGTAAAAATTTTACAGCCGAATTTGATGGCATGAAGTTTAAGGAGAATGGAGCCTAGTCCAGAGGATCCGGAAACGGCTGACAGGCATTGAATAATCATATTAACAAAAATTTGGTCCTGTAACCAAAATTTTTCGAACCTGAATTTGTGATGATGTGGGAAGGGGAAATTAGAGTATAGGGCAATGGGGACGTGGTCAGAAGAGGGATTGGGTAGGGCCTTGGCGAACGTGTTATGAAATTGGTCTATCCATTTATGGGAGACCAAGAAACGATCAAGTTTGGCCATAGTTGGATGCTGCCGGAGGTTGGACCAGGTGAATGATCTACCCGATATCGGGATGTCAGTTAGCTGCAGAGAGCAAATGCAGTCGTTGAACCTTGCGGAAAGGTAATGAAGATGGGAATCATTCGATCTTTTCGAGGCGAATTTGGTCATGTTAAAATTGCCACCGATAATACAGAGGTCGTTAGAATAAGGTAATAGTTCTTGGAATTCGTTCCAATACGATTGACGACCCTCAAAAGAGGAAGGACCGTACACCGAAATTACCGTTGATTGGGCGTCAAGCGGCACCCACTAAAGTTGAATGATTAGGAAGAAATTGAGACGCTTTATCGATATAAGAGAGAAAACTGCCTCTTTGAAGCCTAGTAGGATACCTCCCCTAGATCCTATGGCGTCCAAAGAAATCCATTTAGAGATAGTTGATCCTCCAATAGATCTAAGAATAGAAGGAGAGGGGGAAGCAAATTTAGTTTCTTGAATGGTGATGAGGTCACAGTGAGAAGTAGAGATGAGATGATAAATCGCTCTTTGTTTGACAGGGCAGTTAAGACCCCTGATATTCCAAGATAGACTAATCATCAACACTATTGTGCTCCCATACTCTTAAACGTTCTTTATCCCTGATGGCGAGAGCCACAGATGTGGGGGAGGATTGGGTCACAAACCCTAGATCCACCGAAACTCTAATGAGATCGTGATCCGATAAGGAGTCAAATTGATATTGGAAGATCGATCCTAAAGGTGAGGTTCCAGGGTAGGGAGCAGCTGACTCCATCCGTTCGTGGAACCTCGATGTCGGCGAGGACGATGCCCCGTGCTCACGGGAGGAAGTAGTGCACTTAGAGGCTTTAGCCATTAGACATGCGCTAGATCTTATGAGACGGGGAGATGGTTTGCGGTTGACATCTCCCTGTATCACGATCAGCCCATCTAACGACTTAGGGGAAGAAGTGATTGCCTCCATGATTGGACATTTAATAATGTTCATTCCTTCAACAGTTAGAGTAGGTGGTAACGGTTTTTCAATGAATGAAACCACTGCCTCTACCTGCTCGTATCCTATGGAAGGCAAATTGGGCAAAGGTAGTACCCGGACCATATCAAAAATGGGTAAAGGTCGGGAGATACAAAGACATTCTCTCCCGACATTAAATAGTATGTAAAAGAATTCTGAATCGGGTGATAGAGATGCCCAAAAAAAACAGAGTAATGAAATACCCGTCGAACTGCCAGAATGCAGCCAGAGTAATCAAAAAAGGAATTGAAAACAGGAAAATTTACCTTAAATGAAGTGATGTCCCGCTTCCGATCCATCTCCTCCTCGTCTAACAGATCATCATGCTCTGTCCAGTCACCCGCTATGGACTGAGGGGATTTTGAGACCTTAATCGGGGGTAACTTAGGATCTTTGGCAGTGATAGAAGAGAAGTGAGCTTGTCTCTGGAATTTATCCCAATCTGATTCATAGTGTGGGTTGATCTCCCACTGTGGCCACTGAGTAGAGGAGGCAGGCTGAGTAGCAGTCGCCGGAACAGCAATAGGACCACTGGAGCCGGGGGTCGGCAAGCTCTTGCTAATCTTTGAGGCTCTGGTGGGAGAAGAAGCAAGAATTTTCGGAGGAGCAGAGATGGAAGTAGACTTTTTACCCGCCTGGATCGAGGGAAGATCAGGATTGATCCACACCAAATTGGGAGGTTTGGAAGATATCTTCGAGCTGCCCAAGAGAGGAAGGGGCTTACTCGGAGTGGGGTGTTTTTTCTTAGTCGAGTATTTGTTACCCCCCTTCCATAATGATTTCGAGGCTGTAGACAAACCGGGATGAAACTGAGCGGAGGAGCTAGTAGGTTTGAGTGTCCCCTTCGGAGGAACAGAGGAAATCGCTGGCACCGAGGCTTCCGCTATCACTGAGTCATGGTATTGAACAGTGATAGGGAAAGAGACTTTGCCATCTTTAAGCACATAAGCTTCGATGCGATCAAGGCGCTTAGAAACATTGAACGTAGCTTCCACTTGCATACATCCCGACGCCAATTTAGCCGAGGACGAGATACTAATGATTTCACCGATGCAATTAGCCATGATACCCACGGTGCGTAATGAGTCGCAGAAAGGGGGAAGTCCCAGTAACGTCACTTAAGTGGGGGAGGAGATTGGATTGGGATTCGGAGGCACCACCTGAACCCATTTCCGAATAGTAAGAGTGATCGAGCCAATAGCTAATGATGCGTTCTCAATCAGATCACTAAGCATTTTGGGAGAAGGGCAGTTGATTACGATATCCCCATTAGAGCATGACCCACGAAACCAGTCCCAATCCTTCACATTGCAAGAACTATACAGGAAGGAGTTGAGAGTGAAGATGGGGATGGTACCTCCATTAAAAGAAATCGCTCCATAAGATTCGAAGAATTTCAGCCGATCTGAAAGTTCCGAGCTAGGGATGAATACGTATGATAAAGTAGGAGCGGAGGGGGGTACCATATGAGGCTTGGAAACGGACGAAGACAAAGCTACCACCTCTGGTAGATGATTGAGGCTGGGAGGGGTAGGGAGGAGAGGCGATTTGGAGGACGGTTTGAGCTTCTTAGCTTTGTCGACATTAGTACTAGCCAATTTACGTTGGAGGGCAGGAAAATCAAGCGCTGCCAACACTGGCTCAGCGATCGGGACACCAAGGGTAATCCCTAGTAACTTTTGTAAGGCGAAACATCTGGGACGAGAATGTCCCGCCTTGAGACAGAAGAGACATTTCATGGTGGAAAGACAGAATTTTTTAATATGCCCAGGTTGTAAGCATTGAAAGCATGTAATGGGGGAGAGGGAGCGATAATAAGAAGATGGAGTAGTTGTAGACGATGATAGAGGAGAGAAAGGGCGGGATAATAGGTGCTGGGAAGCTCTCAGAAGCTTCTCCTTCCTGGGCCAGATGGGTCGCGGCTCATACGGCCTACCCAGAGAAAAGCCCACACTATTATTCCTTTTTTTATGTTTTTTAACCACCTCTACCCATGAAAGGTCCATGGGCCGCCAATTATAACTAGCAGAATTCAAACTCACAATTACTAAATAGTGGACTTATTCTGGCGAACAGAGTCCAATAATATGGAGAGAGGAAGAAAAACTAAACCTGGCTACTGTGAGGCAGACCAAGCCAGTATTCGCTGTCGACGAGAATAAGAAAGGGGAACTCTTGTAAACGCGATTACGAAAGTAACCAGAAGAGACCAGATCTCTAGAGATCCTCCTAGCCAGAACTCACTAGTAAAATCTCAGAGAACAGATCTAAGAAACGATCCAAAGCCAGGAGAGAAAAAGAATTAGGCGTCGAAAGGAGGTGAAGCGAAGAAAATGAATACGATAAACCAGTCGGTCAATTCAAGAAAACAACACCGGTGAGAGACACACCAGAGATACTAAATGATAAACAGAGACACCACCAACAGTAAACACCTCTCGAAGAAAATACAGCCCAACGAAAGAGACTAGAGAAAAGATCTAGAGAAGACTTACAGTGCTTTGAAGCCTCTGAAACAAACCTGGTGCGGAACCTTCGGTATGGGAGTCGAGACCTAACAACGGAAAAACCTCCGATGACCTCCCGTCGCAAACGGGAAGTAGGGAGGTATGAGTCACGGACGAACTGCAGCTGGCTCTCCAATAAGCAAAGCACCCCAGGTCGAAGGAGCACACCTGATGGGCGAGTGGAGGGAGGAGCCACGCCTGATACTGGGGCGGGGGGAATCGAGGCGGCGGAGGCATGGCAAGAGGGGAGATTGGGGGGGATCCACGCCGGACACTGGGGCGGGGGGAAACGAGGCGGGGGAGGCGTGGCAAGAGGGTAAATGGAAAAAAGACGAGATGGAGGAAAAGGGAGAAGGGTTTGTAGCTTAGGAGGAGCTGAGGATATTTAAAGAAGGAAGTAGGAGGGAAAGGGGAGATGGAACGGCCAGATCTAAGGGGAAGACGATGAGGGAGGAAGGAGCTTTTTTCAGGGTATGATTGATATTCATACAGTACAAATTCTTAATTGAATTGTAAATTACAATTATAAATTAAAAAAATAAAAAAGCACAAAATCAACAAAACCATCAAAATCTAATCTAAAATCCAACTTCACCAAATAAGTTTAAAATTGAAGATCATTCACATCAAGTCTGCCCTGAACTGAAAGGAGAGAGAAGGAGAAAGGGAGAATTAGGGCATACCTGAGGATAGGTTGGAGGACGCTTGGGAGTTGTTGGAGGAGGAGGCGTCAAGGAAGAGAGGTTGGAGGATATTCTTGGGAGTCGTTGGCATGGAGGAGGAGGCAGGACCAGACCGCTTTTTTTGGGGGGGGGGGGGGGCTTGTTTTTTGATTTTTGGCTCCCTCAATATTTGGTTAAAAAAATTTAGTATCAAATTGTTGAGCAGCCAAATTATTTGTGAAAAACACGTATTTATGCTTAATTTGTTGAAAAAATTAAATATTTTATTTCGACTTTGATAATGGAATATTATTTGTTACAATTGTTCCTTTGTAATTGTCAACATTTGCAACAGTTCAATAGAATCTCTTATAGATGTCAAAACGTTTGCAAGGAATGAGTTTTTTGTAATTAATTTATTGTTGATGGTAGCACCAACAAGGAATTTTTTTTGCTTGCAAATAGTCCATTATTATTGCAAGATTTTCTACTAGTGATATACTCTGCATTTTTTTCAAACCCTTATATTTAAAAGTTAAGATAAATTAGATTAAAGAGATTTAAATGACACCAAAAAGGGTCCTAAACATTCCGAAATTATATTAATTACTGAATCGGTACATGGTAAAACTCCACCTTATCATAACTAAACTTTACCCAACTCTCTTCGAAGACATCCAATAAATCTGGCTGATACAAGAAGTAAAAACTTGGGTAAATTTCACTAAACCATACCCATGTTTCATCAATTTGCAGTTAACTATATTCACATCTTTTTCTTTTACAGTTCGGTGTACTATACACGTAAACTTGTCACGGGTCATTGCTTTAGCACTAATGACATCAATTTTACCCCAAGGGCCCCTGTATTTAAGAGATGAAGCTGAAGTGGACTCTTCCGGACAGCCTTGTATCGCCCAATGAGTTTCTCTCTAAAGGCAGATTCAACGTCCCCTATCTTCAGCAACCGGGTTCGACCAAAATGTACCTGGTCGACCTTGAGGATTCGGTTCAATATGGGGTGCAGCCCTCCTCGTCGAGCCGACAGAGGATCAAGGCAGACGACATCCAGAGCGTGCTGACAAGCACCGATCTCCCTTTAATATGGGCGAGCTATTTCAGTTTCTTGGATTATAAGTTGATGGTGCCGAGCCCGGGGCTTCGACCGACAGATAACCTGACCCCTTGGTTATGTATGTTTCTGCTTGACACCTTCAGCTCGGGGTTGAGGTTGCCTTTGCACCAATTTGTGAAAGAGGTGTTGAATTGGGCAAGGTTGAGCCCGATGCAATACGACCCAAACCCGTGGAAGCAGATTGTATGCTTCATGCTGCTCTGCGAAGGGAGGAGAGTTCCCTTGAAGTTGAAGTAATTCCGAGTCTGCATAGGGATCTAGTCGGTAGGGACATATGAGGGGGTTTATTATATCTCCCCCTGCCGCCATATAAGGGTAGTCCACGGTCACCCGGACTCCATCAAGGGATGGAAAGAGAAGTATTTCATCGTTTGGAACCAGGTACCGTGGGAGATCCCGACGGACTGATCCTTCTACAAACCTAACCACACAGCCCCTGAGGAGAAGGACTTTACGAAGGAGGAGAAGGAGGATGTGGAATGGATTATCGCCAAAGGGAGCATCCCTGAGCGAATGTGAGAAAGAGGCACTTAGCGAGGATTAGACTGAGCCCCATCAACCCTTGTATGTTTTACATTCCTTTTTCCGTCTATCCTTTTTCCTTCATTCTCACAGTTCGTGTTCTCTTTGGAAGCTATGAATGATGCGGAGATCGAAGCGATGAGGGCCTACTTGGCCAAGAAGAAGGCAGCCGAAGCCGAAGAAGAGGCTCGCTGCTACTGCGTCCGAGGGGACTTCCAAGGCAAAGTCCAAAAGGTTGAAGACTAGTCCGTGAAGTCCGAGATGGTGAAGACTAGTCCCCCGCTCGTCCATTCCGAGTCCAGGGATATTATTGGGGAGGAAGAGCTTGCGCCGTGGGCCCCCAACTGGTCCGTAAAGTTGGCGGATTCTCTAATGAAGGATCTGGTGGCGATCGAGGCGGTGGAGAATCTGGTTACCCCTCGGGATAGGGGGAGCCTTTCGACCGAGACCCTCGAGTCGTGCTTCATGAAGTGGGCTCAGACCGACATGAACGTAAGTATTTTTCGAGGCCTGTTATTTTGTATTCTTGTGTTTTTGAAAATTTCTAAGCCTTTGCTCTTCGTCCACACGCGAATCTGTAAGGAGCGGAGCTGAGGTGGCGGTACGCACAAGAGCTCAGGAATTCTGAGTGAAACACTAGGTGGTACAAGAGGGAGATGAAGGAGCATAAGCTGCTGGTCCAAGCCTCGGAGGCTCGCGAACGGGCCTTGAAGGCAGAGTTGGTCACCCTCGCTGAGGACCGAGCTCAACTGGAGAAAGAGAAAGCCTTCCTGCAAGAGAACACGAAGAAGCTACAGGCTGCAAAGCTGGTAGCCATCGACAAGGTTATCCTCGCCTAGGATCAGGGGTACGACTGGGCCCTCAAACGCGTATTGCGAAAGTACCTCGATCTCGACTTTGAGGGTTTCCACTTCTCCATGAAGTTTTCAGAGCTCCTGCTCACTCCGGGGGGAGGTGATGGTGAGGGAGATCGCTCGCCTGCTCATAAGGACAAGCCGATCCCAGATGCTCCTGAGGTTAACACTGCGGGAGCCGAAGAGCGCCCTCCTTCCCCAAGCAGTAGTTAGTTTTTTTTTGTATTTGCTGAACACGGACTGACCACCGCTTTTGTCTGGATGTTTATTGATGAATGAAAAAAATATTTTTGGGCCGAGCTTTCGGACTTGATGTTTTGTGTGATCAATTTCTGTCCTGCGATTTGACCAAGCTATGAGTCTCGAAGTAATATATTTCTTTCTTCTTTTATCAGATAACCGAGCCCATTTTGGCCGACCCCCGTGGTGCCGAACTCGAGTATCTTAGGAATAAGGTGAATTCCTTGGAGTTTAGCCTGACATGCCACCGTAAAGAGGCCAAGGAACGGGTGGTGGCATTTTCTTTCTGTTTGAAGAGGTCGCAACAATTGAGCATAGAGTTGGCTCTCCTAAAGAAGGCAATGGTCGATCATCATCAACTGAGAGCTGAGACCCGGCTATCGGGCTCTAGCGATTCCTCTCGACAGCCGACCTTGGGTGGGTCGCCCCGTCTGACTGATTCTTTCCTGCATGAGGTGTTGGTGGAGAAGGAGTTGGAAATATACAAATTAAAAGTCGTGTTTTGGGTTGCAAGATCCTAATTTGCATCTCTAGGAAGCGGCTGGCCTTCCGTTCATGGCCCTTCTTCGACACTTAGACTGGGGTCGTCGAACCCGGGTGATGCTCAAAGCTTGGTGGCTTGGGCATCCAGCTTGGCCGCCCCTAGGGTTGAAGCCAGTGGGATCTCCGAGGAGCAGACAGACTCATTTGGGATCGAATTGATCGGTGTTGGTCCGAGGCCCCCCGGCAAAAGCACAGGTCGTTCGGTTGACTTTCATAATTTGATGTAAACTTGTTGTATGTTGTAATCTGTATGGCCTCTCCAATTGTGTAATAATGTTTTCACGTTGGAGCTCAACTCCCGGCCGGCTGGTGTGAACGCATTGCCATGGAAATCGAAATATTAGTCTTGAAAATCGTGGTATTCGTTTAATAACGTCTTGGGATCCGAAATGTTAGTATTGGAATTTGTTGTGTCTGTTTAATTACATGACATTGGAATTCCATTAGAGAGTCTACCGACTTCACGGACCAGTTGGGGGCCCACGGCACAAGCCCCTCCTCCCCAACAATATCCCTGGCCTCGAACAAATGGGAAGGAAACCAGTCTTCACCATCTCGGCGACCTTAAGATTATCAGTGCACGGCATTGCCCTGGACGTGCCAGAGGTGCCCGAAACCGCCGAGGCCTTCGACATTTTTTTCGCCTCGGAAGTCCCCTCGGACGCAGTAGCAGCGGGCCTCTTCTGCGGCTTTGACTGCTTGGCTACCGTTTTCTTGGCCAAGTAGACCCTCCTCGCTTCGATCTCCGCATCATACATAGCTGCCAAAGAGGACACGAGCTGTGAGAACGAAGGAAAAAAGATAGACGGAAAAACAAAATGAAAAAGATATAAGGGTCGATAGGGCTCAATCCAATCCTTGTTAAGTGCCTCTCTGTCACATTCGCCCAAGGAATGCTCCCTTTGGTGACGATCCGTTCCAAATCATCTTTCTCCTCCGTAAATTTCTTCTCCTTCGGAGCTTTGTGGTTAGTTTTGTAGAAGGACCAGTCCGTCGGGATCTGCCAAGGTACCTGATTCCGAACGATGAAATACTTCTCTTTACATCCCTTAATGGAGTCCGGGTGATCATGGACTAACCTTCTGTGAGGGCGGGAGATATAATAGATCCCCTCATATGTCCTTGCCAAATGGATCCTTAGGTAGGCTTCAAAATACTTCAACTTCAAGGGAACTCCCCTCTCTTCGCAGAGCAGCATGAAGCATACGATCTGCTTCCACGAGTTTGGGCCGTACTGCAGTGGGCTTAACCCTACCTAATTCAACACCTCCTTCACAAATGGGTGAAAAGACAACCTCAACCCCGAGCTGAAGGCGTTGAGCAGTACATACAGAAACAAGGGACCAGGTTATCCGTCGATCGAAGCTCTGGGCTCGGCACCATTAACTCATATTCCAGGGAAATGAAATAGCTCGCGCGTATTAAAAGGAGGTCAGTGCTTGTCAGCACGCTCTGGATGTCGTCTGCCTTGATCCTTTGTCGGCTTGGCAAGGAGGGTTGCACCCCGTATCGAACCAAATTCTCGAGGTCGTCCGGGTACATTCTGATCAAACCCGGTTTCTGAAGATATGGGACATCGATTCCGCCCTTTGGGAGAAACTCATTGGGTGATCTGGGCTGTATGGAAGAGTCCACTTCAGCTTCCTCTCCTGCATACGAGGGTCCATATCCAAACCCGATAAAAGGCAATGCCAACCATTCAAACATACGGTCCCCTCGTCAAGCCTTTCATCTTCATCCTCGACATCGTCTCTCCCCTCACTTTCCAAGTTTATATCGAATACATACACTTCCTCTTCCTCGCCTTTGTCCATATCCACCGGTTCACCCTCACCGACCACCTCCATCTCTTCGACCTCCTCATCTGAATCACCCGATTCCACCATAAATGGTCTTCGACTTTGAATAGGCTCGACCTTGTAGACCTCCTGGACTTCTTCCCAGGATGTAGATTTAGAAGAAGGAGAACTTTTGTCGCCTCAGCCGAACGTGGAGGCGGAAGAACTGGACCGAACCCTCGACATAATATAAAAATACTAACCTAGTTGTCGGATAGGACGATAGAGAGCTAGTCTCCGATGACTGAAAAGAACCTAGAGAGAAACTCAGAGACAAGTGAGAGAAAGTAAAGAGGAGAATAAGAAGGGGGGAGTATATATAAATGATTCAATTTCCACAACCAATCTTGGCCATCCGATTTGATCCAACAATGGATAGCATAAGGACTCCTCGATTCCCCCAAACCATGATGTCAGCCAAGTCACATGCAACACACGTGCTTTTATCACATCTACTATGAACACAAATTGATCCTCTAAATTCTCCAAGTGTCCCATTCTTGACGCATGGCAGTGACCTCGAGCCATCCACAAGTTTTTCCCACAGCCTTGCTATCGCTCGACTCTCGGTAGCGACCTTGAGCCACCTACAAGGTTTCTTATAACATTGTTATCGCTCGAAACTCAGTAGTGACCTTAAGCACGTACAAGGTTTCACGTAGCCTTGCTTTACTCGACGCTTGGCATTGATCTCGAGCCACTCACAAGGTTTCACATAGCCCTGCTATCGCTTGACACTCGACAATGACCTCGAGCGACCTACAAGGTTTCACACAGCCTTGCTATCGCTTGATGCTTGGTAGTGACCTCAAGCCACCCACAAGGTTTCACACAGCCTTGCTATCACTCGATGCTCGGCAATGACCTCGAGCCACCCACAAGGTTTTACGCAACCTTGCTATTGCTCGACGCTCAGCAGTGACCTCGAGCCACCCACAAAGGTTTCACACAGCCTTGCTATCGCTAGACGCTCGGCAGTGACCTCAAGTCACCCACAACGTTTCACACAGCCTTGTTATCGTTCGATGCTCGGCAGTGACCTTGAGTTATCCTCAAGGTTTCACACAACCATGCCATCGCTCGACACTCGCCAATGACCTCTGCCCAGAATCACGATGCCACCTGGAGCTCGGAGCTCGGCAGTGCTTGGTGCTCAGGGTCTAATACAAGCCATGTTTGTGCGAATCAATCGTTCCACCCCTGCTCGTACTATTGACTGATTTTTCCACAGAGTTGAACTACTCCTCGACGGTTGAAACACCCACCCCTCCAGGAGTTGGGGGGGGGGGCAATGATGTGGGTAAAATCCGACCTCATCTGAGCCATCTGATCCCCTCAAGATCCAGAAACCCACTAGAGTAGGCTTGTATGCTCCATGGGCCTCTAGCCAACCCACTACACCTATCCGGCCCACAGAGAATGGTCATCCTGGTCCATTAGGGTTCCCTCTCTCTGCCTATAAATACCAGACCCCTCCACTGTAATGAGGTAATGAACACTTAGCCTCCAAAACCCTCGATCTCATGTTTCTCTTCCAGTCACTGACTTGACTGTCGGAGAGTCCACCACATAGAAAACTTCCGGTCTTTCTAGACTTTGTGCAGGGGTTCGGCGACCAACAACAAAGGTGACCACAAGCAGACTTGCTTCTCCAACCTTAAATTAGATCCAGATCAACGCCTGAGATCTGTCTTTTCCTTTCACAAATCGAACTCATCATTTGTTTCTCCCACACCCTAAAAACCGCAACATCACTACTATTCAGTTGTCATGCATGTTTGCTCATGTGTACATGTAGTAGAGTGTACCTATATCCTCTTCTCCTTTCTGGAGTCTTGCAAGCTAAGAACTAAGAACACTACAAACAAAGTGGAAAATCCTGGCGTTTATAAACGCCAAGCTTGATAGGGGCGGCATTTCGAAAAATGTCGCCGCAAGCATCGGAGATACACCTGCCGGGGTTGCAAAAAGGCTTTCCCAGCGTTTGCAAATGCCGAGGTATCTTGATTAACTACCCTGACATTTCAAAACGCCGGGATAAGCTAATTTTCATTTTAATTTTATTTTCCATTGAATATCCTATCCCTGTGTTTGAAAACGCCGGGAAAAGTGTTTTTTTTTAAAGTTTGGGGGTTGTTAGTGTTTTTTATCAACTCAAAATATCTGTAATTCAATGCACAAATATACAATTCAGTTATTTACATCCAAAGGCTGGTCTTTTTTCTTTGAGTAATTTGAATAGCCAAAATGGTCATTCAGTTCATTTCGTTTCAATGAAACTAGAAATAGTACATGGAGAAAAAAGAGCCATCAAGATAGTGGCAGAAGAAGAGAGGCCTTGGCCTTGTTGAAATTATATCTAGGCTTGCATTCATTTGATTTCTGCGTCTACAACTGAAAGGCTGGCAGCAACATATCTATTGATCAATGATCATAACATAAATGTCTTATTAGCACTGGAACTATTACACTATGCAGTAGACTAGAGTTGCACCGTGTGTTGCCTTCGGTTGAAGAATCTCAGTTGCTGGATCGAGCAGCTCTCTCGACTGGACCAACTTGTCGCAACAACTGAAAGAAAAGCAAAATTAGATTGCATCTTAATGAGAACTTTTCCTTAAAAAACGTGAAAATTTTTGCTACTATAGAGATACATAATGCAGGAGTTTTGAGTTACGTAGTACTGAGTGAACCTGAAGTAAACCTCTAGTTTCTGTTTGAGTAGCCAGCTCCCTCTTTACCTTTTGGAATGATTTCAGACATCTGGAGATAAATAAACAGAGATTAATTTCTAAAGCTAAATTCATGAGAGAACAGAATTTCCAGGAAGAATATCAGTTTGCGCTCGCGCGCGCGCACGTGTGTGAGAGAGAGAGAGAGAGAGAGACCCTTCAATATTTCCTCCATTGCAATATTCTCTGAACAAGGTGCATTCATTCTTCAGCTTCAGAGCTCCAATGCTGCAACCAACCAAAGCCATGGCACTAAAGATTACTTATGCCATAGAACGTACGTGTATAATAAAATAAATAATAAGAATAAACCCATTAAACCCACAAGTTCATATATAGATTATATCTATGTTACCATTACAAATAATTGAATACTAACAGCAACAAAATAAATTAAGAGATCTATAAACTCCCAACTATTAACATCTTCTATTTTTCATCGTAATTTCAAGAGATCTATAAACTTATCAGGAAACTAATATTCCCCTACTAGTAATTAGAAGAGTGAACATACTAGCAGAGAAAGAATTCTCTCTACATTATGGCTCAAGTTTGTGAAAAAATCTTCCTATTGTTCAGTAAACTAAAATTCTTTGTCAGGGTTTTTTTTTCCTCTCCTCATACACACTATCAATTTTTGATATGCAAATGAAATCGATGGCAAGAACTAAATAATAAATAGTTACAATGAATGTGCAAGAAAACTAGTTCAAGCAATGTATCAATTATTAGCATTAAGCTTAATAAAATGTAAATAGTACATATAAGTATGAAGAACCTTAATTGCTTGAGGCTTGCTCTGACCCCAACAAATTTGTGATTTGGGATGGCGTTCACATGACTAGGGTGGTGTACGGGAATGTTGCTGACATGTTCTTCCATCGTGGCTAGTGCAAGCCATCCTTTGAGGCCTTGATAAGCAACAAGAGAAGTAGGGGATAATAGAATTATTTACACTGCATTTTGTGTAGCAAAATATTTTAAAAAGCACTCTGAAAGAGAGAGAGAGACACACACACACACACATATATAGAGAGAGAGAGCGCGTCGCTTTTCTCAGGGTTATCAAACTCAGTTAAAGGCATCAAGATCGACTGAAGCTTCACACTACCTTCACGTTTGTTCCAATTTCATCAACAAGAACAGTATTTTAGATACAGAGAAGCTCTTCTACCAACCAATTATAAGGTAGTGATACATAAACGGAACGTATATACCTGGTATTCCATTAGTTTCTCTGCATGTTCTCTCTCTTCTAGACTACATTTCTTAAAAAACCTAACCCTCTTGAACCAAACATCAAGCATCCAATAGCAACAAGAACGAAGACTCGTCTCGCTCCGAGCCCTCCAACAATTAGATAACCACCACTGAATACAAAATGAACCCAAAAAATTGCATTAAAAAAATGTCGTAAAACATCAATAACCAAATCAAAGGAAACCCGACTCATCACATTAATCCCAGTATCTCCAATCGCGATAACGCCCATCACCAACAACAATAAACCCAAAAAACCCACAAGTTCATATACAGATCAAGCAACATCGCAGCAATTAGAAACTACATAATAATAAAAAAAAACAATAAATAAAACTGAAATGGATATATATTTCACTAACTAAACAACTTCTGATGAATTGATACCTACATGTTAAGTGTAGCATATGAGGCTGTATAAAAAATACTTAAAACCATTTAAGCATCATAATATGGGTCTTGTTCCTAAGAGCAATCAATCTCTACATTTAAAAACTCCCTTGAATTGATACTCTACCATAAATAAGAGCATATTCTGAATTTTTTGCCTTTCAATGCTACTGAAAAAAAATACTGTCTACAACACCTACACAGTTTTTACATGGTTACACCGACAAACATGGTAGTGCTTCTGGAAATTAAAATTTATAATGGCTGTGAAGACCATACATCCATGAAAAAGACACAAAGAAAACTGATGGATCACAAGAATGAGAAGATTTGGACATACAACAGTTGAATTCATGAGGCCAACCACATCAGTTCACCCCAATCAACTCAAACAACTCAATTCCTCAAGATCTAACAAATAAACAAACAAACAAATTACACTAAATTAAATCAATAAATCAAAATCAGTGGCGAAATGCTCACCAAAGAAGACTGAAGACGAGGCCTTGCAAGCGGAGGCGAAGAACTTGACGGCCCGAGCAACCGACCGATAGATCTGAGAGCTGTCAGGGACGTCAGCATGATTCCACATCGTCGGAGTAAAATGCAGTCATCGAAGTGTTCAGTTGTACTCAGTTGTTCTTGTTGTTTTTTGCTGGTATCTGTTTTTTGAGTCTCTATCAGGTTTTTACGTGCTTATGCACTTTTTCATTTGAATGGGGAAGTGGCGGCTAGGATTTTGTGCGTGTTGCACGGGTTGTTAGTAGCTTTTGTCCGGTAATGTAACTGCCACTGCTTCCTCTATAAAAATCAAGCTGTAATAACAAATTTGGGATGAATAAGATCAATCTAGTTTCTTCCCCAAATCTTCCAATTACATAACCCTAGTTCTTGAGCTCCTTACTAATGGCGAATTCAATGGCGGTCAGGAATCCAACCCCTGACAAGGTGGTATCAGAGCCGGCCTTCACCGGTGACGACTCGCGAGACGTCGGAGGCACGTCGACGGTGAGGGAGGGAATCCGATCGATGAAGGAGGGGATGCGAGCGATGAATTTGCAATCGAAATCGATGGTGAAGCAACTCGATTCACTCCATGAAAGATTTGAGGCATTGTCGATCAAAATGGAAGAGAAATTTGAGGCAATGTCAAAGATAATGGAAGCGATGATGTTCTCAATGCAGTAGCCAAATTCTCAACAAATTCAGCAATCAATTCCTCAATCGATTTCTCAATTGACTCCTCATCTAAACCCATCAATAGAGGTAACAAACCCTAACTTCACTCCTTTCAATTCTAGAGTTGAGAGTGATGAAAGAATTCGAAGAAGTGAGAAGTTGGAGGTAGCTCAAAAGCTTGATAATCTGGAAGATGACGAGGGAAGCAGTGAGGGTGATGATGAATATCATTGAAATCTTTATTGGAGATCTTGTTCTTATAAAAGATATCACTGCAGTAAATTGTTCAACTATAATTTGTGCTTCAGTTGTTTTGCTAGCAAGAGATTTGAAGAGGGTTTGACTTCACTTGATTTCATCTTTATAGAGGATAATGAGAGAGAGAACAATTCTATTGTTGTAGATGAAGTGTGTGTGAATAATGTTGTTGTTTCTATTGGAAAGAATAGAGATGGAGTAGTTGGTGATAATTTGTTGAATCTTGAGGTTAAAAATTATAGTGGAGAGAAGTCGTCGAATGTGTTTGACGAAATGCATGAACAAGAAAATGAGGAGAAGCTTATGATTGAAGTTTCCACAATCTTTACTTTAATTCCTAATCATCAACCAAGTGTTTGTGGTAATGTCTTGAAGACAATTTTCCTTTATCTTGGAATCTTATTGAGTGTTCGACTAAATGTCAAGGAGACAGAATTGGAAGTTCTTACGGTTATAATTGCCACGGACAAAGTAGTGCTTAATGGCAGACCACCACATACTCGAGTTCATCCAGACCCTTATTTGCGGCCAATATGTGTATCAGTTCTTATACTTGCACATCAGATTGGTTGTTTGTTAGGTAAAGGTGACTCCATCGTCGCTGAAATGAGAAGGATCACTGGTGCCAACATCTGGATTCTTTCAAAAGAATTGGTTTCGAAATGTGCTCAGCTATATGATGAAGTTGTTCAGGTGACAGGTACTGTTCAATCTGTTCAAGATACATTGCTTAATATTACAAGCAGGATTAGGGAGACCATCTTTCCGCAGAATTCATATACAGGTGCTAGCATGACTCGCTACTTGTCTACTGCACCTGAGGTTTCGCCCATGCTTAGATCAAGAAATGAGGAAATTGTTGGACCTTCGTATGGTCTTGATACCATAGAACATCAAACTCCTCTGCCTCATGGCGTGGATCGTCTAGGGGTTAATCAAACTTTCTCATATGGCAATGAAACTGCCAGTCTACAGTTTTTTGACCATTCTCCTTCACCAAGACCTAGCGTGTAACGCCCCGCCCCAATGCTCAGACAAATTATAAATACTATGTAGTACAACTGCCCACCACAGGCTGCCTCTCAAAAGGTGGTTAACCGAATTGGTGACTCTTGATCCTCGGCAATAGTATTTATACTCTGATTATCCTCGCAAATTCCCGATATGGGACTATCTTTCACAATTCTCTCACAAATCTCACAGACCAGTCGACTACTGGCAGTACCAGTCGACTGCTGGCAGTACCAGTCGACTGATCTGGGGTATTACATACACCCCCCCTTAGGAATCAGCGTCCTCGCTGAGCACAGGGCACACCTCAGTGTAGGACAGTCCTTTCTAGCCGATGTAGTACAGTCCCTTAGATCGGAGATCAGTCATTCCCAACACCGCAGATTCCCGGATACCCAACACCGGTTCGGAGATCAATGACTCCCAGCACCGCAGATCGTAGGACCTCTACTACACCCGGGGTCGAAAGTCGGCTCTGATACCATTTTGTAACGCCCCGCCCCAATGCTCAGACAAATTATAAATACTATGTAGTACAACTGCCCACCATAGGCTGCCTCTCAAAAGGTGGTTAACCGAATTGGTGACTCTTGATCCTCGGCAATAGTATTTATACTCTGATTATCCTCGCAAATTCCCGATATGGGACTATCTTTCACAATTCTCTCACAAATCTCACAGACCAGTCGACTGCTGGCAGTACCAGTCGACTGATCTGGGGTATTACATAGCGGCTCTTAGATAGAAAAACTTAAGGGTCTTCCTTCTGGTATCAACTATAACCAGGTGTTTGTGTGGAATTTCTTCTCTAGTGGTTTGGAATTTTTGATGATTGGTGAACCAGAATTAGTTGAAAATTTCCTCTTGATAAATTTTTTTCCTTCAAGCACAGGAGAAAAAGGTTGACTCTTTCAGTCTAGGTGAGGGAGAAATACGTACAAGTTTAAAAGTTAATTACGATGCAGTTCGGAAGAATGAAAGTATTACGACCGATTTGGGAGAAAGTACATTGGGAAGAGTTGCGCCTGCTGATTCTGGATTTTGGTGGATAATATTGCTTCATTCCTACACGGGCTACACATCTACAGGGGACTCTTCATTGGCTGAAACACCTGATTGCCATAAATGCATGCGGCTTATTCTTACTCTTTGTCTTTCTGAAGGTTTTGAGGGTACTTCTGGTAATGATGAGAGGAAGGAAAGAAAGTCAGATTTTGATAACTCAGAAGATGAAAGAAGGAAAAAATTCGGGTCTTTGAAGAAAAGGCAATAAATGCATCATCTAAATTCAGGCATTCTTTGCGAAGAAGAAGCAGGAGGAAGAGTGACAGCCAAGTCCTTTCAGTATCAATTGAGGATGTAAGGGATATTGAAGTACCACAAGCTGTTGATGCATTTCGTCAAGCTCTGATATTGGAAGAATTACTTCCTGCTAGACATGATGATTATCACATGTTGTTGAGATTTTTGAAGGCAAGGAAATTTGATGTTGAAAAAGCAAAGCACATGTGGGCTGAAATGCTTCAATGGAGGAAAGAATTTGGAGCTGACACAATTATAGAGGACTTTGAATATGCAGAACTGAATGATGTTCTAAAATATTATCCACATGGTTATCATAGTGTGGATAAGGAGGGAAGACCTGTCTACATTGAAAGGCTTAGAAAAGTTGATCCTCATAAGCTTATGCAAGTGACAACTATGGATCGATATATACGGTATCACGTAAAGGAGTTTGAAAGGTGCTTTATGATTAAGTTTCCAGCATGCTCTATTGCTGCAAAAAAGCATATAGACTCAAGCACAACAATTCTAGATGTTCAAGGCGTGGGTTTGAAGAACTTCAGCAAGACTGCACGAGAACTAATTGTGCGACTTCAGAAAATTGATAGTGATAACTACCCAGAAACATTATGCCGCATGTTCATCATTAATGCTGGTCCAGGTTTTAGATTGCCATGGAACACTGTGAAAGTTTTTCTAGATCCTAAAATAACTACAAAGATACATGTTCTTGGAACCAAGTACCAAAATAAGCTACTGGGAGTCTATGAAAACAGGTGTAGTTGACATGGTGAACACAGGAGACCATCAAGTTAATGTTCCTGAGTTCATTTTGGAAAGGAGGTTGTACAAGAAAGGTAAAGGCACTGGAGTCAAACTCTTTATCAAGTGGCAGTTCAAACCTATAGTTGTTGCTACTTGGAAAGACATACATGGTTATCAATTAGTTACCCTGATTTTGAGCTTGGGACAAGCTCAATCCGAGGGGGGGGGGGGGGGAAGGAGTTGTCAGGGACGTCGGCGTGATTCCACATCGTCGGAGTAAAATGCATTCATCAAAGTGTTCAGTTGTACTCAGTTGTTCTTGTTGTTTTTTGCTTGTAACTGTTTTTGAGTCTGTATCAGGTTTTTACGTGCTTATGCACTTTTTCATTTGAATGGGGAAGTGGCGGCTAGGCTTTTGTGTGTGTTGCACGGGTTGTTGGTACCTTTTGTACAGTAATGTAATTGCCACTGCTTCCTCTATAAAAACAAAGTTGTAATAACAAATTTGGGATGAATAAGATCAATCTAGTTTCTTACCCAAATCCTCCAATTTCCTAACCCTAGTTCTTGAGCTCCTTACTAATGGCGAATTCAATGGCGGTCAGGAATCCAACCCCTGACAAGAGCTCATCTTCTTCGTCTACAACGAGATCGAGATCTAGGGTTTGGAATATAAGGCGATGACAGGGCAGCGGAGATGGTGACGGCGGGAGCAAGCGGCAAAAGAGGGAGGGAAAGTGAAATAAGTTGAAAATGGGGAACTGGGGTTGGGGAAGTGTGATTTTCATTTTCCTTTTTTTTATCAGATACTATCTTAAACCACACTGGTGTTTATAAAAACGCCAGGATACTCCGGTGAAACTACCCAAACACCAAGGTAGTTTTGACGGGTTATTCCCCAAACACCGAGGGACATGTGAAATTATGTGCACATATAACTATATTTCTCAGACACAGTATATATAGTAAGTGAAATTAATCTTGTATTTGATTCTTCCTTTTGTATTTCAAATAGAAGAAGCAGTCATGTTTATTCTTGGTAAACGATAATGAATGGATGTGCTATATTTATTTTCTTTTGAGGGGCCGAAATCATAATATTTCTTTGCAGTCAATTAAGCTGAACGCTAATCGGGTTGTGGTGGGCACTATCCGTGGATTTGACCAGTTCATGAACCTTGTGGTTGACAACAAATTGGAAATTAAATGGCAATAAGAGGAATGAGATTGGAACAGTGGTATGTACCCCCTTCCAAACAAACCTACCCACCATTTTTTACAATAATTTTTTGTTTGTTATGTTTATGAGTAATGCTACACTAACTACAAATGTGACTATATTTTTTTTCACTATCTTAGATTATCTTTAGATGACACACTCCAATAGGTGGAAGAAGAGAGAGTAGGTGGAGAAACTCTCATAGGAGTTACCGTCTAAGATAGTGAATAAAATAGTAGTGAGAATGGTGGTGGACGAAACATTAGTCTGAAACTTATATTTGACTAGGAAGATGATGTAATTAGAAACTCCATGGGGGGTTTTAATATTAGACTATATGACTTGTGACTATAACTCGTATTTAATTTGCTATATAAGGTGTTTTAATCAAACAGTTATATTAGGTTGTTCAGACACCCTTGACCAGTAATTTACTCAGTTTTCATTGATGTGCCTTGAATTGTTGTGCATGACTACTTAACTTTGCACCGAAAAGCATGCATTATAAATCTTCTCATATTGCTAAGCTTGATATTTTGATGCTGCATATTCTTATTCTCCTTTATATACGTTGGAAATATTTTGGCAGATTTTCCGGACCTGATTTCAGTGGGCTCCGACCACCGGCGGTGCCAGAAAGTGATTGGACTACGTTCCTCTCATCAATTACTATTCCGTAATGTACTCGTTTGCCAAAAACGAATTCCGCATGAATAAGAAATATTGGTCCAAAGTTGGGTACTCAAAATGTACTAACTTAGAAAATTGGAGAAAATGGATAGTCCCACGTTGAAAGTTGAGAAAGATTTCTCTAGTATATAAGCTAAAGAAATGGACTAAAGGGTGTAGCCCTGGGATTAATACTAACATATAGTGGAGAGAGAACCTAACCAAAGTTATAAACACACACACACGAACGCGCGCGCGCGCTCGACCCGGTTTGGTCTGGTTCTGGCTAAACTATTTTTTGCCCCGCTGCAAATTTTTTCTTGGATCCAGTTTCTCTCCCTTCTGTTGAGGCATTGGGAATTCTGTAACTGGTGTCATAACTCTGTAACAGCAGAATAATGGATCCATCAGTTACGCTTTTGAGCCATTACTCTGCTGTTACAGAGTAATGGATCCATCAGTTACGTCTTTCATCTCCTCTTCTTCTTCTGAGTCTGTCTGAGAGTGCAACACAGCTGCTGGTTCGCTGGTGTCTCTGAAGCTTGGATGTTGCTCTTCAGAGAAGGTAATATAGTTATATCCTGAGAAGCAGTTCGTCAAGAACCGTCACACTGCGGGGCGAATTTTGCTTTAAGGACAGAGATTTTGATATCGACTCTGTATTAGTTTTTGTCTGGTTTGAATCTCATTATCTGTAATTTTTCTTCTTCACAAAGATCATTAGAATTATTGTATTTTACGAAATTCTGTTTCTAACAATCTTAAAGCAAAAAAATTTTCCTCTATTTCTAACAGTTTTTGTGAAGACTTTTACAGGTTTTGTTTATCATTTCGGAAAAAAAAACAACATTCCAATTTTCTAACAGTTGAATTTTTAAATGTTTCAGAAAGAAAATGGAGGAAAAATAAATTGAGAATGTCAGTGGACAAAATCCTGTGACCCAAAATGTGACTGCACAACCGGTTGCGGCACAAACGGTTGTTCTGCCCACATATAACTGCGGGAGAAAAACTTGAAAAGTTCAATGGAACTGAATTCAAGAAGTGGCAAGAAAATATGCAGTTCTACCTGATCACCTTGAAGTTGGAATAGTTTCTGACTGAAACTGCCCCTGTATTGGCACCTGGAGCTATGAATGCTCACTCTGTTGCTGCTGTTGATGCATGGACTCAAAGTGATTATCTATGCAGAAATTACATCCTGAACGGATTGGTAGAGCCGCTCCATAATGTGTACTGTGTCTTCAAGACATCCAAACAATTGTGGGGGTCTTTGGAGAAGAAGTACAAAATCAAAGATGCTGGCTCCAAGAAGTATGTAGTTGGCAAATTTCTAGACTACAAGATGGTTGACTCCAAGAATGTTGTGAGTCAAATTCAGGAACTGCAAGTGATATTGCACAATTGCTGCAGAGAACATGATATTGTGTGAACCATTCCAGATTGCAGCATTCATTGAGAAGCTTCCACCTGGATGGAAGGACTTCAAGAACTATCTCAAGCACAAGCGAAAGGAAATGTCTCTTGAGGACCTGATTGTAAGGTTACGGATTGATCAGGACAATCACAAGGCTGACAAGTCCCATGGAAATAAGTTTATAGAAAAAGCCAATATGGTGGAGCACGAACAGAAGAGCAAAAAGAGGAAGTTCTTGCCACAGGGCTCGAACAAGAAGCCTGCTGCAAAGAGGTTTACTGGAAAATGCCACAAGTGTAGTAGGCTGGATCACAAGATATCTGAATGTCGCAGTAAGATGACATTCGTACTGGAACTAGAAAGGCGAAAGAGAATGAGAAAGCCCATGCGCACATAGCTGAGAACCAGTCCACTGGTCTCTCTAATATGGATATTTGTGCTGTTGTATTGGAGGTCAATTTAGTGGGCAGCAATCCTCGTGGGTGGTGGTATGATACTGGAGCCACAAGCACATCTGCTCGGACAAAGAGATGTTCACTTCATACCAGAAATGCAACAAGGATGAACAGTTTTTCATGGAAAATTCTTCCACTTCCAGGATTGAAGGAATAGGGAAGATAGTGCTGAAGATGACTTCTGATAAGGAACTAACACTAACCAATGTGTTGCACGTTCTGAATATTCGTAAGAACCTAGTCTCGGGATCTGTGCAGAGCAAGAATGGATTTAGGGTCATTCTTCCTTCTGACAATTTTGTACTTTCAAAGAATGTGGTGTACTTGGAAAATGTTCAAATTCAATGTAATGATAGTCATCCCAAAATCTGTTGTTTTTGTTGTTCCCAAAATTAATGAAATGAATCATGTTGCTTATGTTGTTGAGTCTTCTTTTGTTTGGCATGAAATATTAGGCCATGTTAATTTCAATTCTCTGCGTAGATTAATTAACATGATTTTACTACCAAAATTTAAGGTAGACAACTGCGACAAATGTGAAGTTTGCACAGAAGCCAAACTCACTAAAACTCCATCCCGTTCTGTAGAAAGAAATACTAAAACTCTAGGTTCAATTCACACGGATCTGTGTGATTTAAAATTTGTGCAAACTAGAGGCGGTAAAAGGTATTTTGTGACATTCATAGACGATTGTACAAAATACTGCTATGTATACTTGTTACATAGCAAAAATAAGGTCTTGGATAAATTCAAGGAATATAAGCAGGAGGTTGATATCAACTTGGCAAAATGATTAAAATCGTTAGGAGTGATAGAGGAGAAAAATATGATGCACCGTTTAATATGTTCTACTCTGAACATGGAATAGTTCTTCAGACCACTGCTCCTTACTCACCTGAATCAAATAGTACAGCCGAGCGCAAGTACCAAACTCTAAAGGAGATGATGAATGCCTTATAGTTGAATTTTGGGTTACCCCAAAACATGTGGGGGGAAGTGTTGCTGACTGCCAACTATATTCTCTATAAAATACCTCACAATAAAACTGGAAAGACACCATACGAACTGTGGAAAGGTAATGTACCTTCGTATAAATACCTCAAAGTGTGGGGGTGTCTAGCAAAGGTAGCAATATCTAATCCCAAACAGGTCACAATAGAACCTAAGACCATTGATTGCATATTCATAGGCAATCCACACCATAGTAATGCATATCGGTTCTTGGTATATAAATCGGATATACCGGACGTGCATGTGAATACAATAATGGAATCAAGGAATGCTTCCTTCTTTTAACACGTGTTTCCGTTCAAGGATGCTATGTATCCCAAATGTACACGTGAACAAGGGAGTGCAAGTACTTCGGTTGATGAACCAGGAGATGATAATGATGAAGCTAGACGAAGTAAATGGGCTAGAACATTAAAGTCATTTGCTCCTGACTTTGTAACGGCCTTTCTGTTAGAGAATGAGCCTAGAACATTCAAGGAAGTCATGTCTACGCCTGATTCTCCTATGTGGAAGGAAGGAATCAAAAGTGAAATAGACTCCATCATGCAAAATTATACATGGGAGTTGGTCGATTTGCCTTCTGGATGTAAAGCTCTATGATGCAAATAGATTTATAAATAGAAATTGAAACCAGATGGTTCAATAGAGAAACATAAGTCTAGACTTGTGGCATAAGGATTTAGGAAAAGGGAAGGCCTAAACTTCTTTGATACTTATTTTCCGATCACGAAAATAACTTTCATAAGAATGCTGATAGCTAATGCAGCTTTACGCAACCTCGAAATACATCAAATGGATGTCAAAATCGCATTTCTAGATGGGGATTTAGAAAAAGAAATATACATGAAACAACTAGAGGGTTATGTAGTTCCTGGACAGGAAAACAAGGTGTGCAGACTTGTAAAATCCTTGTATGGATTGAAACATGCTCCAAAGCAATGGCATACAAAATTTGACAATGTTATGATGTAAAATGGTTTCAAAATAAATGAATGTGAAAAGTGTATCTACATCAAAGATACTCCAAATGGATACATTCTGGTTTGTCTGTATGTAAATGACATGCTCATTATTGGTAGCAATAATGACATTATCAAACAAACTAAGAAGATGCTTAGTGGTAAATTTGATATGAATGATTTCTGAGTTACAGATGTCATACTAGGAATCGAAGTTTCTAAGACATCTAAGGGAATTACTTTGTCTCAAACTCGTTACGCTGATAAGGTACTTGAAAGATTCAAGAATTACTCCAACGGGATTGCCAAAAGTTCTGTGGATCCCAATCTTCACTTGTCCAAAAATACAGGAGACAGTATATCACAATTGGAATATGCACGTGTAATTGGTAGTCTAATGTACATAACAAATTTTACAAGATTGGACTTAGCTCATTCAGTAAATGTACTGACCCGCTACACAAGTAATTCAGGACGAAGTCACTGAAAAGGAATAACTAGAGTATTGAACTACTTGCGACATACTCAGAGTTATGGACTGCATTACACCAGATATCTAGCAATACTAGAAGGCTACAGTGATGGCAACTGGATATCAAACTCTAAGAATTCAAAGTCTGCTAGTGGGTATGTCTTCATTCTTAGTGGTGCAACTATGTCATGAAAATCCTCTAAACAAACAGTATTGGCCAGATCCACCATGGAATCTGAGTTTATTGCTTTCGACAAAGTGGCAGAAGAAGCAGAATGGATTCGGAACTTTTTAGAGGATATTCCTATGTGGGAAAATCAGTGCCTGTTATATGTGTACACTCTGACAGCCAATCGGCTACAACAAGGGTACTGAGTTGTATGTATAATGGTAAGTCTCGTCACATCAGAAGGCGACACAAAACCATTAGACAATTGTTCTCAAATGGAATAATCTCTATAGAGTATATAAAATCGGCTGACAACCTAGCGGATCCATTTACTAAAGGTTTGTCACGAGAGTAGGTTGTGAGATCATCAAGAGGAATGAATTTAAAGCCTATGACGAAAGAGGATACCTGATGGAAACCCTACCTAGGTGACTGGAGATCCTAAGATCTATGTTCAAGGGATAACTAAATCTTGTTGAATCAACGTGAGCACTGAGAGATTAAAATCTTGTACCCATTCTTAGGATGATAAACAGTACTACATGTAAGGGGTTAGGATAAGCTTGACTTTTAATGATTCCCATAGCTTTGAAATAAAAGTGGGGTATGGCAGGATACTTTTTATGGGCAATCACATTGTGAGTGTGAAATGGGGTCTTTTCTAGGAGAATGAAGAGATGCTACATTCTCCAAGTTCACTCACGATTAACCAGGGTTGTTCAAGGCCAAAATGAATACAACAAGAGAACCTAGTTCTGTGAGGAGATGAAACTGTGTGATAGTTATTGTCTAGGTTCACATCAAAGTCTGGTAGTTCAAGACATCATGTTCACTACCTGGTCAAGTGAATCCGATGGCTACTTACTAGGGGTGGTTCAAAGTTGAAAAATTACAACCATTCTGGATGCAGTGATTTTCCGATTGTACTCTCAATGTCTTTTCTGTCATGTCTGCATTGCATAGTCTGGTAATTTCCATTCATATGGGAGATTGTTGGAAATAATTTTGGCAGATTTTTCGGGTCTGATTCCGGTGGGCTCCGGCCACCGACGGCACCGGAAAGTGATTGGACTGCGTTCCTCTCGTCGAGTACTATCCGTAATGTACTCATTTGCCAAAAACGGATTTTGTATGAATGAGAAATATTGGTCCAAAGTTGGGTACTCGAAATGTACTAAATTAGGAATTTGGAGAAAATTGATAGTCCCACATCGAAAGTTGAAAAAGATTCCTCTAGTATATAAGCTAAAGAATGGACTAAAGGGTGTAGCCCTGGGGTTACCACTAATGTGTAGTGGAGAGAGGACCTAGCCAAAGTTATAAATACATACGCGCGCTCCTGGCCTGGCCTGGCTCCGGTTTTGGTTTGAACTATTTTTTGCCCCGCTCCGTATTTTCCCTTGGATCCAGTTTCTCTCCCTTCTGTTGAGGCATTTGGAATTCTATAACTGGTGACATAACTCTATAACAGCAGAATAATGGATCCATCAGTTACGCTTTTAAGGCATTACTCTGCTGTTACAAAGTAATGGATCCATCAATTACGCCTTTCATCTCCTATAAGTCCAATCAATTTTGTATGTTATTTTACACTGTTTTAATTTTGCAATCTCTTCTTCTTCTTCTGAGTTTGTCTGAGAGTGCAACACAGCTGTAGGTTCACTGGTGTCTTGAAGCTTGGGTGCTGCTCTTCACAGAAGATAATACAGTTGTATCCTAGGAAGCAGTTTGTCAATAACTGTCACACTACGGGGCGAATTTTGCTTTAAGGACAGAGATTTTGATCTCGACTTGTATCAGTTTTTTTTTGTTTGAATCTCATTATCTGTAATTTTTCTTCTTCACAAAGATTATTAGAATTATTGTGTTTTACGAAATTCAATTTCTAACAATATATTCCTTAAAATGTGTATTACAATTTTGTAGAAAGAAAATTGTGGCAGACGAATATATCCTCTTTTTTGTTGCGTATAAAGTAATGCATTGTTGGGAAGTAAAGTTCAAAATATCTTTCCAAACACCCCCACCTCAAAATTACCCCCCCCCCCCCCCCCCTCTCTCTCTTTTCTGCTCACTATCTTACTGCTGAATCACCGAAATCTGAAAAATTTTCGGACGAACGCCTAAGGCTCCTTTTTTCTATCATCATGAACAATGTTGATCAACCTATTAGTGCGTAGATACAATTTTCATACATCACTTGTGTATATCTTTCTTTGTTTGGTGTGGTATAAGGTACTTCAATTGTATCTCAAATGTCTCAACTAAGTCAACTCTCAACACATCACCCTTCTGGTATGCAAATTATTCAACAATTTGTATTACTATACTCAATTTAAGCTTTTGATTTTATTTAAGAGTAAAATATAAGTTATCAAATTACAAAAATATCTTTATATTACTAAAGATATTTAAAGCCCAAAAAAAGGCTATCGACGCCGAAGAAAGGAAAGGCAGCGGCGCGACGGCGTTCGACGGCGAAGAAAGGAGAGGGAGGCGGCGGGGAGGCGAAGGGAGGCAGCGGAAGGAGATTGGAGGGCGGCAAAGAAAGAAAAGGGAGACGGAGGTGCCGCGAGGGGAGGCGGCGATGCAGCGTTCGACGGCGGCTGTTCGGCGAGGAAGGGGAAGGGGAAACAAATTGTGTCATGAGGTTTTGAAGGAGAAGCCAGAAATTGCTCTGGAGGGCTTCTATCAAAGATCCTTTTTCTTCACTAAAATTAAGCTACTTCTCCTTCTGTTGAGTTTTTCAAAGGTTGCGTTTGGCCTAGATTCTTCTTTTAAAGGAGAAGAAAAGCTAATTTTAAGCTGGGCCAAACGCAACCTAAGTGCTTTCTTGTCTAGGTTAATAAGCTAACAGATTCATATTAATTAAGTGCTTTCTAGTCTAGGTTAATAAGCTAACAGATTCATATTAAGTGCTTTCTAGTCTAAGGTCAATAAGCTAGCTATGATTAAAAGCCCTTTCCTTCTTCAACTCGTTTCCTTCTCAATTTTCTCCTTTTTGTTGGCGTAGAAATATGTAGAGGACAATCCATGCCTAATTCTCAAGGCCTAGGCAATCTTGGCTGCTGCTTTTTGAAATAGTGCTTATACTAGGCTGCTCCATTCCTTCGCTGTCACGTCCCGCTTCCCAAAATACGAAATACGAGTACGTAACGTAGGCCCAGCGAATGATGCAAGCACCATCGATAAGCTGTACCAGACTAACTCAGCAATATGAAAGAATAAACACAATGACACAAGAAAGATAAAACCACATGAATCAAAGATAACTTCAATAATAAATGAAATAATCCAACAATAATAATATCCAACATCTGGGATAAAAACAAACTCCGGGTCGTAAAGCCCAAAACAAAGTACAATGTCATAACAATAATCAAGAAATAATCTAGTGGTAATTAAATTTAAGCACTGCAATTTAGCTCCATCTCTAGAATCGTTGCTCACTAATTCCTTTTAGTATAGTTCCTTCAGTACCTGTAAATTCTTGATCTAAAAACAAAGAAAATAATGTCCGTAGAGCAAGTCGTGGACAACAAGTAGAGCAAAGCAGAGAACAAAGGAAGTATGTATATTAAAGAAAAAGGGACAGGGTCAAAGTCAAATAACAAAGCAAAGGTAGGCAATAATATCAAAGGTCTACAAATAATCACACATTTAATGAGTGATATCAAGTCAAGTTCAATACAGGATCAAGAATGAGATGTCAAATGCAGGTTAGTAATCATTTTATTAGCCTATCTAGTGCATGTACTACTGCATTCCACTCCACAAGTTCGGCACTAGTACACAATGAACGCTTTAGACTGATGGTGAATTTACGGACCGTGTACTCGACATTGATAACAATAATTTACAATCAATAATTAACAATCAATCATTTGCAATTAATACTTCTCCTTCCAATCAATATTTCTCCTCCTTCCATGTCAAGTATTCATGCAAGCATAAAGGCCTTTACCGAGTACATTTTTCGATCATTCACTACCAAGTCTACCCATAATACCCCGTCTTGTTAATAGTTTATTTTCATCCTGTGTGAGTAGGGCTGCAATCGAGCCGAGCCGAGCCGAATACCTTCAAGCTCGAGCTCGGCTCGTTTACGAAACGAGCTCAGTTTTGAGCTTGAGCTCGGTTCGAGGCGAGCTTTGAACGATCTTTGACCGTATTCGAGCCGAATAGCTCGCGAGCTTAGCCTAAAAATTAAAAAATAAAAACCCAAGCTCGAGCTCAGCTCGTTTACGAAATGAGCTCAGTTTTGAGCTCGAGCTCGGCTCGAGCCGAGCTTTGACCGAGCTTGAGCCGAATAACTCGATTCGTTTGCATCCCTGTATGTGAGCATGCAAGAAGGTGTCAATATTGTATTATGCTAGGTGTGACTAATTATACTCATTACAAGTAAAGCAAAAGGCATTCATATTAAAACAACACAATCCATAAAATCAGGACAACATGACATTTTGTACAAAAACACATATTACAGCAACTACGGAGAAGCAAATCTGGATCCGTCAGAAATTCTAGAGTGTAGACTCTCTGCCGGTTCCAAGGAATATATATATACGACATATGAAAGCTACAGGAACTGGGGTGAAAGTCCTTTTCTTTTCAAATTTTATGTTCAGGCAGCAAGTTGTAAATTGTGTTCACCTATTTGTTTCAGGTCAGAAAACTCATCAATTAAATCTATAAAAGTTCAGGGTCATTTCTACACATCTCTAGTCATAGCTAGATTTATTTCAGATTTTTATTCTACTGTTAACATGCTCAAATAAATTATGGAACAGAAAGATACGCATGCATTTGTAAATATGAAAATTCTGACATAGTCGTACTAAAATGATGATATCTAATAGGTTACACATCGGAATTCAAATTCGTAAAATGGGTAGTAAACTAGACATATGGAACTAAATTTCATGTTGAGAAAGTTATTTCAAAATGCAACAGAAAGATGGTCGAAAATCTGATTCAAAAAGGTACAAACGGCAGTCCAAAATTTATTTTGATATGAATAGGCAACAATTTCATCATACAATCATACAATTCATGCTAATTAATAATCAAAGTGATGCTAGATGTTTAACATGCATATTTCCAGATTTAAGATGCAATTTCACAGCCATGGTAATCAATTCATCAAATCAATTCAATCTAACATGTTCAAATCATCAAATAATCTACAACTTGGATCTAGTTATTTTTCATGTAAATGTGCATATGCAAGAAACAATGGGAACTATGTTTTAGATCAAAGATGTAAGCACGTTGTTAAGAGTATATCGGGTTAGCTCGTGTAAACCCTCAATACTTAACGAAATTCAAATAGCAGTACGATAAAAGAAAGGACTGGATCTACTTGCAGAGATCAAAGGATCATGAACAAAACAAAATACTAGTTCAGGAAGAGACTTGCCTTTTAATTAGTAGATTCAAATATTCAGAATAACGGGATGAGAATCCCGGGCGACAAACCATGATCACGAAATTAAGCTAGCACGTGCGAGCTACGTGCAAAAAGCGAACAACAATCAGCAAAATAGCGGATCCAAAAGTAGCACACAGCAAACACAACCTCCCTCCTCAAAACAAACACAAAACACCGATCCCAACTCCCACACACACGAACACCAAACACCAACTCCACGGAGCCTCTTCTTCTCAATCGCGACAGAAAAGGAGAGAGACGGCGGGAGGCGAAGACGGCGACTACGACACCCACAGCGACGGCAGCGACGATTGACGATGGCGACACTGCGATCGGGAAGCGACGATAGCGACCAGGGCTTCGACGTCGAGCGAACTCTATTTCGCTCCGAAACAGAGGTGGCGAAACGGCGGGGCGTTCGAGGCTTCGACGTCGACGACAATGAGAGGCAAGGGATCTTCGGTGGTTGAGAGGTGAACGGAGAGGGTGAAGGTGAGGGACGATGAGGTGGATAGCGGCGATGGTGAGCGGCTGTGGTGGGTTCGGTGAGAGTTTGGGTTCGAAGGCGGTGGGGATGAGATGGTGACGGGGGTGATTGTGACGACGGAGGGCTAGGGTGATGAGGTCGAGGGTGGTGGTCGGAGACAGGATCAGAGAATGGATGGGGGCTTGGTTGGTAATTTGGGTTTAGTTGGAAACAGAAAGAGAGAGATGAGAGTCGGGGTGGGGAAGAGAGAAAGCGGCAGAGAGGGGGGGAGGATTAATTAGGGTTTGATAATGGGTATTTATAGGCGAGTAAGAAATTGGGGTTTTGGGTTGCGGGTTAATGGGTTTAGGGTACGGGTTTAGGCTCCAAGAAGAGAAAAACAAATAGGAATCAATGAGATGAACATATAGCAGAATAATTTAACTCAAAACATGAAGTGCAAAATTTGCAATGAATAAAAGAAATAGTAGAACTCAAGCCAAAAGAGCACGGAATGATCAAAAGAGAATAACAGAGCCCAAGAAAAGCAAAATAATAAAATTATAAAAAGAATTCCAGATTTAATAATCAAGAAAAGAAATTGTAACCCCTGTTTTTTATTTTGTGTATTTTTGATTGTATTTTTCGTTTTGGTGTATTTTTCTCTCTTGTATTTTTTTCTGAACTGTATATTGGAGTTGTTTTCAATATATTATTATTTTATTTCATTTTGAGCTCCTTGTGTTTGATTGATCGTCTCTTTTGTTTTGATTTTCACTATTTTGAACTTTCCCTCATTTTTGGTCTCGTTATCGTTATTTTTTATTTTTTCTCGTGGTGTTGTGGTGGCATTTTGGTTGTCTTTTTCCCACTCCTATTATTTTATCCCCTAATAAGATTTTCAAAGCCAAAGAAATTCCCAATCCTATTTGCATTCCTATTTCTAAATGACCCAAAATCCAAAACCCATTTGTAAACCTACTACAAATCCCTAATACCCACAACCCATTAACCCACATCCAAACCCTATATATAAACACTCCTCTCCACAAACCCTAAACCCTAACACTAATTTGCCTTTTCCAATACCCGGCCTCCCCATACTCTCTCCTCTCCTTGCGGCTACCCCATCCCCAACCCGACCAGCACCCAAGCCCAGGCCGGCCTACCCCAAGGCCGACAGCACCCCCTTCCCCCCTCCGGCCATCTCTCCACCTCCGGCAACACCTACAAACCCGAGCCCCTCCTTTCCTCCATTGCCGACCACTCACCACACCATCAACACAACTCCTTGCACCATATAAGCCTCCACTCTCTCGTGGTGATTCTCAAGTGGTCGCTAGCCACTTTGATCGTCTCTTGCATTGGAAGTTTGGTTCGTGTGGAGATTTTCGCTCTATTTGCTTGGATTCGCGGATTAGCAGATTTCGTTCGTGGGTTTTGCTTCTTTTCTCGTTTGCATCGTTCTTCATTCCCAAATTAAGGCAAGTAACTTGTACTCCAATTCATTTGTTTGATACAAGTCACAAAGTTCACCTATAGTGTAGTTGGGTCTAGAGACAACTCTTGATTGTATTTTCCTTGATGGGTTTTGTCTCTATTGTGATAATTTGGCCATAGATGACTCACGACACAATTTGAATATGAGACAACCTAGGATTCACCCGTTCTTGATTTGATTCATGCATGTGAGACTTTGGTGAGAGTTGGTGTTTTGGCTGAGACCCAAATGATATATTTGGTGTGGACATGTTTTATAACCCTAATTCATGATGTTTAGACAATTGGTAGACTCGATTTTAAGTATGGATGTGTTTGGATCAATTTTCTTGAACCTATGTTGATTTTGTGTTTAGGGGAAGAATCTGTATTTTGGTACTACTCTGTTTTGTTTGTTGTTTTCGACTGTGCTACAGTAAGTATCTTGATTTCGGTATAACACACGAGTTTTAGATAATTTCGTCTATTTTCAAACCCCTCTGACCTTGCTTGGTTTTGATTTCGTATGACTGAGTTACGGCTGTTCTAGTACAGAGGTGTCGAACTTTTCCAGATTTTGTTTTTCGGTAATTTTGATAGCAAACTATTTTCAAGAACCATGCTATACACATTATTTTGATTTGAAACTTTGTCCAGTATTTTCTTTATTAAGTTAGGGATTACCCAGAATTTTGGTGAATTTTATTGACAAGTTTTATGTGATGTTTCATGCTCGTTTATAAAATCTAGACGTGCTGTATCTTGCTCGCTGTTCTGTAAAGAATCTTATTTTCACTCTGATTCCTTTTACTGTATGAAAAATGTTTGTGAAATAAGAAAGTTATTATATTCTATCTATTTTCATATCCCTTTGGCGGAATTGGATTTCGTTTCACTGGTTGCGAGATATCTTAGTTTTCGTACAGCAGTGTTGGGATTTCCAGATTTGCTAAACTATGTTTTCTTGATGCTTTCATATTTTTGATGACTGGTCTATTCTTACTGGAATATTATAAAAGTTTATATTTTGATTCTAGACATATAGGGGAATACCCCCGATTTGTCCTAGATTTAATTGAGTGGTTTTGATGCTGTTTTTCTGACTGAGAATTCGTTTTCCTGATTTCTTACTGAACATGTTTTCTGTTTTCGAATCTGTTTTGAGTTATGATGTTGTGAAGTACTATGTGACTTATTTATATTCGCTGGATTCGTGTGAAAGTATATTTTGCAGATCCTTTGACGGATCCAGATTTGCATTTCTGTAGCAACAAGAATCACTGTTTTAGTACTGTACTGTCATGCTGTCCTGAATATGAACATACACTATTTTGCTCATTTATGTGACTGTATAATATCTATGATTGTTTATTTGATTCCCTGAACCTAATAATGATTATACCATGTTAGTTTGAAACTATTTCGTACACATCATGCATGTTTGATGACCATAATAAAAATAACCAAGCCGGGGTTTCTTAAGGGAAGATCTAGTAGTGGAAAATATGAAAACATGTACTTGGAAGGGAACTAGTGTACCGTATTGTTACTGTTACTGTTGCTGTTACTATTACTGTTACTTTTTTGCTACTGCTACTGTTACTATTACTGCTACTACTACTGTTACTGTTACTGATACCTGAGTACACTGCCCCATCATGGTCCACTATGAAATCTAAAAGTAAAACTATTTGTTGTAACAACCATGTAGTAAAAACCGGGATGCATGAAGAGCAACCTAGCTAGTAATATACACAAGACTGTAAGAACATAAAAACTGATACTGTTAAACTGATACTGTTAGACTGATACTGATAGACTGATACTGTTAGGCTGATACTGTTAGACTGATACTGTTGGACTGATACTGTTATACTATTACACTAACATACTGAGCTTACTGTTACCAGACACTGTTAGTTGCCATATGACACTGCATTTGACATAAAACTTCTGTACTGTTAGGATACCATGCTAGTTATTACTATTGATGCATTATGTCATGCAATTAGTTAGTTTTCCCATGTGCTTATATCCTACATTATTTGTGACCCGCGACTTACAATTGACGGGTACTTATTTTCTTCTTTTTCTCCTTCTCCTGCAAATTTACTAATTGCATATCAGGATGGACGACTGCCAGATGGTATTGGCGAGATGATGTATTAGTGCTGGAGTTCTGCATATTTATTATTATTATTGTTGCTTGAACTTGAATAAAAGTGTATTTGATTTCTTGGATATTTATTTGTATTTGGGCGATGTGACCCAGGATATTTGACTTGTCCAGACTCTGATTTGTTTGAGAATATTTTATTTTGTTTCAAGTAAATTTCTGTTGGTAACTCGTTTCAATTATGCATGTTGGTTGATACTTTTGCTTCCGACTCTCATTATTTCTGTGATGTGTTGTGATGATTCTTGAACAACTTATGGATTATGAAAATCATTCACTGAGCTTTTATTACGTATCCATATTCCGTATTCTTTTTGGAAAGCGGGGCGTGACAGGGTTTTTTGTGGTATCTGAGCTCCAGGTTTGGCTAATGTGTTAGTTGCTTAATATATTAGACAAGCTTGGCTCGAACTGGGATCTGCACAATATTTCACCAACCATGCATACATAAATGAAATTTATACCAACTTTGATTTTGGACGCTAATTGTTTTTGTTTTTGTTCAGACTATGGCTCCCAGAGGTTCTACTTCTCAGTCGTAGGTTGATCTGATTGAGGCTGTCACTACATTGCTTGAGCGGCTGATTAATCAGCAGCAAAACCACAGTGATCTTGTGATGGCTGCCCGAATCTGCCGATGAAGCTGCCTGGGTTCCGCCTCCTGTTGTGCCTGTGCAGGCAAATCTTCCGCCTCGCCCAGGGACAGTTACAGATTTTATGAGGCTGCATCCCGACCGTTTTTCTGATACAAAGACGCCTTTGGAGGCTGAACAGTGTAGGGATGGGCATCGGTCGGTATCCGACCTAATATGGACCATCCACCACCAATCCAAAGAAGATCGGTTTTTAATTTTCTCATCCGCAACCAATCCGAGCCTTAATTGGATCGGTTTGCATCCAAGCCGATTAAGCTCGGTTTGGATTGGATTGGATGGTCAGTTTGGCGTGCTAATTTTCACCTTCAACATCATTCATAATTTTGTTGAAATTTAAAAGATCAACTTCAATCAAAGTTAAGAAACAACCTGCTATTTGTTATTCAGAAATGAATTTAAAATGAAGATTCATAAAACCACATGTTGTTAATGAATTTTGCACTAATTGTTTGAGATTATGACGTTTAAATGGGTGAGATAAACTACTTTTTGACCTGCATACTTCTGTAATCTTAGTTTATTATCATAAAAGAAACATTAATAATCATAACTAATTGAATTTCAGGTACATTAAAAAAAGATTTAGAAAACAATTTCTGCTTGACTTGATTAAAGTAACTACTAAATGTTAACGTCAACTTCATGATTCTATTAAGTTGGGCCACACTATAAATCAAGCATTTCTGAACAACATAACACACAGGATTATGAAGAATCAAAATATAGGTAGAAAAGTTGCTCAGTTTGAATTAAAGAAATAAAAGAAGACTGTTTGTATCCTCAAGAAAATGAGAAATGACTATTTTTATATTCAAGAAATTAAAGGAGAACTATATTTTTTATGGACTTATGCATAGAGGTACGGTCGGTTCGGTTTCATCAGTTATTTGAAAGCCTCATCCAACAACCGAACCGGTCCATTTGGTTATTGAAGATCAAGAACCGAGCCAATCCAAACCCCCAATTGGTTCAGTTAAAAACCAGTCGGTTCGGGTTGGATTGGTTTGGATTGGTCGGTTCGGATAATAGTTGTCCACCCCTAGAACAGTGGTTGATCCGGACTGAGCGCTTGTTGTTAACGGCTCGTGTTGCCGAGGCTGATCGGGTGGACGTTGTTTCCATCCAGCTGGTGAATTTGGCTCATATCTAGTGGATGGCCGAGTCTGAGCGCCTTGAGAGGCCTATTGCTTGGGCTATTTTCACTCTGGGATTCTTGGAGAAGTTCTTCCCCAGTAGTACTCGAATTGAGATGGAACAGCAATTCCTGGCCCTAAAACAGGTTAAGTCATTATTCCATCTCGGATTTGTTACATAATTGTTCATGTAATGTTGTAACATGGACTTTCTTGCAACAGGGCTCCAGGTCAGTGGATGAGTATGCAGCTGAGTTTACTAGGCTTAGCTGCTTCGATGCCGTTCTCGTGGCAACAGAAGAGGATAGGGCTCGTAGATTCACAAATGGGCTTGAGCAGGATATCAAGTCGCATCTTGTCTCTCTTCGCTTGCTTACTTACACTGAAGCTCTTGAGACAGCTCGAGCTCAGGAGTAGATCGTGGTGGTTTGGTTCCTTCTCCACGGAATGTTCTGCATTCTGCTGCTAGGCCTTCTGGTGATCCTGTTCGGAGGCTTGTCCCATCCCATCCGGTCAGGACAGCTCCGTATCCTTCTGCTGGCTTCCAGAAGGGTGGTTTTTGCGATTTCTGTCAGATGTCTGAGTATGAGCGTAAGAATTGTTGGCGCGTCAACCGCTGGTGCTTTAGGTGTGGCGCCGCTGATCATTCTGTGCGTGATTGTCCACAATAGCAGCAGGTGGCTCTTCCAGCCAAGGGTCTTGTTCAGTAAGCAGGCCCAGCTAGTGGTCCAGTTAGGCCACCGCTTCCTCCTCAATGCCAGATTGTCGGTCAGAGGATCGCTGTTCCGAGGAGAGGTTAGGCTTTCAACTTGACTGATACAGATGCTGAGACGGCTGAAGGAGTTGTGGCAGGTATATCTTGTTTTGTTGTTTTGTTGTTTTGTTCCGCTTGTTTTATTTCTTTTAGTCTTGCTTTGCTTCCTTTTGCTATTTCCCTGCATTGTTGTTTTTCTCTCACCCTTAATTGTCTATGCTTTCTCCTTGTCTTTGATTCCTTTTAGGTATCATCCTTGTTTGCTCTTTTCCTGCCTATGTTCTTTTTGATTATGGGGCAACCCATTCTTTTGTCTCCTCTCGATTTGTCGCTAGCCATCAGTTGAAGAGTAGCAACATGTCAGAGGCTTGGAACATTGTGACAGGTGCTGGAGTTGTCATATGTTCCCGTTAGTCCAAGCAATATCCCATTATTATTGGGGACACAGATTTCAAAACCAACCTGATTATAATTGGAAATTCGGGATTCGACGTTATTCTCGGTATGGATTGGTTGGGTGAAGCCCATGACATTATTGATTGCCGTGCCAAGAAAGTTGTCTTCAGAATTTTAGATCGAGTAGAATTTGAGTTCCATGCCGGAGAGTCTTCTCTTGGCCGAGCAAAGATTGTAGTTGAACAGGTGGATCATGCGATGGAATTGCACTTAGGCTGTGAGGCTGCGCCTCTAGTAGTTCGGAATTTCTTGAATGTTTTTCCAGATGAGTTGCCTGGCTTACCCCCTGATAGTGAAGTGGAATTCGGTATTGATGTTCAGCCTGAAATAGCGCCGATATCAAAGAGTCCCTACAGGATGGCATCGGTTGAGCTGCAGAGCTTAAGGTGCAGATTCAGCAGTTCGTGATTTGGGTTTCATCAGACCTAGTATTTTGCCTTGGGGTGCTCCGGTCCTTTTTGTTGACATGAAGGATGGTAGTCGTCGACTGTGCATGGATTATCGAGAACTGAACAGAGTTACTGTGAAGAATCGGTATCCGTTGCCTAGGATCGATGATTTGTTTGATCAGTTGAGTGGGGCTGCTGTTTTCTCGAAGTTGGATCTTCATTCTGGATATCACCAAGTCAAGGTGAAGGCTACAGATATACAGAAGACTGCTTTCAGGACTAGATACGGGCACTATGAGTATCTTGTGATGCCATTCGGGGTCACGAACGCGCCGACTGTATTCATGAGTCTTATGAACCGGGTTTTCTATCAGTTCTTGGATAGATTTTTGGTGGTCTTCATTGATGATATTTTGGTGTATTTTCAGAATCGGGAAGATCATGTTGAGCATCTTAGAGTGGTTCTGCAGACTTTGAGAGAGAATCAGCTCTATGGAAAACTCAGTAAGTGCGAGTTTTGGCTCGACAGGGTTTCTTTCTTGGGGCACATTATTTCTGGCAACGGTATTTCTGTGGATCCTGCCAAGATTGTGGCTGTGAAGGATTGGCCTATTCCCAAGTAAGTTTCAGAGGTCAGGAGTTTTCTTGGTTTGGCTAGCTATTATCAGAAGTTCGCCCAGGATTTTTCGAAGATAGCAGGACCTTTGACTAAATTGACTGGGAAAGATCAGAAGTTTTGTTGGTCTGATGAGTGCAATGAGACTTTTGTTGAGTTGAATGACGTCAGCGCTTGTGTCGACTATTCCAAATGATTCAGGCAGATTTGTAGTTCACTGTGATGCTTCTGGTAAGGGTCTTGGAGCAGTTCTTATGCAGAAGGGCCGAGTTGTTGCATTTGCATCGAGTCAGTTGAGGCCGCATGAGAAGAACTATCCTACTCATGACTTGGAATTAGCGACAGTGATTTTTGCTTTGAAACTGTGGAGATATTATTTACTTGGGGACCGCATGGAGATCTTTACAGACCACAAAAGTCTCAAGTACGTTTTCACCCAGAAGGAGTTAAACATGAGGCAAAGGCGTTGGTTGGAACTTATGGCCGATTATGACATCAATTTGCAATACCATCCTGGTAAAGTAAACTTGATGCCAGATGCTTTGAGCATGAGACCAGCAGTTATGTTTCTTACTCAGCAGAGTGATCTCATTGAGCAGATGAGGAGGTTGGAGTTGGATGTTTTGTTGTCGAGTTCTGGTCGGAGTTTTCTTGCGCTCCAACTTCAGTCGTCTTTTGTTGAGCAGATTGAAGAGGCGCAGGCTAGTGATGCGCAGTAGCAGAATTTTCGAGCTGAGGTTGAGTCTGGGTCCAGGACGGAAATGGTTATTCATGCAGATGGTTCGCTTCGTTTTGGTTCCCGATTGTGTGTCCCTAAGGGTGAAGTTCGTCAGAGGTTGCTTGAAGAAGCTCATCAGTCTTCGTATTCTATCCATCCTGGCAGTACTAAGATATATCGAGATTTGAAGCTTCATTTTTGGTGGCATGGTATGAAGAGGGTTGTTGCTCGGTTTGTTTCTCAGTGTTTGGTCTGTCAGCAGGTTAAGGCAGAGCATCAGAGGACCGCTGGACTTCTTCAACCGCTTTCTATTCCGGAGTGGAAGTGGGAACATATCACTATGGATTTTGTGACCGCTTTACCGAGGAGTCTAAAGGGTCATAATGCTATTTGGGTGATTGTTGACCGTTTGACGAAGAGTGCTCACTTCATTCCTTTTCGTGTCGGTCGTCTACTGAGAGCCTAGCTGAGAGGTATATGCAAGAGATTGTTAGACTTCATGGGGTTCCAGTCAGTATTGTATCTGACAGGGATACGAGATTCAGATCTCAGTTTTGGGAGAGTCGTCAGAACAGTTTGGGGAGCAAATTAAAGTACAATACAGCTTTTCATCCCCAGACTGATGGACAGTGAGAGTGGACTATTCAGATTCTTGAGGACATGTTGAGGTCCTGAATGCTTCAGTTTGGTGGGTCTTAGGAGGATCATTTGCATCTCGTAGAGTTCTCATACAATAACAGCTTTCAAGCCAGTATTAAAGCTGCTCCATTCGAGGCACTCTATGGGTGGAAGTGTAGAATGCCAGTGTGTTGGGATGATATTTGTGAGAGGAAGTTGTTGGGTCCGGAGTTGATCACCAAGATAGTGGATGTTGTGGTTCAAATCAGGAAGCACTTGCAGGCATCTCAGGACAGGCAGAAGCGATGGGCCGATGTTCATCGGAGAGCTTTGGAGTTTGTTGTTGGTGACCATGTTTTCCTTAAGGTATCACCTTGGCGTGGTGTCATTCGGTTCGGTGGCGGGGGCAAGCTTAGCCTGAGGTTTATTGGACTGTTTGAGATTTTGGAGCGAGTAGGCAAGGTGACCTATCGTCTTGCATTGCTGCCAGCTTTATCAGGAGTGCACGATGTCTTCCATGTCTCACAGCTCAGGAGGTATATCCGAGATGAGAGCCACGTGATCGACTATTCTGAGTTGACCGTTCGGCCGGATTTGACTTGTGAGATTCCGCCAGTTGCTATTGTGGATCGGCTATTGTGGATCGGTGGGAGAAAGTGCTTAAGAACAAAGTCATCAAGTTGGTTCGTGTTGCTTGGAATTCTCACTCGTCTGGTGAGTCGACTTGGGAGCTGGGGGAGGAGATTCAGCTGAAGTTTCCTTATTTGTTTGAGTAGTTTTGTTTTGTCTTTTTTTTTTTCTTTTGGGGTTACCCTATGTATCATTCTTTTGAATTTCGAGTACGAAATTTTTCTGTTAGGTGGGTAAGATTGTAACCCCTGTTTTTCATTTTGTGTATTTTTTACTGTATTTTTTGTTTTGGTGTATTTTTCTCTCTTGTATTTTTTTCTAAACCGTATATTGGAGTTGTTTTCAATATATATATTCATTTTATTTCATTTTGAGCTCCTTGTGTTTGATTGATCGTCTCTTTTGTTTTGCTTTTCACTATTTTGATCTTTCCCTCATTTTTGGTCTCGTTATCGTTATTTTTTATTTTTTCTCGTGGTGTTGTGGTGTTTTGGATTTCTTTTTCCCACTCCTATTATTTTATCCCCTAATAAGATTTTCAAAGCCAAAGAAATTCCCAATCCTATTTGCATTCCTATTTCTAATTGACCCAAAATACAAAACCCATTTGTAAACCTACTACAAATCCCTAACACCCACAACCCATTAACCCACATCCTAACCCTATATATAAACACTCCTCTCCACAAACCCTAAACCCTAACCCTAATTTGCCCTCTCCAATACCCGACCTCCCCATACTCTCTCCCTCTCCTTGCGGCTACCCCATCCTCAACCCGACCAACACCCAAGCCCAGGCCGGCCTACCCCAAGGCCGATAGCACCCCCTTCCCCCCTCCAGCCATCTCTCCACCTCCGGCAACACCTACAAACCCAAGCCCCTCCTTTCCTCCATTGCCGACCACTCACCACACCACCAACACAACTCCTTGCACCATATAAGCCTCCACTCTCTCGTGGTGATTCTCAAGTGGTCGCTAGCCAGTTTGATCGTCTCTCGCATTGGAAGTTTGATTCGTGTGGAGATTTTCGCTCTATTTGATTGGATTCGCGGATTAGCAGATTTCGTTCTTGGGTTTTGCTTCTTTTCTCGTTTGCATCGTTCTTCATTCCCAAATTAAGGCAAGTAACTTGTACTCCAATTCATTTGTTTGATACAAGTCACAAAGTTCACCTATAGTGTAGTTGGGTCTAGAGACAACTCTTGATTGTGTTTTCCTTGATGGGTTATGTCTCTATTGTGATAATTTGGCCATAGATGACTCACGACACAATTTGAATATGAGACAACCTAGGATTCACCCGTTCTTGATTTGATTCATGCATGTGAGACTTTGGTGAGAGTTGGTGTTTTGGGTGAGACCCAAATGATATATTTGGTGTGGACATGTTTTATAACCCTAATTCATGATGTTTAGACAATTGGTAGACTCGATTTTAAGTATGGATATGTTTGGATCAATTTTCTTGAACCTATGTTGATTTTGTGTTAAGGGGAAGAATCTGTATTTTGGTACTACTCTGTTTTGTTTGCTGTTTTCGACTGTGCTACAGTAAGTATCTTGATTTCGGTATAACACACGAGTTTTAGATAATTTCGTCTATTTTGACCTTGCTTGGTTTTGATTTCGTATGACTGAGTTATGGCTGTTCTAGTACAGAGGTGTCGAACTTTTCCAGATTCTGTTTTTCGGTAATTTTGATAGCAAACTATTTTCAAGAACCATGCTATACACATTATTTTGATTTGAAACTTTGTCCAGTATTTTCTTTATTAAGTTAGGGATTACCCAAAATTTTTGTGAATTTTATTGACAAGTTTTATGTGATGTTTCATGCTCGTTTATAAAATCTATACGTGCTGTATCTTGCTCGCTGTTCTGTAAAGAATCTTATTTTCACTCTGATTCCTTTTACTGTATGAAAAATGTTTGTGAAATAAGAAAGTTATTATATTCTATCTATTTTCATATCCCTTTGGCGGAATTGGATTTCGTTTCACTGGTTGCGAGATATCTTAGTTTTCGTACAGCAGTGTTGGGATTTCCAGATTTGCTAAACTATGTTTTCTTGATGCTTTCATATTTTTGATGACTGGTCTATTCTTACTGGAATATTATAAAAGTTTATATTTTGATTCTAGACATATAGGGGAATACCCCCGATTTGTCCTGGATTTAATTGAGTGGTTTTGATGCTGTTTTTCTGACTGAGAATTCGTTTTCCTGATTTCTTACTGAACATGTTTTCTGTTTTCGAATCTGTTTTGAGTTATGATGTTGTGAAGTACTATGTGACTTATTTATATTCGCTGGATTCGTGTGAAAGTATATTTTGCAGATCCTTTGACGGATCCAGATTTGCATTTCTGTAGCAACAAGAATCACTGTTTTAGTACTGTACTGTCATGCTGTCCTGAATATGAACATACACTATTTTGCTCGTTTATGTGACTGTATAATATCTCTGATTGTTTATTTGATTTCCTGAACCTAATACTGATTATACTATGTTAGTTTGATACTATTTCGTACACATCATGCATGTTTGATGACCATAATGAAAATAACCAAGCCGGGGTTTCTTAAGGGAAGGTCTAGTAGTGGAAAATATGGAAACGTGTACTTGGAAGGGAACTAGTGTTCCGTACTGTTACTATTTCTATTACTGTTAATTTTCTGCTAATGCTACTGTTACTACTACTGATACTGTTACTGATACCTGATTACACTGCCCCATCATGGTCCACTATGAAATCTAAAAGCGAAACTGTTTGTTGTTGCAACCATGTAGTAAAAACCGGGATGCATGAAGTGCTACTTAGCTAGTAATACACACAAGACTGTAAGAACATAAAAACTGACACTGTTAGACTGATACTGTTAGACTGTTACTGATAGAATGATACTGTTAGACTGATACTATTGGACTGATACTGTTATACTATTACACTGATATACTGAGCTTACTGTTACCAGACACTGTTAGTTGCCATATGACACTGCATTTGACATAAAACTTCTGTACTGTTAGGATACCATGCTAGATATTACTATTGATGCATTATGTCATGCAATTAGTTAGTTTTCCCATGTGCTTGTATCCTACATTATTTGTGACCCGCGACTTGCAATTGACGGGTACTTGTTTTCTTCGTATTCTCTTTCTCCTGTAAATTTACTAATTGCATATCAGGATGGACGACTGCCAGAGGGTATTGGCGAGATGATGTATTAGTGCTGGAGTTCTGCATATTTATTATTATTGTTGTTGCTTGAACTTGAATAAGAGTGTATTTAATTTCTTGGATATTTATTTGTATTTGGGCGATGTGACCCAGGATATTTGATTTGTCCAGACTCTGATTTATTTGAGAATATTGTATTTTGTTTCAAGTAAATTTCTGTTGGTATCTCGTTTCAATTATGCATGTTGGTTGATACTTTAGCTTCCGACTCTGATTATTTCTGTGATGTGTTGTAAGGATTCTTGAACAGTTTATGGATGATGAAAATCATTCGCTGGGCTTTTGTTACTTATCCATATTCTGTATTCTTTTTGAGAAGCGGGGCGTGACAGCAATAAAATACAATATATCCAAAATAGGGGTTACAAATCCTACCCACCTTACAAGCAGAATTTCGTCCTCGAAATTCGTACAAGAGGTACATAGGGCACACCCCGAACAAAACAAAACAACACTTCAAGCAAAACAACTACTCAAACAAATGAGGAAACTTCTCTCGAATGTCTTCCTCCAACTCCCAAGTTGACTCACCTGGAGAGTGAGGATTCCAAGAAACTCAAACCAACTTGATGACTCTATTCTTCAACACCTTCTCTCGACGGTCTAAGATAAAGACTGATCGAATTTCACAGGATAAATCCGGTCTCACAGAAAAATCTGAGTAGTCAACCACATGGCTGTCATCCCTGATGTATTTCCTGAGCTGAGAAACATGGAATACATCATGGACACGCACTAAAGCTGGCGACAACGCGAGCCTATAAGCTACCTTGCCCACACGTTCCACAATATCGAATGGACTGATGAACCAAGGACTCAACTTGCCCCCACCTCCAAAATGGATAACACCTTTCCAAGGCGATACCTTGAGGAACACATGCTCGCCTGCCTCAAACTCTAGAGGTCTACGACAACTGTCAGCCCACTTCTTCTGCCTATCCTGAGCAGCCTGCAAATGCCTCCGGATCTGAGCCACGGCATCAACTGTCTTCATGATCAACTCAGAACCCAAAAGTTTCCTTTCGCCGATATCATCCCAACAGACCAGCAATCTACACTTGCGCCCATACAAATCTTCAAATGGAGCAGCCTCGAGACTCACATGTTAACTGTTATTATCAGAGAACTCGGCTAAGTGAAGATGATTGTAACCCCTGTTTCTGCAAATACGTATTTTCTGTGTATTATCTGAGTTTGGGTTCTCCATAAAAAAATCATTTTCTTAAATTCATTTTACTTCAAATTTATTTTGTATCTCCTGTTAAAATACATTTCTTTTCATTAATTGTATTTACTGTTATTTTCAAACGATTTTCATATAATCCCATTTTTTTACATATGACCTTGTTATTGTTACTGTTCTTCTTCTTATTATTATTACTATAAAATCCTATTATATTTGCTAGTACTTGAGTATTAACTCAATGTATACTATTTGAGTCATTGTACTATTGTATTACTAATTATTATAATTGATTTAATTATTTAATTAACCTAGATCCTAATTGTTTTCCCTATTGGATTTTAAACCCAAAAAAACCTATACCCATCTTCTTATCGGATCTAAACCCAATAACCCAAAACCCATTCATACCATATATTTAATACTCTGTTAACACCCGCACTTAACCCTAATCTATCTTAACTCTAATTAACCCGTTGCCTACTGTTCTTCTTCCACCCCACCTTCGAGCACCTCCCGCTCGTCTTCTGCTTCGACTCCGCCGAAGTGCTCCGCTCATCCCTCTCTAATGTTTCTCCGAACAACAGAGCATCCACCGTCTTCGTCTTCCTCTAGGTTCTCGTCGAACCCATCAACACACCATGGCTGCCTCCACTCATCCTCCGAGCACCCATCGCAGCACCCCTCCGATCACCTCCGCTCTCATCCCTGTGCTCCTGCAACCTCCTCATCCTCGTCACCTCCCCTCGCCGACTTTTCTTTGTTTTACCCATCAAAACAGAGTCCCCCCCTCGAACCACCATCCTGTTGTCGAGGCTCTACCAGTCGACCATCGTCGACTACCCCTGAGTGCGCCGCCTACCTCGCCATCGCCGCATTCCACTGCACCCCTTGGCCCCGTCGTCGGAGCCAAGCCAGAGCCAAGCCCTTCGATGTTCCTGTTGGTTTTGATCATCTTGAACATGGGCCATTCGATCATCACTCCATTAGATCACAATCATCTTGATCTCATCAGATTTGGGATCTGATCTGATGGATCATATCTGGACCATCCGATCATCTTCATCACATCCTGATCTTGATCTCTTGATTTCAGCCGTTCGATTGTGTTCATGATCATCTTGTTCAAGATCCGTTCATTGGTATTGTGTTCGTACCCGGGAATCTGTTCCCATTATTCTCGTTCTTGCAACGTTCCTGTCGTCGACTATAAGGCAAGTAACTTGTATAATTTTCTATTGCATATACAAGTACTAAATACCGCATGTAGTGTAGATGTGTTCTAGAGACAATTCTTGTGCAAAATCCCTGTTATATCTTGTCTCTATGTATTGATCCACTTGTGGTTGTCTCATTACACACACGACATGAAATATAACTTAGACCTAATCAATTCTTGATGTATACATGCATGTTGTTCGTGATTCATAACTTGTCGTATGATCGTGTATGCTTGATGTGTTAGTAGTAGTACATCCTGTTGTTGATCTGTTAAATACCCTATATCATATTTTTTGGATATCTAGTATACCCTATTTCACGTTTGTTATGATTTGGATATGTTTCATATGGTCTAGTTGATTTTATGCATGAAGAATAATTCTGTCATTGTTATTACCCCATTTTTGTTTAGTATTTTAGACCCTATTAAGATCAGTATATGAAAATTATTTGTGAACATGAATTATAGAGAATTCTGTCTACTTTCCAGAATTTCTAACAGATCTCAGTTTCGATTTGTGAGTTGCAAGTTATTGTTGTTTTACTGCAGAGCTGTAGAAAAATTACAAATTTGGTTTTATGTGAATTCTGGAGAGTAATTTATTTTTATACTGATGCTAAAGATACTATTTTGATCCAATATTTTTCTGAGTATAACTAGAAATGATTGGGATTAACCCCAATTTTTTGTGGATTTAATTGATGACTTTTATAACTATTCTATACTTCCAAACAACTATTATACTTGCAGAATTTTCACGCTGTTCAGTAAAGAACCTAAATTTCGACCTGATTCTATTTGCTTTTTATAAAAACTTTGTGAATATGAATTGTAGCCTAATGTATCTATTTTATCATACATTTGACGCAACTGGATTTCGATTTATATTTTGTAATCTATTGCTGTTTTAGTACTGCTGTGTACAGAGTTTCAGATTTACAAAATTACTGTATGTTGCTGCTTTCTGATTTTATTTGACTATACTATCTATGTTGGAAAATTATGAAACTTTATTTTCTGTTACTAGACATACTAGGATTTAATCAGTGAGTTTTTATGCCGTTTTTCCTGTTTGTGAATACGAACTTCTGATTTCTTGCTGAACATGTTTTCTGGGTACAATTCTGTTTTGAGTCTTGTTTTTGTGAAATACCATATGACTTATATATATTTGCTGGATTCGTCCGAGAGTATATTTTCCAGATTTTCTGACTGATTCAAGTTTGCATATTTGTGGCAACAGGAATCCCAGATTTAGTGCAGTACTGTCTTACTATCCTGAACTAGAATTTTCGTTGTCCTAATCTTTTATGAGTTGTCTTTCACCTGTACATGTTTATCTTTCAACCTGAACCTGTTACTTGTTCATACCATGCTATTCTTGCCCTGTTTTGTAACACATACATGCTTTTTTGATAATAATAACAAATAACCAAGCCGGGGTTAAGGAAAAGATCTAGTAGTGGAAAATATAGAAATGTGTACTTGGAAGGGGGCCCGTGTTTCCCACCTGATTATCTTTTATCTGTTACTTGTTATATGATTATGCGTGATCCTAATTATCTGTTACCTGATACCTGACTACATACTTCCTTATTAGAAGGTGTACTCAGAAGGGGGCTCGTGTTTCCCACCTGTTACCCAACTACATACTTCCTACGGGAGGGTTACTTTGAGGGGACTGTAGTCCTACCTGATGCATGATTACCTATTACATGATACCTGTTCCTGTACCTGTTTACCTGATCCATGAGTACACGGCCCTATAGAATCCCTTACGAAATCTAAACGCATACTTGTTTGAATGTAGCAACCATATGGTAAATGGATGGGACACATGATGTGCTATCTAGATAGAAATAAATACAAGACTTGACATGACATAACATGACATCTGTTACATGCTTACCAGTACATGCTACCTATTTACATGTTTACCTACCTGCATGATACTTGACACCTGTTACATATTACCTGTACCTGTAAGTATATCAAGTTACTTGATTTTGTTTTTTGATTTATGTTAGTTATCCTGTTTTGTTGACATGCCTATTCCATGCTATGTTGCTTCCGCTGTTACCTTATATTTTTTTATCTTTTTTATGTACTTGTGCCTGCACTACAAGCGGTGCGTAACTTGCATTAACGGGCGTTTTGTTTTATTTTCTCCGTTCCTGCAATTTGTTAAATTGCAGATTATGGTGATCTGCTGCTCGATGGAGTAGGTGATATGAAATTCTAGTTGTTAGAGTTCTTGCTATTATTATTTTCTGTTGCTTATTTTGAATAAATGTATTGCTACATGAATTCTGTATTGGACAGTTTGCCCTAGAATTTATGACTTGTCCAGATTTGATTTGTTTGGAATTATTAAGTTTTGTTTCAAGTAAATTCCTGTTGGTATATTGATTCATTCAAGCATGCGTAGTTAATTTCTCCATGTTTACTTCTTGTTATTCCTGTGAAATGTTGTAAAGATCCTAACAGCTTATGGATGATAAAAATCATTCGCTGGACTTAGTCACGTATCCATATTCCGTATTCTCCTTTTTCGAAAGCGGGGCGTGACAATGATCTTCCCACGAACCTCCAAACTGAAGAACGAAGGATCTCAACATGTCTTCTAGGGTCTGAATCATCCTTTCTAACTGCCCTCCGTCTGAGGATGGAATGCTGAACTGTAGCTCAACTTAGTACCCAAGCTCTTCTGCAGGCTCTCCCAGAACTGAGACCTAAATCTCGTATCTCTATCCGATACGATGCTGACAGGAACTCCATGCAGACGAACAACTTCCTGAACATACTTCTTGGCCAAATTCTCCATGGACTGACCTACATGGAAAGGAATGAAGTGAGCACACTTCGTCAGCCGATCCACTATCACCCAGATAGCATTATGACCCTTGGGACTCCTTGGCAAAGCTATCACAAAATCCACCGTGATATTCTCCCATTTCCACATTGGGATTGGAAGGGGTTGCAAAAGTCCCGTGGTCCTCTGATGCCCTGCCTTCACCTACTGACAGATCAGGCACTGGGCAATAAATCTAGCCACATTGCTCTTCATACCATGCCACCAGAAATGTTGCTTTAAGTCCCTGTACATCTTGGTACCACCAGGATGAATAGAATACGGGGACCGATGCGCTTCCTCAAGTAGCTTCCGCCTGACTTCTCCTCTAGGTACACACAACCTAGAGCCAAAATGAAGTGACTCATCAGCATGAATGACCAATCAGATCTCAAATCGGCTTCCAATTCACTCAAAAACTGCTGCAACTGCGGGTCACCTGCTTGGGCTTCCTTAATCTGCTCAATCAAAGAAGACTGTAACTACAACATCATGAACTGCCGATCTGATCCAGGAAGCAACACATCCAAATCCAGCCTCCGCATATATCCTCCACTAGTTCCTTCTACTTAGTAAGGAACATAGTGGCATGCCTCCTACTCAAGGCATCAGGCACCAAGTTCACTCTGCCTGGGTGATAGTGCAAATTGATGTCAAACTCTGCCATCAATTCTAGCCATCTCCTTTGCCTCATGTTTAACTCCTTCTGCGTGAACACATATTTGAGGCGTTTATGATCTGTGAATATCTCCACGCTATCCCCAAGCAGATAATGCCTCCACAATTTCAAGGCAAAAATCGCGACCGCAAGCTCCAGATCATGCGTGAGATAGTTCTTCTCATGAGGTCTCAACTGCCTCGATGCATAAGCGACAACTCTGCCTCGCTGCATCAGCACTGCTCCAAGACCTCTACTCGATACAATGGATCACAAAACCACCCGAACTGTCGGGTATAGTCAGCACAGGCGCTGACGTCAACCGACGCTTCAACTCGGCAAATGCTTCATCACAAGCTCCATCCCAATAAAACTTCTACTCCTTCTTCGTTAAACTGGTCAGAGGTCTAGGAATCTTCGAAAAATCCTGAACGAACTTCCGATAATAGCCGGCCAAACCAAGAAAACTTCGCACCTCAGGAACAGACTACGGAACCGGCCAATCCTTGACCGCATAAATCTTCGCCGGATCCACAGAAACACCAGCACCAAAAATAATGTGGCCCAGAAAAGCAACTCGATCCAACCAGAACTCATACTTATTGAGCTTCCCATATAGCTAGTTCTCCCTCAAGGTCAGCAGAACCACCTTCAAATGCTCAACATGATCTTCTCTAATCCAAGAATACACCAATATGTCGTTAATGAAGACCACAACAAACTTATCCAAGAACGGTGAGAACACCCTGTTCATCAGACTCATGAACACTGCCGGTGCATTAGTCACTCCGAAAGGCATCACCAAGAATGTAACACCCCGAATTCCAAATAAGACCAAATTCGAAGTTCCACACGATCTTTACACTTCTCTTCGTACAATTTTACAAGAAATTGAAAACTTTTGTTACATCAGAGTTACATTTACATTACACTTTTACAGCGGAAGCAATTTACAACAATTACATGAATAGAAATATACAACACTTCAATCATTCTTTAAGCAGCATGCATACTTTAATCTTGTCAATCACTTTATCCTGCATAGAAACTGTGGCCACGTCAGTTCATTCAACTGACGCTAGGATATAATACATCAATTTTCTCTTACTTGGAAAGCACAAAATTGTCACAAACAGAACTACGGGGACCATCCTATTGATGTCGTGTTGTGCGGTGCACTTAGTCCTTAATGCAGTTATATATATTATATGACACTAATACGCACTTGTTCATATTCTATGCATCCCATACTACATAGGTCCGAGGGCAAGCCCTTAATCGTTCTTCATTTTGTAGGTTCAATCCCTCGTCATGACTTAAACTACTACGGTAACTACGATAAGTATCCTAGATGTTCTATGAGTTACGAGCTCATATCCAGACAGCGTGGTGGGGAATCCTACGTCATGACACGACATATCGTGTACAACCTATGGACAATTCAGCCTCCATCATTGGACATGACACCACCTGCAGTCACCAAACACCCCACAAGCGTCGCCTGCGGTATAGACTCTTGGAGACATATCCACGTAATGACACGACGCATCGTGTAGACAGCCTGTGAATATTCTCACGCCGTAGTTCCGAGGCCCTCATACTCGTATTTTTCTCTTACTTTCATCACATCTCCACTATGTGTCTAGTCCTTAGTTTATTTGAATCATGAATAAAATCAACCCTCTAGAGTGAGTTAGCACTCCCACTATACCGGTCTTAACCATTTATTTAACACGACCCAAATCTTGGTCTTTTCATTTCAAATCTTATCTCAAAAAATTCTTTTCAATGCCGGTATGAGGCTTAGCTACACTATAGTTCTCAATTTCAATTCATAATCACAAAATTGAGTTTTCATACTCATAAGTCCTTTCATAATTCAACATGATTTCCATTTTATTTCTATGAGTCAATTTCGTACAGATATAAAGTTCAATTTCGGTTTATAATTTTTCACATTAAAGATTAATCTCGATACATTCATTTAATTCTCGTACTATTATTTTTTTTCTTCAAAACACAATCATTTTCTTTTTAATTTAACTTTCAAATGTATGACTTGCACAAATTATTGAGTAAAATTTCATAAACAAACACTCTTCAATTTTTCACATATAAGACCCCCTTTATAAATTAGGTAGAATTTTTCTCATGGAATAAATCACATTTTCTACTTATGCAAAAGTCAATTTTATAGCATCCTACTCAATTTTTACTTCTCAATCTCTTTAATTTAAGTCAAAATATTGTATAAATATTTTTCATGAAGTCCATACATTTTTAGAATAATAGTAATATATTTTTCGGAATTTTTAAAAGCCCAAATCACATAAAAAATCAAAAAAACAAAAAATTGTTTAAAGTGTCAAACTCAGGATTCAGACCCGCAACCAAAGACCGCCCGCCGCTACAGTGTAGCGCACTGTGGCACCGCTGCCAACCAGAAAGGCTAGAGCGCAAGTACGACAAAGAGGGGAGGGTTTAAATCCATAAGAACTTGTTTGTAGTTTTCAGATTTTCTCAACAAAAAAAATAATAAATCAAAAGGGCTAATGCCCAATTTCGAACCCGAGACCCAACACCAAACCCACAGCTACAGTAAGCGAACCCAAATGCACCTGAGCTGATGACCAATAAGTCCAAGTGACTAACCAGATACGGTTTGGGATTCTAGGATTATAGTTCGAGTCTCTGTCCACTTCAGTTTTTTATAAAAACAACTATTTTTAAATTATTTTCTTCTCCAATTTAATTCAAAAACTCCAGATTTTAGTTTCTAAATAATCACAGTATTTCAGTAAAATAAAACTTGATTTTTGACACAAAAATCATAATTTTACTCACTACTTACATTTTGCTCTACAATTTCAAATTTTAGTAAAACAAGGCTAGTTTCTCTACAATTTTGCACTTAAAAATTTTCCAACATCACTTTTATTATTTTTATTACTATTATACAATCATTTCAGCAATTATTTTCCTTTTTCATGCCATTAACAAGTAAACTAGTAAAATCACATTTTTCATGGTTCTCATTTCAATTAACTAAACATACAAGCACAATTTCTTAATTTAGCACATAGCAACATATAAATCATGGTAGCATGGTATTTTCTAAGATAACAATCATAACTTGCATCAATTAACATTCTCTTTAACAAGCATTCATACTATTTGGAATTTGTCTCATTTTCACAACACATGACTAAATTAATTAAAGTTTTCTTAACAATTTTACCAAACAATTCCCATCATGATATCTGGTTAGAAGTTCGAGAAAATCACCCATCTTTAATGGAGAGAAAACAACAAAATTCCTAAAGATCTCCTAGAATGAACATGGGATGCCTTCTCCTCCTAGCTTGAGCCACCCAATTTGCTTCTCCTCCTAGCTTGAAAGGTGTTGGACACCTTCTTTTGCTCCAATGGTAGGTCAGCCAAGCTTGGGAAGGGAACACACACAATTCAACTCTCAATCTTTTAGACTCACAATTCTCTCATTCTTTTGACTTACTAATGTTTCTTCTTTTCTTTCTTGCTTTCAATAATTTAGGTGCAAGAATGAAGAGTGTGTGTGTGTGTGGGGGGGGGGGGGGGGGGGGGGGGGGGTATTTATACAAATTTTGAGTGCAATTGAAAGGCTAGGATTAGTCCAAATAGTTAAGGATCAAAGGCCAAGATGAAATAGGGAGTTGTAGCAACTACCCATGATGGAGCAACCACCTCCCCAATTCACCCATCTATCCCTCTCTCTTTGGTGAAATCTGGCCTACCCCTAGGGTGTACTTTGCACGTGCTAGTGCATGCACATGCAAACTAGTACCCCCTACCAAAAGTTTGTTCATGCAAATTTAATTATTTGTCTACTAGATTAGTCTACACTACATGTTAGGCTAATAAAAGGGGAAATTAAATTAATGAGCTCACTAATGGGCCAATTAACCATGGGCTCTTAATAAATAAATTAATTAATTAATTATAGTGGGCTAGAAAAAGATAATTAGGCCTAGGATTTTATTAGGCTTTTAAGAATAGGCTTTTTAGAAAATAAAGAGAAAGACTTGAAATAATTATTGTTTTATGCTATAAAGAAATAAATTTCTAGGAAAAAATGCATATGAAGTTATACGTGCAAAACACGTAAAAAATCAACAAATTCTTTATAAATAAAAATTCAGAATGTTACACGTAATGCCCGTACCTTGTTCGGATAGCCGTTTTCGGAACATCTTCTGGCTTCACTTTAACTTGATGATACCCGGAACGAAGATCCAACTTCGAGAACACCGAAGCACATCCCAGTTGGTCGAACAAATCGTCAATCCTCGGCAACAGATACTGATTCTTGACAATGACATTGTTCAACTCTCTGTAGTCAATGCAAAGCCTGCAGCTTCCATCCTTCTTGTTGACGAACATAACTGGGGCTCCCCAAGGCGAAACACTAGGTCTAATAAAACCCTTATCAAGCAGCTCTTGAACTTGCACCTTCAGCTCCGCCAATTCAACCGGTGCCATACGATATGGACTCTTGGAAATAGGCGTCGTACCTAGCTAAACATCAATGCTGAACTCCACATCTCGGTCTAGTGGCAAACCGGGCAAATCCTCAGGAAAAGCATCAAGGAAATCCTGCACAACTAAGAGTGCAACAACCCCATCAGAGCCCAACGATACAAGTGCAACAGCCTTGGGATCCATCGAGTTCTTGACATGCCCTGATAGTGTCTCACCCGCATGGAACACAAACTCTGGTTGACCAGAAAGCCAGAAAGTCACCTTCTTCTCTCGGCAATCAGTCACGGTAAAAGAAACACCCAACCAGTCCATGCCCAGAATGACATCGAAACCGGAATTGAGAATCAAAATCAAATCAGCTAAGAAATCCACACCACCAATCAGCAACAGGCTCTGCTTGCATACCCTAGAACAGATAATGACACCTCCACCTGTGGTGATGTCCCAAGCTGTGTGCATAGCATCGCTTTCCAAACTATGCTGATCAACAAAGCGAGAGGAAATGAAAGAGTGGGTAGCACCAGAGTCAAACAAAATATGAGCTGGTAGGGAGAAGACTAAAATAACACCTGCAACCACTCTAACAACTACCTTTGCTTCCTCAGATATCAAGTTAAAAGCCTGACCACAAATCCCAGTCTGACCTCCTCTAGGGACCACACGCCTCTGATCAAAGGCTTGCCTCTGCGGTGGAAGAGGCGATCTACATTGACCACGAGTCAGTGCTCCTAGCTGAGCAACACTAGCAATCGGTACAGGAGTCTTGTTCTTCGAACAGTCACCAACCATATGATCACTACTCCCACACACTAGACACAGTCGATTGGCCATCCTACAGTCTTGCTGTGAATGCCCAGCCTTATGGCAATAGCCATAAGTCTCAACAGTCCTTGGAACAACAGCTCCGTACGGCTGTACTCTCGAGGGAGGGGGCAGAACTGGCCTCAAATAGTTCCTCTGGTAGGACAAGCTATAATAGGGTGTGAAACAGTCCGCTGAGGAATACCTGACCTGCTGAGGGTCTACTCCTGGATCCGAGCAGCATCTAGAACATCGACATAGGAACGAAGTCGAAAAGCAACCAAACGGTCCTATATGGGAAAACTCAAGCCTGACTGGAATCTGCGATCCCTATCCTCATCATTGGCAACCAGGGCAGGAGCAAAACGACTGAGCCGAGTAAACTCTGTGAGCATACTTGTCCACGGAACGGTTTTCCTGATTAAGACAATGTTCAAAATAATACTGTCACTGGTGAAGTAGGCAACAACAATGACATCTAAGAACACTATCTAGCTGACCTGAATTAGAAAAACAAGTTGTCGTTCTATCTCTGCCTTGGTAACACTGAGAAAGAACTTCGCCATGAAGCTCTCAGAGAAAGTGGCCCACTCGATGGGTTTCGCCATCCTTTCAGATTCAACCCGCCACCAGATGCGAGCGAGATCCACCAATTGGACCCACATCCACACAATCCGGCTCAGCAACATGAGCGGCGATCAATAGTTGCTCCATCCGGATAAGCCATTGCTTGGCCTCCAGCAGCAACTCAGTACCCAAAAACTTATTCTGGTGCAGCCTAATGAAATTTGCAACTGTACCGGGCCTAGGTAGCAGTGGCCCAGGTGCAGGCCCAGCGGCAGTCCCATTGGCTGCCAAAGTGGCCCCCATCAACTCTTTGTGCTCCTATTGGAGAGTCCTCATCTGCTGAATCGTTTGGCAAATGGCAATGTTGTCCGGCTGCTCATCCCTTGGACGAGAAGAAGAAGAATTCCCACGAGCCATTGCCTGAAACACGATCTAATATGGTCAGTACCCAGATTATATGTTGGTTATTATGCATGCATTCATGTGATCATCATGGTGTGCACATTACTGAGTCATCCTGGCTAGAGCCAAACTTGACTAATATATCAATCAAAGCCAAACCTCCATAAAGTTAGTCATCTTTGACGGATATATTATTCAAACCTGGTGCTCTGATACCACTAAAAACCTATCACGCCCCACTTCCCAAAATACGCAATACGAGTACGTAACGTAAGCCCAACGAATGATGCAAGAACCATACATAAGCTGTACCAGACTAACTCAGCAATTTGAAAGAATAAACACAGTCACACACGAAAGATATAACCACATGAATCAAAGATAACTTCAATAATAAATGAAATAATCCAACAATAATAGTATCCAACATCTGGGATAGAAACAAACTCCGAGTCATAAAGCCCAAAACAAAGTACAATGTCATAACAATATTCAAGAAATAATTTAGCAGTAATTAAATTTAAGCAGCCCAATTCAGCTCTCTAGAATTGTTGCTCACCAATTCCTTATAGTATAGTTTCTTCAGTACCTGTAAATTCTTGATCTAAAAATAAAGAAAATAATGTCCTTAGAGCAAATCATGGACAACAAGTAGAGCAAAGCAGAGAACAAAGGAATCATGTATATCAAAGAAAAAGGGACAGGATCAAAGTCAAATAAAGCAAAGGCAGGCAATAATATCAAAGGTCTACAATTAATCACACATGTAATGGGTGATGTCAAGTCAAGTTCAATACAGGATCAAGAATGAGATGTCAAATGCAGGGTATTAATCATTTTATTAGCCTATCTAGTGCACGTACTACTGCGTCCCACTCCACAGGTCCGGCGCAAGCACACAGTGAACGCTTTAGAATGATGGTGAATTCACGGATCGTGTACTCGGCGTTGATAACAATAATTTACAATCAATAATTAACGATCAATCATTTACAATCAATACTTATCCTTCCAATCAATATTTCTCCTCCTTCCATGTCAAGTGTTCATGCGAGCATGGAGGACTTTACCGAGTACATTTTCCGATCGTTCACTACCAAGTCTACCCATAATATCCCGGCTTGTTAATAGTTTATTTTCATCCTATGTGAGCATGCAAGAAGGTGTCATTGTTTTATTATGCTAGGTGTGACTAATTCTACTCGTTAAAGGTAAAGCAAAAGGCATTCATATTAAAACAACACAATCTATAAAATCAGGACATCATGACATTGTTGTACAAAAACACAGATTATCGCTACTACGGAGAAGCAAATTTGGACCCGTCAGAAATTCTAGAGATTAGACTCTCTGCCGGTTCCAGCGAATATATATATATACGACATATGAAAGCTACAGGAACAATGGTGAAATTCCTATTCTTTTTAGATTTTATGTTCAGGAAGTAAGTTGTAAATTGTGTTCATCTATTTGTTTCAAGTCAGAAAACTCATCAATTAAATCTATAAAAATTCAGCATCATTCCTACACATGTCTAGTCTCAGCTAGATTTATTTCAGGTTTTTATTCTAACATTAACATGCTCAAATAAATTATGGAACCGCAAGATACGCATGCATTTGTGAATATGAAAATTGTGACACAGCTGTACTAAAATGATGATATTTAATAGGTTACACTTCGGAATTCAAATCCATAAAAAGGGTAGTAAATTAGACATCGGGGGATAAATTTCATGTTCAGAAAGATATTTCAAAATGCAATAGAAACATGGTCGAAAATCTGATTCAAAAAGATACAAACGGCAGTCCCAAATTTATTTTGATATGAATAGGCAACAATTTAATCATACAATCAAACAATTCATGCTAATTAATAATCAAAGTGATGCTACATGTTTAACATGTATATTTCCAGATTTAAGATGCAATTTCACAAGCATGGTAATCAATTCAATCTAACATGTTCAAATCATCAAATAATCTACAACATGGATCTAGTTATTTTTCATGTAAATGTACATATGTAAGAAACAATAGGGACTAGGTTTTAGATCAAACAGGTATGCACGATGTTAAAAGTATATCGGGTTAGCTCGTGTAAACCCTCAATAAACTTAACAGAATTCAAATAGCAGTACGATAAAGAAAATGACTGGATCTACTTGCAGAGATCAAAGGATCTTGAATAAAACAAAATACTAGTTTAAAAAGAGACTTGCCTTTTAATTAGTAGATTTGAATATTCAGAATAACGGGATGAGAATCCCGGACGAAAAACCATGATCACGAAATCACGCTAGCACGTGTGAGCTACGTGCAAAACAGCGAACAACAATCAGCAAAATAGCAGATCCACAAGCAGCACACAACAAACGCAACCTCCTTCCTCAATACAAACACCAAACACCGATCCCAACTCCTACACACACGAACAGCAAACACCAACTCCACTGAGCCTCTTCTTCTTAATCGCGACAAAGAAGGAGAGAGATGGCGGGAGGCAAAGATGGCGACTGCGACACCCACGGCGAAGGCGGCGGTGCGGTCAGGAAGCGACGTCAGCGACCAGGGCTTCGACGTCGAGCGAACTCTGTTTCGCTCCGGAACAGAGGAGGCGAAACGGTGGGGCGTTCGGGGCTTCAACAACGACGACGAGAGGCGAGGGATCTTCGGTGGTTGCGAGGTGAACAGAGAGGGTGAAGGCGAGGGACGATGAGGTGGATAGCAGCGATGGTGAGCGGCAATGGTGGGTTTGGTGGGAGTTTGGGTTCGAATGCGGTGGGGATGAGATGGTGATGGGGGTGATGGTGACAACGGAGCGCTAGGGTGACGAGGTCGAGGGTGGTTGTCGAAGATGGGATCGGAGAACGAACGAGGGGCTTGGTTGGCGGTTTGGGTTTAGTTGGAAACAGAGAGAGGGAGATGAGAGTCGGGGTAGGGGAGAGAGAAAGCGGCGGAGAGAGAGAGGGAGGATTAATTAGGGTTTAATAATGGGTATTTATAGGGGATTAAGAAATTGGGATTTTGGGTTACGGGTTAATGGGTTTAGGGTATGGGTTTAGGCTCCAAGAAAAGAAAAACAAACAGGAATCAATGAGATGAACATATAGCGGAACAATTCAACTCAAAAGATGAGGAACAAAATTTGCAATGAACAAAATAAATAGCAGAACTCAAGTCAAAAGAGCATGAAATGATCAGAAGAGAATAAAAGAGCCCAAAAAAAGCAAAATAATACTATTACAAAAAGAATTCCAGATATAATAATCAAGAAAAGAAATAAAATATAATAAATCCAAAATAGGGGTTACATTCTCGAAAGGGAGGATTACTGCTTGACTTTAATGGCACTTGGATAGTCCCTATAACTTTGCTTAATTTTGGGATACTAATATGCAAACAAGCATTGATACCCGCATCTGAATCAGTTGAAAGGAAAATTAATATCTGTCTGTTTAAGATATGGATATGGATATTGCTGTTACATTGTAAAATAGTTATTTTCATTCGCTACTTAACAAAACAATGATGTTAAATATTTCTGTTATAATTTGAACTTATTACAATCCCTTTATGCACCATCATAATTTACAATCACTACAATGAAAACTACATACATTTATCTCTACTATTTTAATGGGAGAGTTGGGATTTGTAATAAACAAATCATACTTTGTAACTATATAAACACGTATAATATACGTCTAAATTATATCTAACAAAAATAAATGTGCACCGCACGTGTAGCCCAAATCAAAACATTCAAATATTAAAAAAAAAATCTGATTCGATATATATTCATTTAATTTGATAAGTTGACTTTTTTTTAGACATGCATCACACGTACATTATACTAGTTAGCCATTAAGCAAGAGAGAGCCATGGAGCAAAGGATCATGTAGCTAGCTAGGGTAGTGAGCAGCCAAGTTTTGGGCAATAATGTTAAAACAGAATCATCAGTGGTGTTTGCGCACCAAAACCCCCAATAATTAAGTCCATAATCCCATCCACAAAAAGTATTGGAAACCACTAATAACAACTAGTTGCTTCTCCTACTCCATTACTCCAAAAAAAAAAAATATCCCAAATCTCCACTTAGCCAAAAAACCATTTTTATGCCCTCTTTTAGTCATTTGTTTTTTTTAGGTTAAAGGTGGAATAACGCCACCCTATTTCATTAATAAGAAATTAATGAAACAACCCCGGCGTACCGGGGGAAGTACAAAAGTAAAGTGTAGAAAATAAAACATAACCCCCCAACAATATCCTGGAGGGTAGGTCTAACCACACATACAAAAGTACAACCATAGATACAATAGATCGAAACAAAATACAAAGTAGAAGTAGTTGCGGACGGTGGATATCCAAATGTATCATGTTCCATGTGAGTATGGAGGGCGCCTACCCCTCAGTCCAGTGTCGGTCCAAACTCGACCTCCTCATCATCAAATTCCTCCACCTGGAAGACCCTGGCAATCCTCCATCGTGCTCTTATGGTAGCAGCTGTGGCCCAAAAGGAAATAAAATGCATGATATGAGTAAGGTTACCAGAAATACTATTACATGAAGCATGAAAATAGAATTTTTTTTTGTCTAGCCATAACATCCAAGTAGTTACCGCAATGGCTATGTACCAAGAATTCTTCATTTCGTGGTGAACCGAGGCAAATTTGGGGCCAACCCACAAATCCTCGTATTCGCAGAGGTAGTCACATGTCCCTAAGGCTCGTAATACCTCTACCATAGTTTCCTTACTCCTTTGGCAGTGAATGAAAAGGTGATTCAGATTCTCCATATGTATGTTACAGAATCCACAATTGGTCGCTATCTGTGGTTGTCTTTTGGCAAGATTCTCTCTGGTGAGAATTACATTATTGAATACTAACCAGAGGAAGATCCTGACTTTAAGGGGTGTTTTGGCTTTCCATAACACCTGTGCCCAACTGGGTCTACATCCTCGATAGTGAATGCGATGATACAGCGACCTAACAGTGAAAGCTCCTTTGGCCTCTAGTCCCCAGTGCATCTGATCTGGGCCTTGAGCACACATCACCCCGTTCCGTGTAATGTGTGTTTGCAATTTAGTCAGTCACTGATGTAACCCTGGGCTAAGAGGTCCTCGAAAATACGGTTTCCAATTGCCCCTCTTCCATGTCTCGGCCACAAATACATTTGGGCGAGTCGTTTTCTCATATAAATCTGGGAAAGTCTCTTTACGGGTATGGGCACCACACCATTTGTCCCACCAGAATCTGGTGGACCATCCATTACCAATAGTCGATGTAACTACTGAGTTGAAAGACCCGCTTGCTTTGGTAATCCCTTTCTAGAAGCGAGAAACTTTAGACCCTACCCGGACGCCTAAATTTCTCGTACCTTTCCTCCGAAGGTATGGTTGAATGAAGTCTTACCATCCTTTCCCGCTGTGGTGGAAGACCTTCCACCACCATTTTCCCAGTAGGGCAAGGTTCATATCTCTTAAGTCGATGATGCTTAGCCCACCATGTTTCTTCTTCATGCATGCAATACCCCACTTGATCAGGTGGTATCCCCCCTATTCGATTTCGCCCCTTTCCAGAGAAATCACTTTCGGATTCGGTCAATCCTTTGGATAACCCATTTAGGCAGTTCAAAAAACGACATGTAGTAAATGGGCAGATTAGACAACACCGAGTTGATAAGTACCATTCTGCCCCTGAGGGAGAGCAATTTTCCTTTCCATCCAGACAATCTGTCCTCCACCCTGTCTATGATAGGTAGCCAGTCCATCTTAGTAAGCTTCCTTTGTCTGAGCGGGAGCCCTAAATACTTGATTGGAAACTCGTCTATCATACAGCTTAGTATGGTAGTATGGTCTTATGCTTCTACATCGGAAAGTGCAATTGGAATCAAAGCACTCTTGTGGAAATTAATCCTGAGACCTGAACAGGCTTCAAAATAGTAGAGGACCCTTTTAAAGCAGACTGTTTCTGACCTATCCTGTTACCAAAGATTAGGGTGTCATCAGCATACTGAAGAATCGTGCATCATTGGTTAGAGGAGCTGCTGGCCGCGGGCTTTATTCAACCTTTTCGCTGACAGCTATCTAGCATGCCCCTCAGTATGTCCGCTACGATAGTGAATAGAAGAGGTGACAGCGGATCCCCCTGCCGGAGTCCCTTCTTGCAAGAAAACGGTAAACCCGGCCGCCCATTAACCGAGATTGCCGTTTTACTAGTGTATAAACATTGTTTGATCCACCTAATTAATTTAACCTCGAAGCCTCTCCCTCTGAGAGCTTCCAGTAGGCAATCCCAGTCGACTGAGTCATACGCTTTCTCAAAGTCCAGTTTGAGGAGGAAATTCTTAGACTGGCCCGTATGGCAGTGGTGGATAACTTGTTATGCGGTGGCCACACAGTCCAGGATACATCTGCCTTTGATGAAACCCGTCTGAGTGTTGCTAATTAAACTACCCATTATGCTTTCCAGGCGAATGGCTAGGACCTTTGTGATTATCTTAACCGAGCAGTTTATGAGGCTAATCGGTCTAAAATCCCCCACCCGAATAGACTCCACCCGTTTGGGTATTAGAACTACTTCCGCAAAGTTGAACATGCCCAATCTGAGGTTGTTGTGGAAGAATTCATCCATCAGTGCCATAATGTCTCCTTTTATTTCTTCCCAAAAAACTTGGAAAAACATCATTGGGAAGCCATCTGGCCCATGCGACTTGTCTGCTCCCATTTGATTGATGGCCTTTACCACTTCCGATTCCGAAAAAAGTGCTTCCAATGTGGATAACGAATGAGCTGACTCGCTCTGGCAGTCCTGCCAGAAATCATCCCTAAGTGGGATCGTGAAGTCATTCTTCTTCCCAAAGAGGCCCTTGTAGTAATCTTGAAAGGTTTTGGAAATCACATTTTCGTCTTGCGATGTTCCCATTTCTGTCTATATTTATAGGACTAGATTGGATCTACATCTTGCACTTGCCACTCGGTGGAAGTAGGCCATATTCGTGTCTCCCTCTTTGAGCCACAAAATCCTCGACCTTTGTTGCCATTTAATCTCCTCAAGCTTATAAAGATTGGCAATATTTCCTCGGAGCTCTAGTAGCTTGTTTCTTTCATCTTGTGACAGGACTCTCGTTTCTTCCAATCTCTCTAGCTCATCAATTCCTTCCAAAAAGGAATCTTTTGCACTCCAGATGGTCGAGAATCTAAACCGATTCCATCTACGTAGCCTTTTTTGCAATCTGTGGATTTTTTCACACCATCAGGTTGCAGCATCCGTACCAGTAGTTGGGAGCACCCAGTTTTTTATCACCATGTGGTAAAATCCCTGGATTTCTAGCCATGCCTTCTCAAATCTGAACTTCCTTGGCCTTTGAGATCCCTGTACCCCAGCATCAAGTAGGACCGGGGTATGATCTGACATAGGTCTAGGAATAGATTTAGCGGTTGCCAATGGAAATTTAGTCTTCCAATCCATCGATACTAGTATCCTGTCCAATTTGGCCATAATCGGGGATGCTTGCATGTTTGACCATGTAAAAAGTCTGTCATTGATTGGGATATCGATCAGCTCTAGTTCCGTGATCACCCTATTGAACTCTTCTCTGTGTCTGTCGTTGGAGCCTCTTCTCTTGTGCTCGAAAGCAAATCTAGTAATATTGAAGTCCCCCCAACAATCCAAGCTCCCGTCCATCGTTGTCGAATATCGATAAGCTCTTGCCAAAAAGCATCTCAATCTGTAGCCACGTTCGGCCCATAAACGACAATGATCGTTTGCACCCAATTATCAGACCGTCGCCTCAGTCGGATAGTCAGAGAGAACGTTCCACTGTATTCCTCGAAATAGGTGAAAATATCTTAGTTGAACCCAATAGCAATTCCCCCCAAAGCTCCTGCAGATGGGCGTAGCACCCATTCCTTGATTTTGTTGCCCCCTACTCTTTTGAGTTTAAACCCGTGTGCGAGTTTGGTCTCCTGTAACCCTACCACTTCTGCCTTGGAGTTCTTAATGACGTCCCTAACCATATTTCTCTTCCCCCAATCCCCCAACCCCCTAACATTCCAGAATAGTGTATTCATTGGGGGACCGTGTCTAGGTTGATCGTGGGTGTGGGTGTGGGACAGGCTTCTTCCTCGAAGACCTCCGTCAACCCAGAGCTGGATCCCAGATCTTTCTGATAACTAGCCTTAACCCGTTCAGTTTTCCAACTCCTAATTTTATTGAGTAGTATAGCATTACGTTCTATGTCACACACCTCTAAGCCACAGGTTTGGGCTAGGATAAAAACATCAGAATCTGACAAAAAATTTAATATAGAAGCTAAAAACTTCTCGTACCTCCGTCATCGAATTTTGTAGCTTTGGCCGCCGTAGCTACCTCCAGATAGTCATCCAGGGACTCCACATGAGCCCTCTTAGGTGACCGCTATACCCTGAACCCAACTGTCCTGTTTGACGTTCTAGTGCTATAGCCAGGCGCTAATTTTGGAAGGGTGGTGGATAAGGCCATCTCTGGTGATATCTCTCTCTGTGTATCAGCAATAAAATCTAGATCCTCTGACTCCTCATCCGTAAATGAAAACTCTTCATCCAAATTTAAGCGCCCTTCCAAGTCCTCATCACTATCTGCATGCTGAATTTCCAGTTGTAGAGTAGGCTCTCTCGTCGCGAACTCCTCATTGAGCCCACAGATTGATGACGATTCAACCAGAGTAGCGTGGCTTCCCGTAGTAGACCCCTCAATGGGCCCACTACTCGTCGATAGCTGTATCTCATTGTGTTTAGGCCGCTCTTTGGGCCCACTAACACACTTATAAATACCCTCCCTTAACTCCCCTATAACATCGCTAACACCCCTTAAGATTTGCCCTTCTCCGCGATGGAGTAGACCCTCTATCTCGATAATCGATGCTCCCTCTGACCCTTTCTCACCGCCAGAATAGGTTAAGAGGATTTCTCCTTCGCGAAGGAGCAGACGCTCTTTTTTGATGATTGGGGCTCCCGCTGTCTTCAGTGGGACACGTGGCATGAGCGGCGCTTCGGTTCAGTTGCCTTCACCACGTGTCTCCATTTGAGTGGGGGGCGTCACATTCGAGGGCGGCACTTCCGATGCTATACTTCCCATTTCAGATCTTTGGTATTCACCTACTCTCTTTGAGCTCTCTTTTTCTTCGCTGCCATTACCCACTCCCTTACCACTTTGAGCTCTCCTCTTTTCCAGAGCTAACGCTCCAACCCCAGTATCTCTCCCCTTTTGGGTGGGTACTCTGTCAAAAGGTCTTTCAATACTCGTCTTCTTCCCCAAAGAGGAAGTCTCTTCTTTCGACTCTCGACCCAAAGCTACAAACTCTCGCCCCTTTTGGAAACGGCTCTGCAGGTCTTGCATGTCTTGCATGTCGTTTTCTAGGGTGCTTTTCCCTTTTCCCCTTTAGCACGGTCTGCCTGTCCTCTCTGCCCTCTTTTGTTGTTTGTGTGCCCTCTAGGTTTTCCTTCTTAGTTTTCTTTTTGAGAAAACGTACCCAAAAAGTTACGGAATAATTTAAAAAGTTGACTTGAGGAGCTTGACTATTATATTTAATGATTTTTGGCCCATAGATTGCACCTGTATTTTGAAGTAAAACTAAAAATTGATAATAATAATAGTAATAATAATAATAATAATAATAATAATAATAATAATAATAATCTATACTATTATTAAGCAAAGCCCCATTTTGACGGCTTTTTACTATCATGCCCTCATAAATATAAACGGCTAAAAAAAATATAGGATTAATATTGGAGGTCAGAAATGTAATTTTCATGTATTGGAAAAATAATTAACATGCATAGATTTGCATGCCTATCTGCATAGATTTGAAAAAATAATTAATAGTATAGATTTGTATGTACTTGCATGCACAATTTATTCATAAAAAAGTTTTCTCCTATCAAAGTCAGTAGGTCTAACATATGCATGCAAATATCAAAATGAATAAATTGTGCATGCCTGTCTGCATGCATGCATGCAACCTTTTCGGTGACCTGCCCTTCCTTAAAATCCTACACACCTTTATAGACGTGCATCGCACGTGCATTATATTAGTAATAATAATAATAAAATATATTGGACATGCTAATAATTTAGGTCATATCAAATATAGTTTTGTTTGTATGAATAATACAGTACTGAAAATGTGGTGGTTGTCGTTCCATGAATCATAGGATGACATTATTAACAAGAATATCATTATGTGCTTATTCAGTTACAGATTTTAGCGTGTATGTGGAAATACATCGGAATGAAGAAAAAAGGAAAAGGTGGTGTTATAAAACTTTTATCAATGATTTTCTTGAGAAATTACTATTTATCTAAAAGAAAGTATAATATCAAAAAAAAGTAGTAGTGTATGGCCAACTTATTATTTGGGAAGGTACGAATTAAAGAGAGATTCTAAAAGAAAATATTAAATGCAACGAGTAGTTTAGAAGAGGGCAACGAAGATAAATGATCATGGATTCCACATGCGCTCTCAAGTAAGTGCTATCATGTCAAAACTTTTACCAAAAAATAAATAAATAAATAAAAGACATTTGAAATTAAGGTTTGATTTCTTAGAGCATCCACAGTCGTTTTTCTCATATGCTATAAAATGACAGCTACAGTAATAGTAATTAGAAAACGATCGTGCAGTGGTCGTTTGCTATATGTTTTTCATTTTTTAGAAATAAGCGAGCGACGGTATATGATATACCGTCTCATCGTTTAAAATAAATTAAAAAAAGTTAATTACTTATTAACTATTAAACTATATTAATTAACTAAATTAAATAATATAATAATAACTAAACCTAATTAATTAACTACCTAAACCTAATTACTACTCCTAAACCTACCCAATCAGCATTAATTCTCAACTCATCCCACTATTCACGGACGGTACATCATGTACCGTCTGGTACATCATGTACCGTCTGGTGAATTTTATTTTATTTTATTTTATTTTTCTAATCATCCAATCCTGACCGTTCATTTATAATAAAAAAAACAAATTAAAAAAAAAGGAGAGACTGGGATTCATACCCCGGCCGGGGTATGTTTCCCCGTCTGAGGGAATCATAAAAAAAAAAAAAATTAAGTGGGGAGACGGGGTATCATATCCCGGTCGGGGTATGTTTCCCCGTCCGACCCTTTTTTTTTAAAAAAAAATTAATTAAAATTATTTAGACGGTATATGTTCTTCCGTCTCACTCGATTAAATAATCATAAAATCGGAGCGACGGGATATGATATCCCGTCCTTTATAATTTGAGAAATGGTATTTCGTTTCTCATATTTGAGAAACAAGAATAGCAACTTTGCTATAAAATGGCAAAATGAGAAACCGTTGCAGACGTTCGTTTGCTAAAAAATGGCAAATTGGTATTTATAGCAAACGACTGTGGATGCTCTTATATTTGATTTCTTATTTTTCTTTTAAAAGTGCAAATACTTGCATATTTTCTTTAACCTAGTTTACGGTTCTCAAACAACTTTTATTGTCAGCATGGATGCAAAAAGAATGCTAACAAGCTGTTCAAACATAGAGATATGCAAATATCAATTTTTATTGTCACATCTTTTTCTCCTTCCCTTTTCTTCTTTTTCTTTATTTTTGTATATGCTCATTATGTGGTGCAGGATGGATTTTATTTTATTGTATTTTACTTTTCTTTTACCAAGAAAAGGTAGGGGAAACCCTACCTCAAAATATAATAGCATAAGTAAAAACAATATATACAAGCAAGGGTCTAGAGCAACCTGAGGATCGGGTAGAGGAGAAGGTAAAATAGTGAAGAGAATGCCACTCAAGCCTAGGTCGAAGAGAGATAGAGTGGAGGACTATTGTTGTACATCTCAACTTGCTCTAGAGTTGAGCTCATATTGCAACACCACTACCAATAGCCTCCCCATAACAATATCCTTTCATGCTCGAGACTCAACAAGGAAAACAAGCTAAAAAAATAGTACTAGAGTTATTACAGAGCAAAAGTATGAAAAGAACTACAACCAACAAAACATGCACTGAGTGCATCAAAAAGTGCTTCAAGTAACTTTGGGGGGGCTTTCAGGTGCGGAAAGCATGAGGCTTATCATCAACTGACTTCGACCACCCTCACTGCCTGAGGAGCTGCAGCGAAAGAGGCAGGGGCTTGGAGAAGGCTTTGGGCGCTTCAAAGATTTTGGTCCTCTTGCGGCTAGGCGGAATTGCATGGAACTAAAGTAAAGTAAAAATTAACATCATTGATGAGCTTATCAACTGTAGAAGATGAGGCACTAAAAATCCTATTGTTTCTCTCTAACAAAAGCACCTAGCAAATACTAGAAACCAATAAACACCACACATTCCCAGTGTAACGTCTATAAGGAGTAAAACACCATGAAGAGAAATAGGAATGTAGTGAAGTAGGAAGTACATCGATGTGTAACAGGTTGCAAAAATGGATCCAAACATATCTTGCCAAAGGGCATTCAAAGAAGATGTGGAAGCAGGATTTAGATGAGCATGCACAAGTTGTGCATGACTCATCTCCAACCCTGCCTCTTTTCCTTAGGTTAGCTTTAGAAGCCAACTTATCCCAACTAAGCATCCATAGGAATGCATTTGAGGGGGGCATATGTCGACCAGGTAGCTGAAGCATTAGGGGAGATCATCCCACTGTTGATGAAGAAATTATAGGCAGACTTAAAAGAGAACAAGCCAGCAGCAGAGTGTTTCCACTTGGGAATGTCGCGAACATAAGAAGGAGAGTAGTTAGCAATGGTGCACATTAATATGCCATTTCAACAGCCAAATCCCCAACTAAAATCCTTCTCAACTTGGGTCTCCACACCCAATGACCATCAACCCAGTAGCCTTCTGAGGTAAGAGGGGCTTGAATGTCCCAGGCTGCCTGTGCCAGCTTGGGGAAGTAGTGTTCAATGCTAAGACCATCAAGCCAATTGGATTTCTAGAACTGTAGGAGACATCCATTGCCAATCTACCGAGAGATGCATGAGAAAAACTGTTGTTTATGGGGTAAATACTGTGCCAAAATGCAGAAGCATAGGAGGGGAGGTGATATGACCCGGTGCTTGTGTTGAAGTAGAGGGAGTGAATAGTCAAACTAACAAGGTTCTGGGGTTCACAAATGAACTTCCATGTAGTGCCCCGAATTTCCAATATAATATCTTAGAAATACGTGGCACAATTTCCAGAATCTACCTCAATGTAATAGTAACATAGCCAAACATGGAAAAATTTTCAACTTTTATTTCATCAATTCTTTACAAAGCAAAGCGGAAAATTAAACACCTTGAATTACACTCTTTCTTTTACAAATTTTCATAACCCACATTATTATTCTATCACATGCATCTAAATCTCAAGCTATAGGTACCTACCTGTAAAACATGAGGCTAGAGATAACCTTAACCCCCAAAACTACAAGAGTCAGCCATAACGGTGTGAGTGACATCAAAAGAAAATACAACATAAGTGAAACATAAAGAATAAAGTCATAAATCAACACATGTCAACAGTAGTAACGAATGAAATATGAAATAAAAATAAATAAGGCATGAAAATATCAAGTGAAACTAGACTAAGTGTCAAGTGTAGAAAAATAGAACAAACATGTATAAAACCAAGTCAAGAAATATAAATGCAGTATGATGACTCTCTAATGCATACTTGTCAGATTCTATGCATTCTATACTACATAGGTCCAGTGCAAGCCCTTATCGTTCTCCACATTATAGGGTTAGATCCTTCGTCATGCAACTAATCCTACTACTGTGATAGAAACAAGATCTAGAATACTCCGCGAATAGGCCTGACAACCCTCGATGCGCAAGTATCATATAAGAATAGTGCTGACCCCCAGGAAGAATCATCTCCCTGACATGTACCCCACGAATAGGCCCACTGACCCTCAACGTGCAGATACACTAATACATCCTGTGAATAGGCCTGTCGACCCTCGACACGTGAATGCACCTGTATGTTCTGTGAATAGGCACTGCAGGCCCTCGACACTCGAATATACCAATGTCCTCTCGAGACAGAACAACACACAGTCCTGGAACGCATCCGTTGGACTAGACCCCTAGAGCATATATTTATATTTTCCAAGTTCCATGACATCTCCAATAGTGCATGTCCTTAAGTTGATTATTATTAATACATAAATTTCCCCTCTCTAGAGTTAGAGTATCCTGTTGGACTTAATTCCATAAACAACCCCAAGACCCCAACTAGTCAAAATCCACCAAATCTCATTTGCCGGTTCACAGGAATCCCACTCAACTCCTAGAGATTCATAAATCGAATATCAACACAAAATCTTTCATTAAAACTCTTAATTTCATCATCAAAACGTTTATATCAAGAAACTTCTTTAATCAACAAAAATCCAAATTCATTCAAACACTCACAAAATTTCCATAACTGAAATAAAATATTAAATCCACAAAATAACTGAGTTTGTATTTTGAAGTCGTAGAAAATGTAGAACCCCGTATTTTCAAATATTATTTTTATATTTGAAAATGAATTTCAATTTATTTTGGGGATTTAATGAGTATTTTCAGAAAATTTATCTTTTGTACAAGTGCAAAACACGTGCAAATGCTTTCATGAGAAGTGTGAAAATTTAGTTTTCTTTATGAAAAATCTTTATTTATTATTTGAGATTTATTTAGTATTTTTCCAGATTTTTCTGCAATTTATTGGAGCTATTTGCAATTTTTAAGAAAAGAAGGACCTTTTTGCAAATTCGACAATTTTAGGGGCTAAAATGCAAAATACAATTTCTGAACGTTTTGAACAGCAAAAATTGAGATTTAGAATGTATACTTTCTTATGAATCCAAATTTAAATGAGTTTTGAGGGAATTTCCAAAGAATGATCTATACATGCAAATTGTATTTTGGGAAGGGTTGTTTTGCAAAGTTGCGGGTAAAACCCTAATAATCAACCCAGCATATTTAAGGGATTTTTCCCAGTCGTCATTACTGATAATACACAGAATTTTGGAGATCTTTTTGGGTGGAGCAAGAGCTTTTTGGATCTAGCAAAAGAGGATTTCTTTGTGGACTATTCTCAAATTCTAAGGTGAGTAATATAAAAATTTGTTTGTTGTTTGATGTATGTTTGTTGTTTGATTTGATATCATGCATGGAAGAAATTTGTCTTGTAGTCGATTCATGTGTGCAAATATCATGATGTAATGATTGGTTGTGGGGAACAATTTAGATCTCGTAATGTGATGTGAATCATGTGAATAAATGTGGATGAAATAGTAGATCTTTAATATTGAAATTGTTTGCTAAAAACATGTTGAGATTTGTGCATGAACACCTGGACATTAGAATTATAAATCAGATTCTTATTGATTTTGTGAGAGAGACTTAGATTTTGTAAAACCCTAATAAAAGGATTTGTGATTTAGAATATGAGAATTTAGATCTTGACATATCGATGTTTTGAGTAATTTATACATATACCTGATGAAACTTCGTTAAGATTTATTATTTTCCTGAGTACGAACTATTTCCATAATATTGATCATTAGAAAGCTTCAGAATTGATTTTGTAATCCGACCAAATTTTGGAAAATCTGTAGGCCGACAGTCGACTGGCCTACTGTGCAGTCGACTGGTACGAGCCTGATACTTTGTTTGAATTTGTTGAAATAGTTGCTCTGGACAGTCGACCTAGCCCCTAGGCAGTCGACTGGTCCACTGTAGAAGTTATTTTCGTAAGAATTATTTGTCCTTCTGGACAGTCGACCTATAACCCAGTTAAGTCAACTTAAACACTTAGAATATTTTGAGAGGATTGCTGGAATTTTCCTCGGGTAAGTCGATTGACCCTCCTGTAAGTCGACTGATACGAGACTTAGTTTATTTTTGTCAAATCTTGAATTTGGTCCTCTGGACAGTCGACTTATCTCAGTACGAGTCGACTGGTACTGAAGGATATTTGTAAACTTCAGTATTAATTCGAATGATTAGTTTCTATATATATTTGTTATTCAGTTCAGTATATAATTAAGCAATTGACCTTGAGACATTCAGTTGAGTATGTCATTGAGACATTTAGTTGAGCCACGTTGTTTAGTGGAATTTCAGTTTAGACTTTTGAGTTGAGTCTCTAGAGGCGTATGACCCTAGTATATCGGTGTTGAGTATTTGGTTGAGGCCCGTTGAGGCATTTCAGTTATTTGAATTTAAATTTAGGCCGGTAGGGTGCATCACTCTAGGAGATTCGTTAAGCAATCAAATTAACCAAAATTATAAGGACAGGCACTAGTGGTGATATGATGAACGGGAACATGAGTCACGAACCTCATTATGGCTTTCGGTGTGGGATTTAATCTCCGGAATTATCACAGTAGATTATTAGTGGTGTGGGATATGTCTCTGGAATTATCACAGTCTTGTGGTGTGGGACAATCTCCGGAATTATCACGGTAACTATTGTGGTGTGGGATTGATCTCCGGAATTATCGGAGTCGAGGTGAAGCACATGTGGTATTCGTATGGGGATGTGTCAATGTTTCGGTGTGGGATGATCTCCGAAATTATTCAAGTGAAATATCTTGGGTGTGGGATCCATCTCCGGAATTATCGGGCATGCGATACTATCCATGGTTTATCTTTATCTCGTAGTAGTCATCGTGATAGGATTAGTTCATAACGTGGGGATTGAACCCTATGAAGTGAAGACGTTAAGGGCTTGCACCGAACCTATGTAGAATGTGATGCATAGACTTCGACAAGTACGCATTAGAGAGTCTGCATTTAGAACTTGTGTTTTCTTGGCTTGGTTTTATGCATGTGGCTTTCTTGTTTTCTACACATGACACTTAGCTTAGTATCACTTGATGTTTTATGTTACCTTCCATTTCGTACTTTCCATATTCCTTTAGTACTTGTTGTTTAAGAATTTATGAGGTATGAGCTTTATGTTGTTATTTGTTCATTTTTATATTTCTCACACCATTTATGGCTGACCCCTTTAGTTTGGGGGTTAAGGATCATCTCTAGCCTTACATGTTGCAGGTAGATGCTTTGAGTTGGAGATGGAATGCTTAAGTTGGTTTGAGAATTAATTGACATATAAGAGATTGTGTAAATTTGTAATATCAATTTTTGAGATAAATTAGTGTTGTAAATGAAGAGAATATTGAGTTGAGTTGTTTTGAGTTCCGCTGTGCATTGTAAATGATTTGTTGTAATAAAGTTTGAAAAATTTAGTAGTGTTTTTGATGTTTATTATTGTATTGAAGTGGATCACTGGGAATGTGCCACGAAATTTCTATGTTATTAATCTGGAAATTCGGGGCGCTACAGAAAAAAAAAATCATAAAACAATAATTCATTCAAAAACCGTATATATTTCACTTTATAAAGTCATAGAAATACGATTCAAATTCTATTATAATCAAATTATATCTCTCTGTAAAATACATCAATTTGTAGTAAAAACATCATCTAAAACAGTAGATCATTAATCCATAAGTTCAAAGAAATAACCGTTCAAGAAAAATGAAGAAGAGTTCAACAAAACAGTCAGTAGAACCACTGACAGTCGACTTTCAAAAATAGTTCAAAAGTGGGCGGTCAACTGTCAAGCCAAAATCCAAAAATCCAAGAACTGCCAGTCGACTGACATTTCGTGTGCAATTTCGTGCGGTCGACTGTTAAGTTCGAAAATACACAGCTTTAATATTCGTGCACATTTTTACTGATACTTTGTTAAATTTTTGTAAAATCATAAATTTGCAAAATAAAATTCCTGAGATGATCAAATACAACTTTTCTAACATACTGGAGTTTATAAAACTAATCAAAATCTCTTCAAGATCATAAAAGAGCAAATTTTCGTAAAACTCTTCAAAACAGGAAATATAGTATATAAGTGTGTATATGTGTGTGTTTAAATGAGTTAAAGCATCAAATCCATCAAATATGAGTAGCATAGTGTTTAAATTCAATCCCATTACCAAAACAAATAAGATCCAATCAAAAACTTCATGAAAGTACAAAAGAAAACAACTTCGGCTGTACATCAACAGACCCGAAAGCAACAACCCCCCTTTTCACTTCAAGATTTGATATTTTGATTCAATAACTTATCTTGCAATTCATTAAACACACATACAACTACATATAATAGTTTGCCCATGAATATAAGCAATTATAACATGTAAATACTCAAGTTTTACTCACAAAAATTGTAACCCCTGTTTCTCATTTTCTGTATTTTTAGGATGTATTCCTTTCTTTTTGAGTATTTATTCATCTTGTATTTCTCCGACTAGTTTGAACCGTGTATTGGATCTTTATTTTCAATATATTCATTTATTTGATTTGTCGTCTTTTATTTGATCTTCTTGATTCAATTGTCTCCTATTATTTCATCTCTGTTTGATCGAGCTTGTATTTTTTATCCTCATTATTTAAATTGTTCGTGCCTTATTTTGTTTATTCATTTTGTTACTATCTCATTTGTCGGATCATTCTATAATTCTCTTGAATATTTTATTAAACCAAATAATACCCTGTAACGCCCCGAATCCCAAATCACTGAATTCGAGATGTTCTACAGGATCTTTTCACTTTCTTTAGTACAATTTTACAAGGAAATTCAAATTTTTCTTCATACATCAGAGTTACATCAATATTACACTTTTCTTTTGCACAGCGGAAGTAAAATACAACAATTAAATAAATGTACAACAACATGGTACAATCTTTATGCGTCCATTCCTCTTACACATGCAATTACCTGCATACAAACTGTGGGTACGTCAGTTTATTCAACCGACGATAATTATACATGGCCATCCTCTCTATGCCAGAAACAGTATAACGAATCTCATTTCTTAACAATCACAAACTTGTTCCATATAAGCATATAAATCAAAGGGAACTCTTAATGATGTCGTGTCGTGATTGTGCACTTAATCCTTAATGCAATTATTTAATTTACATGACACTAATGCACACTTGTTCGGATTCTATGCATCCCATACTACATAGGTCCGAGGGCAAGCCTCTTAACCGTTCTTCATTTTTGTATGGTTCAATCCCTCGCCATGACTTACTCTACTTCTGTAATTACAGTGAGTATCCTAGATGATTCTATGAGTACAAGCATGTATCCTGGCCCCTGGAGTAGAATTCCGCGCCATGTCTTGACTCATCAAGCATGCATTCTGCGGCAATTTAGCCTCCTCCCTGAACACAATCCTCTTGCAGTCACCAAAACATCCCACAAGCGTGACTAAGGTCCGATCATTCTGAGTTGTGCCCGCTCCATGTCTTGACTCATCAAGCATGCATTCTGCGGCTCACACACCAGCACCGTAAACCCTAGTTCTCATACTTATGTTTTTCTCTCACTTTCATAACCTCTTCACTATGTACTAAATATTAGAATTATGAATACAAATCAAAGCTCTAGAGTTAGCCTCTCCACCAAACCGGACTTATCATTTCATTTCAATACCTGACCAACCTTGGTCTTTCAATTCTCATTTCATTTCATTCATTTCATTCATTTCACTGCCGGGGGAGACTTAGCTACTCTTGGTTTCAATTTACAATTCTCAACTTCCAATTGAGCACTTTCAGCTCATCATTCATTTAGAGTCTCACAGACTTTCTCATCATGATTTTAGCCTTTCATATTCATTTAATTCTCAATTCCCATTTATGATTCATTTTACATAAATCCACACAGTCATAAAAAGAGTTCATAGAATTCGATCATAAAGTTCACAACTTCCAACAGCAATAAATAAAATGAAATCTCATACATACCAAAGTCCACTCTGTACAGTCGACTTAGAAGGACACCAGTCGACTCATACAGTCAATACAGGTTCATCATAAATACTCGGGATAGTCGACTGCTGCACACAGTCAGTCGGCTGTCCCGCAACCTTTCATGTTCACAGTGTCATCCACATGACAGTCGACTGTTCATCCATCAGTCGTCTGTTCTGGGATTCTTTAATAGTACATTTCCATGTTCAGCTCAGTCGACTGGCTACACGCACTAAGTCGACTGGTCAGTTTCTTAATTCCAACACAGAGATTATCTTTCCAACCGTTCTCATATGCACTTTCATCACAGCATACATACATTCATATTTTATAGACACCACACTTCTTACTTGTTCAGTAACATGGTAGCATGGAATTTCAAATTACTAATATGTTCTTTTCTTTAAGGAAAACACTTTAAACATGCACTCACACTATTCATAACTTTCTTACGAAGATGAAGATGTAAATCTCAAACCATTATACTAGGTTAACATAATGGAATATCTCATTTCATGGAATTGCCGAATATTCATACTTAAACCGATGCACCAGTCGGCTGAACACCTTGTCAGTCGACTGCACCGACAGTTCTTAGTTTTGTCAATCATCGCTAGTTCTTTTCATCCATTTACCATCCCTCCATCATATGTGTCATAGGGAAAATATAAAATTAGTGATCACACGATTACGTCTATTTGCACATATGTTTATTACCATATCATGAAAAATAATTATCTCGTACCAGTCGACTGGTTCATGCGACAGTCGACTGTACCGACTCACTCGTTCTTGTTATCAACAGCATGCTCAGGCAATTTCTAATACATTAAATTTACTTTTCATAACATGGCAGCAATTATAACAATCATGGTATAATTCCTACATTAGAAGTCCTGAGAAACACCCACCTTATTTGAAGAAATAGACGAAATCCAGCAAAAAGCTCCTTAGTGCAGTGAACGACTCCTTGCTCCTTGCTCCTTTGCTCCACACCGAAACCTTCAGATTACTACTCGGCCTTCACAGAAAAGCTCCCACACACAAACTTACAGAATGCCTCTCTTACAATAATAACTTTAGTGTAAAAGAGATAGGGAAATGAGAGGGGGTATTTATACTAGAATATAAGGGGAATGGAGGGCTAAGATGCACTAGGGAGTTGGAAAATCAAGGGCTAGGATTCACTAGGAAGTTGTAAAACTACCCACACCTCATATGTAACCGCCCATGATCTAAGTCCACTCACCCAACCGGCCAAGCTTGTGCCTTGTGCACGTGTACGTTGAGTGCACGTGCACACACAAACCACCCTACACAATTTGTACATCCATACCCGGTAAAAAGAAAAGATGCTACACATTACAAGTTGTAGAAAATAATAATAGAGTTTAAATTCATGGGCTAAAATTAATTGGGCCAAAATAATTATTTTGTAGAAGAGATAAATAAATTAACACTTGGGCTTTTAAGGAAAAATCCTTTATAAAAACAATGCTCTTACTTATCATGTTGAAAATAATAACCAAAATATTATACGTGCATACCACGTGCAACAAAATAAATAATCTCCATATATTAGGAAAAATCGGGGTATTACATACCCTACCCTAAACCCTTATTGGATCCTTTTATACCCAAAAACCCAATACCCGTTTGCCCCAACCCGTTAACACCCTATATATATTTACCCACTATACACCCTACCCCTCACAAAACCCTAGCCGCTATTAACCCTACTCATCTTCTCACCCTCTTCAACCCGTGTAAACCCTAACCCATACACCCGACCTTCGAGCCATCCCCTAGCCGCTCTCCCTTTCCTCTTACACCTTCCCGTCATCTCTCCCTGAGTTGCACTGCCCTCCCGAGCGCCGCACACCAGCAGCCGGTCCTCCACATTCGACTGCAGTGCCTCCCGATGCTCCATCCCCGTGCATCATCCTTCCGAAGACGCAGCACAACCCCCCTAGTTCCCTCCGATCTCCCTCTCCCTTCTCCTCCCGAAGCCAGCAACTGCACCCCATCTGCCAGTCCCCAGCCGTCTTCAGCCCGACGCAGCCAGCAGCAGACTCCCAGTGCTGCTCCCTCCTGGCATCGCAACTAGCAGTAGCAACCGCGGTGCAGGCATCTGAGAGACCCCCCCCCCACGGTGCCTGTCTCCCCTTCAACGGCAGACAGCAATGGCAGCAGCAAGCACTGTCGCCGCCCTCGCTGTTGTGCCGTTGTGTTGTTCCGCGTAAGAGTTCGTGATTATTGGTTCATGATCCGTTCATGCTAGGAAACCGCTCTCATTATTCTTGTTCTTGCTTCGTTCTCGTCGTCGACTATAAGGAAAGTAACTTGTATTCTTTTTTTTTTGTAATATAGGTACTAAATACCACCTGTATTGTAGTTATGTTCTAGAGACAATTCTTATGAAAAACCCCTGTTATATCTTGTCTCTATGTGTTGATCCGCCCGTAGTTGTCTCACTACACACACGTCATGAAATAACTTAGGAATAATTACTTCTTGATGTATACATGCATGTTGTTCGTATGATATCGTATGTTTGATTGTGTTAGTCATAGTATAACTTGTTGTAGACTTGCTAAATACCCTATACAATGTTGCTTGGATACCTTGTATACCCTATTTCACACTTTGTTATGATTTGGATGTGTTACATATGATCTAGTTGATTTTATGCATGGAGAATAATTCTGTCCTTGTTGTTATCCCGTTCTTGTTTAGTATTTTAGACCCTATTAAGGTCACCAGATGAAAATTATTTATGAATATGAATTAGAGAGAATTCTGTTTACTTTCCATAATTTCTGATAGATCTCAGTTTCGATTTGTGAGTTGCAAGTTATTGCTGTTTTACTACAAATGTGTAGAAAATTTCAGATTCTGTTTTATATGAATTCTGTATGGCTATTTATTTTTATACTGATGTTAAAGATAATATTTTGATCCAATATTTTTCTGAATACAACTAGAATTGATTGGGATTAACCCCTAATTTTTGTGGATTTAATTTATAACTTTTATAAACTATTCTATACTTGTAAACAACTAATATACTTGTAGAATTTTCGTGTTGTTCAGTAAGGAATATGAAATGTATCTTAATGTATCTATTTTATCACCATTTTGACGGATCTGGATTTTAGTTTGTATTTTGTAAAATATTGTTGTTTTAGTACTGCTGTGTTTATGATTCCAGAATTACAAACTTGTTGCATCTTGCTGTTTTTTGATTTTACTTGACTATTCTATTTATGTTGGAAAATTATGAAACTTTACTTTATGATACTAAACATAGTAGGGAATACCCCAGATTTTTCTTGGATTTAATCAGTAAGTTTTGATACCGTTTTCCTGTTTATGAATACACACCTCTGATTTCTGGCTGAACATATTTTCTGGATACAAATCTGTTTTTGAGACTTATTTTTGTGAATTACCATATGACTTATATATATTTTCTGGATTCGGCCGAGAGTCTATTTTTCAGATCCTCTGACGGGTCCAGGTTTGCATGTTTCTGACAACGGGAATTTCAGATTTGGTGCAGTACTGTCTTGCTGTCCTAAATTAGAATTTTAGTTGTCCTACTCTTTTATGTGTTGTCTTTCACCCGTGCATGTTTATCTTCCAACCTGAACCTGTTACTTGTTCATGCTATGTTATTCTTGCCATATTTTGTACACGTAAATACCTGTTTGATAACAATAACAAATAATCAAGCCGGGATTAAGGGAAAGACCTTAGTAGTGGACAATATAGGCATGTGTACTCAGAAAGGGGCCGTGTCCCCATTACTTGATGCCATGATTTTATGATTACATGATTCATGCTTGTTATTACTATATGCTGCCATGATTCATGCTTGTTATTACTATATGCCGCCATGTTTCATGATTACATAACTCATGCTTGTTATTACTATATGCTGCCATGTTTCATAATTACATGATTCATGCTTATTATTACTATATGGTGTCATGTTTTATGATTACATGATTCATACTTGTTATTACTATATGATGTCACTAGTTCACGATTACGTGATTCGTGCTTGTTACTTGCTACTTGTTACTTGACGCTGAGTACACGGCCCTATAGAAACCCACCACTAGATCTAAAATGAAATTGTTTAAATGTAGCAACTATGTGGTAAAAACCTGAGACGCATGAAGTGCTACCTAGATAGATTTAACACAAGACTTGAACATGATCATTTGACACTTGCCACTTGTTACTTGTACATGATACTTGATACTTGACACTTGTTACTCGTTTACATGATACTTGTTTACTTGACACTTGTTACATGCCACTTGTGCTCGTTCATCTTGCCATGCTAGTTGGTCTATTTTGTTGTCATGTCTATTCCATGCTATGTTTGCTTCCGCTGTTACTCTATATTTGTTTATTCTTTCCCTGTACTTGTGCCTGCACTACAAGCGGCCCGTAACTTGCATTGACGGGCATTTTGTTTTATTTTTTTTCCTTTTCTTGTAATTTATTAAATTGCAGATTATGGGGATTAGCTGCCCGATGGAGTAGGTGATCTAAGATTCAAGTTGCTGGAGTTCTTTCTATATTTACTTTCCTGCTATTCTTGAATAAATGTAATTTGCTACATGAATTTTGTATTAGGCAATGTGACCCAGAATTATTGACTTGTTCAGATCTGATTTATTTGAGATTATTAAATTTTGTTTCAAGTAAATTCTGTTGGTCTATTGATTCATTTATGCATGCATGGTAGATTTCTCCTTGTTATCTCTTGATTATTCTTGTGAAATGTTGTAAAGATCCTGACAGCTTATGGATAATAAAAATCATTCGCTGGACTTAGTCATGTATCTGTATACCGTATCTCCCTTTTGGGAAGCGGGGCGTGACAATCATCCAACAGATCATATACATGTCTATACACAGTAAAGATTAAATTTTGTTCACTTTCTGCAATAACATCATACAAACTCAATAATATATGTTCAAATCAACAAGATTATGCAAGAAAACAACATACCCATGATTCCTACTAAGTTCTTAGCAATCTCAAGTAATCTATGTAAAAAATTTATTCATCAATAGCATAGTTTTCATGAAAAGATTAATCTTTATTCATCCATCCATTAATAAACTCATTATATTATCATAAAATCCTCTAACATGCTTTCTAATAGACAAATCAATATCTACAACATGCATAGAACAGTAAGAAATCAAACATATGTCACTTACCTTATTGAAGAATCAACCGTAATAATAAAGGAAATAAGAAAAGTCCTTCCTTTCGCAAGAAATCCAAGATCCTCACTTCAAAACTCCAAGAAATCAATAATAAAGAAAACCTTTTGTTTAGTGCAGCAAAGTGATGGCAACAGCTCTCTTATATTAGGTTGGAAATTTGGTTTCTAGGGTTCTGAGTAGGTTTTGCAAAATATCCCTTTTGAATATATCTTTACATATATAAATCCTTATACTTGGAAATTAGAATAACCAAATCAATTGAGATTTAAAATCAAAAGAAACCATCCAGATCTAGCCGACACTGGTTTCAAAACCAGAAAACAAATTTTGTAATTTTTGCCTCTAAGTGGCAATTTTGCGAAAAGACCATTCTTTAACAAATTTACGAAATAAACCAAATCTATTAGAATAAAAAGTAAACTCTTTACCTCTTAGTTGTCTAGCCATCATGCTCAGCCCAGAAAATCGAAATTCTGGAGTTTTTACTCCAAGTGGTAATTTTGCACAAAAACCCATCTTTTTGTAATATTTGCAATACGCCAAATAAATCTCAGAAAAATCCAGAAAATTCATAAATAATACACACTAATAAATATTAGGTTTCCCTAAAATAATTTCCAACTTTGAACTTCCCAAGAAAATATTTGCACTTATTTTGCATGTGTAAAAAGATAAATTTCAGAAAAAAAATCTTTATTAAATCACCAAAAAATTATTTTAATTCATTTATTAATCTCAAAAATATTATTTAAACATCTAGGGTGTTACATTCCACCACTATTTCATCAGGAGGGATTGATTGAAAATATTGAGATCCAGGATGCCCAACCCACCTTGCTTCTTAGGTTGACAAGCTCTTTGCCATCGCAAGTTAGTCTTGCCCTTGTAGTCATCATTTGACCCTAACCAAAAGAATCTACTTCTGATTTGATCAAGCCTTTTAATAACCCATGTTGGCAATTTGAAGAATGAAGCATAATAAACAAGTAGAGCTGAAAGAACTAGTTGATTAAGACCAATCTTCCCCCTTTAGATAGCATCTTACCTTTCCAAAATGACAATCTCCTTTTAACCTTAGTGATGATAGGTAGCCATGCCCTCTTCTTTGGCTTACCCTTTGCGAGTGGCATGCCAAGATACTTGATAGGTGGCTCCTCTTCCTGGCATTCAAGAATATTAGAGAATGCATCATGTTTAGCCTTGGATCTGCAAAAGTAGACCAGGGATGATTTATGGAAGTTGATTTCAAGGCCAGAAACATTAGCAAACAAGTGAAGTATGAATTTCAGGTGAATAACATCTTGTTCACATCCTGAACAAAAAAGGAGGGTGTCATATGCAAACTGAAGAACAGAGAGGTCGGAGAGGAGAGTAGGGAGACTTAATGGGGAAAGACCTCATTCTTTCTGCCTGTATGGATCATCTGGGCCAGGGCATCTACCACCAGGATGAAGAGCATGGGTGAAAGGGGGTCTCCTTAATTGAGGCACCTCTTGCAAAGATTGGTGTCTCCTCTAGTACCATTCAATCATATGTGAGACTTAGTTAAATGAAGGATCATGTGAATCCAGACACACCACTTAGGCCCAAACCCCCTAGCCACAAGCAATTCCTTAATGAAGCTCCAGTTAACTGAATCAAAAGCCTTCCTGAAGTTAATTTTGAGCATCAAAATATATTTTCTCTTCTTTGAGCGAAGGTTAATAATTTCATGAGCGACAAGGAAGTAGTTGATAGTGGATTTACCTTTGAGAAAGCCACTTTGGGAGTAGGACACAAGCTCCTGAAGGAAAGGACTAAGCCTGTTTGCCTAGGCTTTCGTGAAGAGCTTGAAAGAGCAATTGAGAAGGTTAATGGGCCTGAAGTCCTGAACAGAACTAGCACCATCACACTTAGGAATGAGAGTGATGTCAGAATAATTGAGCCTAGAGATGTCGCCTGAGTCATCGTAAAAAGAATTGAACATGTTCATGATATCCCCCTGAAATAACCTCCCATAATGTATGGAAAAAACTCATCGAGAAGCCATCAGGGCCCAGAGCTTTATCAGCACTCATGGAAAAGGTATCCTGTTTGATCTCTTTCATAGAGAAAGGCCTGTCAAGATGATGTAGGTCATGTAGGAGAGGGTAAAGCTCATGCCAATCAACAGAGAAGACTTGATTATTTGAAGTACTACAGATGGAAGTGAAATGCTTGTGGAATTCCTCCCATATGAGCTTCTAGTCAATGATGACCTAATCCCCCACTGTGATAGAGTGAACAAAATTCCTCCTCCTCCTGTCATTAGCAATGCAGTGAAAATATTTAGAATTTGCATCACCTTATTTGAGCCAAGTCTCCCTAGCCCTTTGTCTCCAATAAGTGGTTTCAGCACTAACCAAGCTTCTCATACTCCTGAAAAGCATGTAGCCTCAGCAGTTTATCTTCATCAGTAGGCCCCTAGAATCCTGCTTGACATCAAGCTCTTGAATGGTGTCTAATAGTTTCTTCTTCTTTGTTTTGAGGCTGTCAAAGCTTTTGTAACTCCAATCTCTAATCCTTTTTTTAAGCAATGTGAGTTTCTTCCCCAAAATGTCACCTAGTGAGCCCTTGCAGTTGAAGGAAGTCCACCATCCTACTACCAACTCATTGAAGTGTGGGTCGGAGAAACAAATCTGAACCAAGACTTTTCAAATTTGAAGAAATTTGGTTTCAATAGATTTCCAAGAGTGTCTAGGACATTGGGGCAATGATAAGAAACAATCCTTGGCAGGGAGGACAAAATGGAGCGAGTGAAGGCTGTATCCCATTCCTGAGAAATGAGAAACCTATCAAGTCTAGCCATAGATGGATTGCTATGCAGGTTGGACCATGTAAATTTTATTCCGGACAGGGGAACATCAATGAGTTGCAGTAGTGCAATGGAGCCTGCAAATTGTTTCATATCCCTCCACGAGATTTTGCCTCTATTCTTTTCTTGATCAACGAGTGTGGCATGAAATCCCGACATAAACTTCAGCAAGGGCAAAGGAAGCGTTAGCGTTGGATGATCTTATGCCAACAAACATCACGATCTTCTCTCTCAAAAGGTGCATACACCTAAGTAAGGGACCATTCCTGACCAGACTGTCTCTTCTTAAGGGAGACTGACATAGAGAAAATATACATCCAATCATTCAATCCAATCATACCCCCCCTACATTTGTTGATACTAAGGCCCCCAATGGATGCAAGCTTTCTGCTACTGGGTTTAGACAGTTTAGATTCCTGGATACATGTTATGTTTCGATGGCAGTCTCAGATCAAATACACAGTAGAAAAATTACAAAGAAATATCGAAATCTAACCATGGATCCATACAAAAACCATAAATCGTGTTTAGGAGTTATACCTTGAAGATGGATCTGTTGTCTCCACAATATGCCAATCACAGCACTGCAATATTGCGGTGCCTCTACGGTATCCACACGAACGGTTCAAATCAAGCTTTCCCTCACACCGCGGTGCTAGCTGCGAGAAGGGGATGTTCCTCACGATCTCTCTCTCTCAATTCTGTGACAGCTAGGGTTTTCTCATGTGACACTTTTCCAAAGATACATATCATATATATAGCTGTAGAAAATCAACCCTAAGAGAGTAATGAGGCTGTTGGACTCACAATCTGACCTGGTTCAGATTCGTGTGTAGGCCTTTGAACTTAAGTCAGCCAATTTAATCTAATTAAATGTCCAACCAATATAAGGATTCCAAGTCTTACTTGGATCCCCAATTAAATTCATCTCATGAATTTAAATCCCAATTTTGATCCATTCTAAGTGTGTGACCCTGTAGGTTCCCGTTACGTTGACAGTAATACTAAAATCATATTCTAGTATTACAAACAGTGAGCGGTATCTCGTAATACATCACTGCTACTCAAGTAACGAGAATGTCAGTGATTAGACATAACCTATCCGTGACCAATGTTACCATGTAGTTTAGTCCCTTTGTCCAGTTATCTTAATTGACCACAAAGGCATAGAGCGTGTCACCTTTGTATAGTTCAATCTTTGGTTTCTTGATGTCCGAGTAGACTTACTAAAACAAACGAGCTCAATATCTCATATTGACTCATTTGAGCCTGGCCATGCATTTTGCAGTCTCACTCAATCAAAAGGCCCATAGATATCACTCCTGTCATGTAAGAGGGACAAATCCTATCTAAGTCACTGACATCCCTCTGCATGATTTGAAGTATATCCAATAGTTGACTTTATAATCACCTTATTACAGGCAACGTTTGACGATATAAAAACATATAACTTCTCATGTAGGGAACCGTAGTGACTTCAAGTCAAAGGAGTATATACACCATGGTCACTATGAGAACCTCTTATGACACTCACGTAACAATTCATGTAGCGTTCTCATGCTGGGTCAGTCCAATACGTTATTACTCTAATATGTACCTATGTGAAGACTTGATATCTCATATCCATGACCCATGAGATATGGTCATCAGTCTATGCACATACTAGTGTCTATGTATTATTGTTGTCATAATCCACAATAATACTTGAATAGAGACATTTAAGAATAGTGTTCTGATTACAACCAATAGGATCTCTCAATCAAGTGATGCACTTGATATCATGTGGTATTGAACCTACTATTCTAAGGATTTTATTATGTTCATTTAATCACAATAAAAAACATAATAAATGAAATGCATCATTTATGAAATAAACATCATGATACAACAATACACAACTGGCCTCTAGGGCATACACCAACAATACATACAACTGAAAACTTGGCCAATTGAATCACATCTTTGATCAGGCAACATTTATCAGGGCTACCAAACCCCCCTTACATTCCAGCATCTGATCCTCATTAGAGAAAACGAAAAGCACAACCACAACACAATCATAGAACGAGGGGAGAGAAATTCATCTCAATGAGGTAGTTGGCTTGTGGGGGGGGGGGGGGGAGAATTACATTCCTCTCAGAATTCCTGACCTTTGCAATGGCATCGAGCCCTTTGGCCTCCACCCCTGCCGATTGAGAAACACCAAGCAGTTCATCATCTAACAGAAGCTTAAAGGAATTGAACAACATAGTACTTGAGCTGGCTGAGTCTTCGCAGTGCTTGGAAGCAGTTCCTGGTCTCTTAGCTGACTTATGTGCTAGACTCTTGGTCGATGTTAAGCCCCCTTACAGACGGAGCGCAGGTCTCTTATGAGAGTAGGAAATGCTAATCTTGCTCTTGTGTTTGGAAACCATATCCCCAAACCATGGAGGAATGTTGGCTGTAACTGATGGAGCTTGGGAGGGGGGCACTGAAGAAGCAAGATGAGGGATGAGGATTACTACATTTAGGGAAGACTGGGCTTTTGGGCTGGTAGGGGCCTTTTTGCAAACTTTATGGGCTAGAGCATGTTCAATCGTAGACTTGATACTCTGGAATAAAGAGGTTGTTAAATTCACAACATTGTTATCCCAAACCATGTACATATAACTACCAGAGCTATCATCAGAGACATTAGAGGAATAATCAGATACGGGAGAGTGATTACTGGCCTTACTATTGGAGGAGTTAATATGACAGTTTTTAGGAGCAGAATCTTCAGAGCCGCATCTTTGGAATCCAAATCAGATGTGGGATTTTGATCAACCAATTGCCTGCCATCCCTGATTTCACGGCAGATAATCTCCCACTCAGTTTGAATTTTAAAATTTGCTTGAGGAGAAGCAACCTCTGCCACCCTGACTAGCTGTGGTGGCAATGGTGGCTGGGGAGGGGCAGGCAATGCTACTTCCACTTGGTTTCCCATCTCCGATAAGTCGTTAACTTCAACCACAAAGTAAAACTTGTCCTTCTTATGCTAGAAATAATTTTGACCAGCCTCCACATAGCCATTAGAGGTGGTGAATAGCTATACTGTGCCATTTTGCACATCTTCCACCATGATGGGTTGACCTGCTATAAAGACATGCACATCAAACACCTGTTCTTCGAAGGACCAAGGAACAGTATAGAAAATGGTGAGGGAATTGGGGATGATGGTAATATCATCAACTTCAACAAGAACTAGAGCTTGATCTCACTTTTCAGCATCTCGCATCTCCTTGCTAAGGGTGATCAATTTGAAAAAAGGTTGGACGACCGATTCATGGGACCCCTAGTTCCACATGTGGTAGGGGAGCATAGGGATTTTGATTAAAGTGAGGTAGGGTTTGGGTTTGAGGTTGGCACTGTAGTCCATGGCCCAAGGAGTGAAGGTAGCTGTGAACCCCGAGAAGCAAAAGTGGCCTTCCTCCACCGCCTTAGAGGCACTCTCTGTCGTGGGGAACTGGACATGAAAGACACCATCTCCCACCCTTTGAGGCGCCACCACCAACCCTAATCCTCCCAAGCAAAGTTCAGAGCATATACCACATCTCTAGTGGACGGAGAGGACTTCGGGTTGATAAGATGGAGGAAAGCATTGACATGCCCGGAAGAGATTCAGCAATGTTAGAATGGTGAAGCACCCGAACATCCAAAGTCTCACGCCGATTGAACAGTGGGCATTTGCGCACTTTATGGCCATATTTCTTATAGTTAAAGCAGTGGAAACCCAGCTCTTTATCGGCCGCCAAATGGTCTCCTTCAACGCACTTCATGCAATGTTTTTCCATCCTCTTCAAGCTCCGGAGATGAGTCAGTGGGTTTTTGGTGAAAACGGATTTTGGGGTGGGTTGAAAATAGGGTTTGGGGGGTAAGGTGAAGGGGTTTCTATAGACTGCATGGGGGTGCATGTGGAGGTGGGGAATGTGAAAGGATTGATGGCAACGTGACGGGTGACCCTTCCCTATGTGCCCACACATTCACTCTCCTCACCCCTCTCATCTTCGTCTTTTTGTATATGGTTTGAATATTTTTTCGAGCATGATGGAATGTTACAGTACACATCTTAGAATATCTAGGATATCAAAATACCTTACATATGAGCAAGTATTCCTACATAACGGATTTGTACAAAACAATGATATCCCTCAGATGGCAAAAATGTTCCAGGGTTCTTTTTTAATTTTCTCCTTTTTCTTTATCATTGTGTCTGCTCATATTATCGTGTAGAATGTTACAATATCTCAGAGAATACCAAAATAATCTGATATTTCGATAAAAGTGATTTACAAAAAACAACCACCTCTAATTCATGACATCCAAAAGGTTTTTTCCATATGTAGATTTTTTTAGAATAAAAGTGACCACGTCACCGTTCATTAATGATATATTAACAATGCAAAGTTGAACATAAAACTACTTCAATTTCCGAAGATAAATCACAATTCTAAAGCAATTAATACAACAACTACTACATCAACTACTCAAACGAACTACAAATCCTTCTTTTTCATTCCATCCTTGACACCCAATGCCACATATCCTGGTCTACTCCTCCTTCTCCGTGCGGTGTCTCTTCTTCGATCTTGCCTGATCTGCCTAAGCAAGAATGAGGGCAAGCATTTTATGCATCATGACAGGTAATATATTGTTATGACTACAAAAACGCGACTCGTTTCGATCTAGCCATAGACCCCATAATGTAGTTACCACAGAGATTTCTCAGGCCACTCTATTCGCCTTCCTAACAATGCTAACTCTCCACTGGCCCCAAATATCAACCGTAGAACTCGACATTCTACTATCCCAAAATCGAGACCAACAAACTCCCATGCTAACCTCACCTTAGGACAAAAGAATAAGATGAGATTTGTGTCTTCTTCTCCAGCTACACACCTCGAGCACCTAACATTCACCTGTAGATTATGTTTGCGAAGATTGACTTTTGAGAATATTGCGTCGTTCGCCACCAACCAAAAGTATGCTTCTACTTTCATTGGTGCATTAGTCCTTCATATTGTATTGGCTTCATTACTTCTTATCCCTCCATCGTTAAGCCACTTATACATGGATGACACCGAGAAAATGTCATTAGATTCTAAATTCTAGCGTCTTTCATCGTCCAATCTGTTCGTGTACTGACCCTCCTTCGTAACGAAGTCATTTAATATCTATAATTGATGTAGACAATCCTGCGATGGTTGCTCTCGAACTTGAATCCTAAGAGTTTCATTTATCCACACATTTGCGACAAATGAGTCAATGTTCACTGTATCTCCAGCAGCCTCCAGGAAAAAAAGATTCGAGAGCGTTGTTTCTGCACCTTTTATCCTTCCAGAATCTTATTTTTTTTGTTGCCTATCTTACATCTAGTATTAGTATGGAACATCTCTCCTACTTTTGCCACCCCTTTCTAAAGGTGTGATGCCTTTCCATGCTCACTTCTCCCCCCGTACCTGAACATTTTCATTGTCCGATATATCGTGAAAGATTTGCACCACCAATTGTTTCGTCTCCGACTCATTTTTCACCACCACTTACTCATCAAGCCTTTATTCATATCTCTCAGGTCCAGGATACCCAATCCCCCAAATTCCTTACTCTTGCATACTCTCCCCCACTTAACCAGATGAATACATTTGTTTGTCTCATTTTCTACCTTCCTCAAGAATCTTCTCATAAATTTTTCAATTCTTCGAATCAACCATTTTGGAAGTTTGTAAATTGACATGAGATACGTTAGTAAACTGCTAAGCACAGAATTCAGAAGCCTGATTCTTCCTCCAAAAGAGAGAAAGTGTCAATTCCATCCTGCCAATCTCTTTTCTTCATTTTTAATTAACGGATATCGATTCTCTCTTCCCCCCCACTATAAGGGGATTACCAAGATACTTCAAGGGAAATATCCTATCTCGCATCCTAGATAACTCTTGATGGCCTTAATTGAGGTGGATAGATTTTCACCGAAGGGTATAACACAGCTCTTGCTAAGGTTCATTCTCAACCCAGCCAAGACTCAAGGCACTTCAGAACAATACCTATAACCATAATTTCGTCTTCCTTCGTAGCACCAAACATTAGGGTATAATCCGCATATTGTAGGATCGTTACTGTTTCTTGGATACCTTTAAATGTTAGCCCCAGAATAACATGCTCTTCCCTTCCTTACTTGATCATTTCTGTCAACATCTGTCGATTAGGGTGAACAGTAGCAAAGATAAGGGATTTCCTTGTCTTAAAATCTTCCGACACCTAATTTCCTTTCTCGGTTTGCTGTTAATCTGGATAAATGATTTTCCATCTCTAACGCATGTCCTTATCCACAATCTCTACTTTAGACAAATTCCTTTGAACTCTAATGCTTCATCGATATAGTCTCATTCTACTGAATCATACGCCTTTCCAAAATCCAACTTTAAGAGGAAACCATATACCTTTTCCTTGCACCTTCTAAAGACTACCTCATGTGCCGATGTTACGCTATCCATAATATCCTCCCCCCCCCCCCCCCCCCCCCCCCCCCCCTGCCCCCCTTTGATAAAGTCGCTTTGTGATTCCCCAACCACAACGTTTAAAGAGGGGAGAATCTCTATGCCGAAAATTTAGTAATAATCTTGAAGGAACCATTCAAGAGGCTAATCGGCCTTAAATCCTCAACCCTTAGCACCTTTTTTTTTTTTTGATGAGTATAATGTTCGCATAGTTAAGTCTATCAATATTCGCTGATCCAAGATAGAACTCCTAAAAAACATCCTCAAATCCTTCTTGATTATTTTCAAGTATAGTCTATAGAAGAAGAGAGGGAAACCATCTGGGCTCGGTGCCTTGTCCTGCCCTAGGCTCTAAATTTCTTGGAGAATCTCTTCTTCTATAAACATGCCTTCAATCCCCTCATGTATTCCACATATCCAGTAACATAAAACATCTATTTAATTTCCTATTTCCCAAAAGCTCCTTAAAATTTTCATTTATATGACGTCTCATCAACTTCTCATCTTCGCACCAATTTTCTCCCAAATACATGCCTGCAATGTGATTGTGTCTCCTTTTTCCATTTGCTACATTGTGGAAAAAGTAGTATTATGTTGCCCTATTTAAGCCATTGCACTCTAGATCCCTGCCTCCAATATTGTTCCTCCATGTCTCCTAAACATTGGATCTCTAGCATGCTTCCTGCCAGCTCTTCGACCTCCGGATCTAGAAAGTTCCTTTCTTCCTCTACCAATTCTTGATGATGGTAAAAATCGCAGCAAATCAGGTTCGTCCGATTCCTGCATAGATCTCAAATCTTCTACAGACAGATTAATCATAACGGGTCTCTTTAACAAGTCCGGGCCTTCTCCAAAACATGGGATTCTTTCAAGCCCATAAAAAATGACAGACTAGGCCCACTAGGAGAGACATCCAACTCATGAAGGCTAGGATTCAAATCTCTTATCCCCTAACAAGAGAACTTATTTCTTGAAAGGGAGAGACATAAAAGAGATAAGAAATTCAAATTAATCCAATGGATCTAGATCGATCTCTTGATATGTTTCTCAGGCCTATAAATACCCCTCCCCCTCTGCAGTCAGATGGTAATCAACAATTCACCAGTTTCTCTCTCATACTCTCTTTCTCTTTTCGGTTCTGACTTAAGCGTTGTAGGTTCTGTCGCTGGGGCCACCCTCGGTGTTTTGGGCTTTTTGCAGGTCCATCGACTGCATCAACAATTGTCGGATTCAAATCACGGTGATCAATCAACGATCCAGATGTTGGATTCTGTAGGCAAGGCAAATAACACTAGATGAGGGTGAATAGTGTTGTTTAAAAAATAATTAAGAAATTGAACTTTTTGTTCTGTGCAATAGACTTAAAAAAGAAAATACAGTGGACTGGGGCGTCAGATAAGAAGAGTATTTTGTACAGGTCTGATCAGTCGACCTATAGCGGAAACTCAATTGACTTACCAAACAAGTGTTTGAAGAGTATTTTATACAAGTCTGATCAGTCAACTTATAGAGGAGACTCAGTCGACTTGCCAGACATGTTTTTGAATAAAACACAGAAAAATTGAAATGCAAGTGAAGAAAATACAACCACAGCAAGAGAGTCAACCATAGAGAACACAGCGATGTATCATGGTTCGGTCCTCCCGACCTACATCCAGTCCCCAAGCAACCCACTTGAGATTTTCCACTATTCTTGAAAAAAATACAAAAATATCCTATGGCATTCGACAACAACTATGTCAAACCCATAGACCTCTCTCACCACTAGAAAGAGCAAACCCACTGTACACCCTAGAGTGAAAAACCGACTCTACAACCTAGAGCCATACTCTCCAACCGAGAGGACCACTCTCACAACCCGAGAGTGAAAACAACAACAAAAGAGTTACAATAACCTATAGCCTTGTTTGTGATTTGTAATTTTGTATTGTGGCTAATAGGTCAACTTCTGAAATCAGTCTAAAACAAATTCGATGTTATACTAGACTGATTTTCAGAGAACCAAGACTTAGAGATTATGAATGCTTTTAGGAAACTTGTTCTTTTTTAAAACAGAAGCTTAAAACTTAAGAAAATGCTTGCAACCTTTTCATGGTGATTTATATGATGTATTTGTAGAGAGGAATCATAGGAACGTTGAAGAACAGTTCCTAAAAGTAAATTAAAATGGATAGAAATTGTTTTGAATTTGAAAAATAAGTTTTGAAATCAGAAAACTGTCGGAACGACTTGAACAGTCGGCTGGGTTGCTGTCACACCCCGCTTCTCAAAAACATGGAATACGAGCACGTGACGAAGCCCAGCGAATGATTTTGACACTATTCATAAGCTGTAGGATCAACTCAGCATCACAACATGAATATAACAAGAGATATATATAACCAAGCATGCATGAATAATTTATTAAGTAACAGAAAACAATTGATACCAAATAATAATATTCAAATAGTCTTCAAGTCTGGAACAAAAGATAAAACTCGGGACTATAAGCCCGTTACAATGTTCATACAGCAGAAGAAATAAATAACTTAAGGAAAACAATTATTAAACAAGTCCTTATTTCAAGTGAAGCCTACAATGTCTGCTCACCAATTTCAGCAGGCAACATGTCTCCAGAGTCTATTTAATAATGATAAAATGGAAAAAATAGGAAAAACAAGAGAAAATGCCCTTAGTGCAAGTTAGGGCCACAAATAGTAAAAACGAGTACAAGTAATGCGGAACAAGAATTGGAATCAAGAATGTAGCAGGGATATAACAAGTAGTGGAAATTCAAGAACTAGCTAGGAAGAAAGACAACTCATGTAAACAGGCTGGATAACAAATACTAATAGTGGAGCAAGTGACAAGTGAACCTGTAGGGGTATCTAACCTCAAGTGAAAGGCATCAAGTACAAGTGTCAGGTAACAAGTCTCAAGTCTAGTGTCAAGTTGTCAAGTACAAGTATCGAGTTTCATGTATCAAGTCTTCAAGTATCAAGTCTCATGTATCATATAATCAAGTATCGAGTAAGCATGTATCATGTTCAAGTCTTGTAGTTATTACTATCTAGGTGGCACTTCATGCATCCATACATTTACTACATGGTTGCTACAGTCAATACGATTTCGTTTACGCCTAGTAATGGATTTTATAGGGCGGCGTACTCAGGTATCAAATATCAAGCAAGCCATGGTTCATGAATTGGAAAATAAATAACAAGTTCACGAAGAGTGTTCGCAAAAACAAGTTCAAGAACCGCACAATGGGTTCATGAATCAAACAAGTTCATGAGCCAAGTAACTGGCTCCATGAATCGATCAAGATACAACAAGTTCATGAACCAAGTATTGGGAAACACGGGCCCCCTTCCGAGTACACTTACCTATATTGTCTACTACTATGGTCTTTCCCTTAAACCCCGGCTTGTTACTTTTATTAATTTTTATCAAGCAAGAATGCAAGTGTGTGAAAAAAGTCAAGAAATCATAATCATGGACATGGAACAAGTTTGAGATATTTATATAGCATATTCAAGGGTCAACATGAATAAAAATAACACGAACAACGAAAATCTCAAATCTGGATAGCACGACGTTGCTGTACCAAAAGTGTGATTCCCGTTGTTACGAGATAGCAAATGTGGATCTGTCAGGAGGTCTAGAAACTAGACTCCTGCCCGCTTCCAACACATATAATTAAGGTACGAGAAAGTTGTGGTAATAGGTGTCAAATCAGCAAACTACACAGCTAATGTGTTCAGGCAAAATTTGTGTATATGAGTTTATACTTGTGAAACAGTGTTGAAATGTTACTAATTAATTCTGAGATAATTTGGGGATGTTCTCTAAGGTTTCCAGCAACAGCATGTAAAATTTCAAGTCAAACGCTTACTGTTAACATAGTTAAATTAATTTGCAAACTAAAGATGTGCAGCAGTTTTGTGAATTCTGCGACTAACGATACAGCTGCAGTAAAACTATGATAACTCCTAACCGTAACTCGGAATTCGAAAATTTTGGAGGCTATCAACATCTAGACATCTAGAGATATATTTACTATTCAGGGCTTAGATTCAGATTCTGATGTTAAAGGGATCAAAATAGAAAGTAAAGTTCAGGACAGCAACATGTGGAAAGGTCTTTTATACCTAAGTTGCATGATAATTAGTTATTGGGCGTCTAGATTAATGTGTGATACGAATACGGTATAATGGTTATCAAAACAGCAAGTAATATTTATTTTTCAACTCAAATGGGTGCAAGATCATCACATCCAAGATACAACACACATCTAAAAATCTAGGGTTTCTTAATTTCATGTGTTCATGTGACTAGGAGATAAAATGAATCCAAGTAATTTTTAATTATAACAACGAAGGTGTTGTGACTCTGAAGATTAAGGAATCGATGATAAAAATTCAAGATCGACAATTGATAAGACAAGAAGGAGTCACAACTACAACCTATTTGCAGTATTTTCAATTAAATGCTTGTACTAGGTCAATAAATTATACAAGGAGAATACTTGCCTTGATTGGATGAGGGCGATTAGATTCGATAATTGAGGAAAATGGGATCGAAAAACCTCGGGCAAAATCTCCCAAAAGCACGCTCGAACTCCGTGCGAGAAATCAACAGCAAAAGAGAGAAACCCCACACCAGATCTGGCGCGGCAGAACAGGGGACAGCGGGATCGGATCTGGCACGGCAGAACAGCGAACAGCGGATCCAACCAATCGACACGCAACCTCGCACTGGATCTGGCTGAACAGGGGACAACGGGATTAGATCCGATGTGGCTGAACAGGGGACAGCATGTTCTGCCATTCGTTGGCCACCTTCTTCCTCACGATAGCAGCGAGCGAGAGAGGGACTAGAGGATTAGAGACGGTGGCTGGCTGATGGCGACGTGGTCAGGGTTCGACTGGTGAGTAGTCGAAGATGGCGACGATGGCGATTGTAATACCCCAGATCTGGCAGCGAACAGTCGACTGGTAGTATTAGCAGTCGACTGGTCTGCGTGGATTTGAGACGGATTTGAGAAGGATTTGAGAAATTTAGTCCCACATGGAAAGTTTGATAGGATAATTTGAGTATAAATATAATTAGCCAATGATCAAGAGTCACCTAATTGGTTAACCACCTTTTGAGAGGCAGCCTGTGGTGGGCAGTTGTACTACATAGTATCTAATTTGTCTTCTAAAAATATTAAAAAAATTGTTTGAGTATTGGGGCGGGGCGTTACAAATGGTATCAGAGCCGACTTTCGACACCGGATGTAGTAGAGGTCAGTATGATCTGCGGTGCTGAGAGTCATTGATCTCCGGGATCGGGTATACTCTACGGTGTTGAGAGTCACAGGTAGTGATTGATAGTCGGGTATCCGATCTGCGGTGTTGAGAGTGATTGATCTCCGGAATAGAGGACTATACTACATCGGCTAGAAAGGGCGGTCCTACACTAGATGTGTGCCCTTTACTCAGCGAGGACGCTGATTTCTAAGGGGGGGTGTATGTAATACCCCAGTTTGGTAGCGAACAGTCGACTAAAACTGCATATTTGAGACGGATTTGAGAAGGATTTGAGAAATTTAGTCCCACATGGGAAGTTTGATATGATAATTTGAGTATAAATACTATTAGCCAATGATCAAGAGTCACCTAATTGGTTAACCACCTTTTGAGAGGCAGCCTGTAGTGGGCAGTTGTACTACATAGTATCTAATTTGTCTTATAAATTGTAAAAATTGTCTGAGTATTGGGGCGGGGCGTTACAAATGGTATCAGAGCCGACTTTCGACACCGGGTGTAGTAGAGGTCAATATGATCTGCGGTACTGAGAGTCATTGATCTCCGGGGTTGGGTATACTCTGCGGTGTTGAGAATCACAGGTAGTGATCGATAGCTGGGTATCCGATCTGCGGTGTTGAGAGTGATTGATCTCCGGGATAGAGGACTATACTACATCGGCTAGAAAGGGCGGTCCTACACTAGATGTGTGCCCTGTACTCAGCGAGGACGCTGATTTCTAAGGGGGGGTGTATGTAATACCCCAGATCTGGTAGCGAACAGTCGATTGGTAGTATTAGCAGTTGACTGGTCTGCGCGGATTTAAGACGGATTTGAGAAGGATTTGAGAAATTTAGTCCCACATGGAAAGTTTGATAGGATAATTTGAGTATAAATATAATTAGCCAATGATCAAGAGTCACCTAATTGGTTAACCACCTTTTGAGAGGCAGCCTGTGGTGGGCAGTTGTACTGCATAATATCTAATTTGTCTTCTAAAAATATTAAAAAATTATCTGAGTATTGGGGCGGGGCGTTACAAATGGGTATACTCTGCGGTGTTGAGAATCACTGTTAGTGATTGATAACCGGGTGTCCAATCTGCGGTGTTGAGAGTGACTGATAACCGGGTATCCGATCTGTAGTATTGGGATTTATTGATAGATGGATATATTCTGCGGTGTGAGAGTCGTTGATCTCTGGGGTTGGGTATACTCTGCGGTGTTGAGAATCACTGTTAGTGATTGATAACTAGGTGTCCAATCTGCGGTGTTGAGAGTGACTGATAACCGGGTATCCGATTTGTAGTATTGGGATTGATTGTTGGATGGGTATATTCTGCGGTTTTGAGAGTCGTTGATCTCTGGGTTGGGTATACCCTGCGGTGTTGAGAATCACTGTTAGTGATTGATAACCGGGTGTCCAATCTGCGGTGTTAAGATTGACTGATAACCGGGTATCCGATCTGTGGTATCGAGAATGACTGATAATCGGGTATTTGGCAGTGAACAGTCGACTGGTCCATTAATCAGTTGACTGTACAGCACAGTTGAGCTGTACTTGTTTGAGAATGATTCTTCTAACATTTGGTTAAGCTACACTTGATGTTTTCATGTTTTCCTGTCATTTCTTACTTCACAATACATGTTTAGTATATGTTCTCTCGTTCAGTACATGTTGTTTAAGAAACCATGCTTATTGTTTAATTATGTTGTTTGTTTGTTTATATCACTCACACCATTTATGGCTGACCCCTTTAGTTTGGGGGTTAGGGATAATCTCTAGCCTCATGTGTTACAGGTTGTTGCTTAGAGTTTGGAGGCTTGGATGCTTGAGTTAGTTTTGAGATAAACTGATGTAATAGAGCTTTGTGTAAAACAATTGTAAAGAGAAGTGTTGTAAAAAGAATGTTTTTAACTCAAGGTGTTTGTATTTCCGCTGCATTTGAAAAAGATTGTTGTAATGAAAGTTTGGAATAAAATTATTTGTGTTTTAAGCTATGTGTACTATTACATAGAAGTTGATGCTGGGATTGTGCCACGTATTTTCTAAGTTATCATATTAGAAATTCGGGGTGCTACAGCGATGGGGTGGCGCGCGTCGAGTATGGTGGCGGCTCTGCTTTTGGGTTCGAAACAGGGGAGGAGAGCGAGGAATTGGGTTCGGGGTGTTTTCGGTGTGAAGGCAGTGGCTGGCGGTGGTCGAGGGTGATCGGAGGATGATGGTAAGGTGATGGGTGATGGATGATGGAGGCGATGGTAAGGCAGAGTGGGTTTTGATGGGTTGGCGGGAGTGAGGGAGACGATGAAGACGGTGGATGGATTCGGGGATGTTGAAGGCGGGGATGGTGGAGGTGACTGGCGAGGCGATGGACGAGGGGACGACGGCAGTGGCGAGGAGGCAATGGGGACTACCGGAGGTGGTAATGGCGAAGGTGGATTGGGACGAAGATGCGAAGGATAAGGAGACGGAAGAAGAAGGAGAGCGGCGGGGTTAGTTAGGTTTAGCACAGTAATCTAGGTTTAGGCTTAGGGTTAGAGTAGGTTAGGGTTTATATATGGGGGTTTTGGGTTATTGGGTATTAGGGTATCCGGTTTGAGTGAGATCTAAAAGGAGACTTAGTCAAAAATCCATAAAATGGGGATAAAGAGATAAATGATATGAAATAGCTCATCTCTTCATGAAGAACGACCCAAAAGAGCAAGACAGACATACAATTGAATTAGATATATGCACCCAAAAATTGAGTTGAAACTATATAATGATTTTATTCGAACGGAAACAAAATAGAGGATCCCAAATTGATAAAAGAGTACAATGAAGCAAAATACAGTATAAAATACAGATACAGGAAATAGGAGTTACAGTTGCCATATTGAGTCGACTGGCTAGAGTTTGAATGAGTTCAGACAGTTTCGTACTAGGACAGTCGACTGGTGCCAAATAGCGGTCGACTGGTACTTAATAGCTGAACTTATTTAAGCTTGTTTCGACTTTTTTAAGTGTGTAAAACACTCAATTAATAAAAAAAATTGTGTGAGTGTGTGTCTGACAAGGCTATTTACAGCATTCTAAGACCCAAAGAATAAAAAGTTACAATTGTTACGAGACACTTAATACAACACATTTGATGCACTTGAGTCTTGTCTTGAACTTGAGTCTTTGACTAGAGCTTGAGCCAATGTTTTTATATCTTGAAGCTTGCTTGATCAATGTTGCTTGAACTAAGTTCCTTGTGGCTTGATCAATTCTCTTTGAAAGCTTCATTGAATCAACTTTGCCTTTGTGTATTACACCCTGGTATTGATCTTAATACACCCTACAATATATAAGTGATAGAACAACTTTGGATTGTGTTGTAGTCATCAAAACCAAGAATCAACATTCTCCCCCTTTTTGATGATGAAAACACAATAGCTTACAATAATAATAATAATTAAAGATGCTCCCCCTAACTAATGTACAACATGCACAAGTTAAAAAACATGCACAAAACATGCACATAAAAAATATGCACCAAACCCCACAAAACATGCACATAACATACACATCCTATTCTCCCCATTTGTCATCAACAAAAATAGAGGAGGAAAGAAACAATAACAAAAATGGAAAGCATAACACATCGAAAAACATAACCAGTTTATACATTGGAAAAGATAACAAATGGAAAGCACAAATTGCTTTGATACCAATTGCTAGAGGATTGTCCTTCCTCAACATTAGAACCATTAGCTCTCTTTGGAGGCATGATTCAACTCTAGAAAATTGAAAAGAAAAGAGGACAATCAACTATACCCAACAATGGAGATTGAAAGATAGGCACAAAGCTTCAAGAGATCTCGAAAAAGACTTCAACAAGTGAAATGAACTGAAAAAACTGAACGAAGTCTTCAATATTGGGCTTCAGATCGCTGAAAGCGCCAAGGAATGGGTAGCAACCGACTTCTTCTTCTATTTCTGGAGAGAGACAGTGAAAGAGGGAAAAGTGAAAAAGAGAAGTAAAAACTAGGGTTTTACTTTAGAATAAAGGGCTGAGATCTAGACTGGGGTTAATCAAAGGATGAGATCAATCATTGGGTAAGAAAAGATAAAGAGACATGCCTCTAAAAATGTGCCGTGTTCGAATCAGAAAGACAGACTGATGTCGTGACAGTTCACTGGGATTTTAGACCAGTCGACTTAGTCGAGAGCAAAATAAAACAAACGAAAATATTAAGTAATACTTCTGTCAGTCGACTGGATACTGTGCATAGTCGACTTTCCATAACAAAAAAATTTAGTCAAAAATAGATTACGAAAAGTACTTGGTCAGTCGACTAAAACACTAGTTTTAATTCAACTTATACAAGATAAAAATTCAAGAAATATCATGAAAACTGCAATTCCTAGTTCTCTTCTTAAGGTGATCAAAGTGTCTTCCTTAAGTGGTTTAGTAAAGATATCCGCTATTTGTTTATCAGTAGAAATAAAGTCTAAAGATATATCTCCCTTTAAAACATGATCACGTAGAAAATGATGTTTAATATCAATGTGTTTCGTACGTGAGTGCTGAATCAGATTTTTACATAAACTAATAGCACTGGTATTATCACACATAATAGCAGGTTTTGAAAATGAAATACCATAATCTAATAGTGTTTGTTTCATCCACAAAATTTGGGCACAAGCCAAACTTGCAGCAATATATTTAGCTTCTGTAGTAGATAGGGATACTGAATTTTATTTTTTACTGCACCAAGATACTAGTGAATGTCCCAAAAAGTGACAAGTACCGCTAGTACTTTTACGGTCAGTTTTACTACCAGCAAAATCCGCATCACTATACGACAAAAGTTGAAAATTATCGGTGCGTGGATAAAATAAACCATACTCAGATGTGCCTTTAATGTATCTTAAAATACGGTTCACAGCTTTTAAGTGAGACTCTTTAGGACTTGACTGATATCTAGCACACAAACATACACTAAACATAATGTCTGGTCAACTAGCAGTTATATATAAGAGTGAGCCAATCATCCCTCGATAGAATTTTTGATCGACACCCTTACCTAATTCATCTTTGTCAAGTGTAGTAGTAGCCATAGGTGTGGTCTTACTACCAGTGTTATCCATACCAAACTGTTTGAGTAATTTCTTAGCATATTTTCCTTGATTAATAAATATGCCATTATGTGACTGCGTTATTTGAAGTCCAGGGAAATAATTGAGTTCACCCATGTGACTCATCTCAAACTTATTTTTCATGATATTAGCCAACTCTTGATAGAGATTACTATTAGTAGAGCCAAAGTTATGTCATCTACATATATTTGTATGATTAGGATATCGGTCTCTATTCTCCTAATAAACAAGGTAGTATCTACTTTACCTATTTCAAAACCAGTTTCTAAAAGAAAAGTCTTTAATCGATCATACCAAGCACGAGGTGCTTGTTTAAAACCATATAAAGCCTTTTTCAACTTAAAAGCGTGGTTTGGGAATTGTTCATGTTCGAAACCGGGTGGTCGCTTAACATAAACATCTTCCTCAATAAAACCTTTAAGAAAAGTACTTTTAACATTCATTTGGAAAAGTGTAAAGTTCATAAAATATGCAAAAGATAATAAGATCCTAATTGATTCTAGTCTAGCAACAGGAGCATATGTTTCATCAAAATCTATGTCTTCTTCTTGATTATATCCTTGAGTAACTAATCTAGCCTTGTTCCTAACAACTTGTCCTGATTCATCTAACTTGTTTTTGAATACCCATTCGGAACCAATTATAGTATGGTCAGGAGGTCGTGGAATTAAATCCCATTCATCATTTCTTATAAATTGGTTTAATTCATTTTGCATGGCATTCATCCAAAATTCATTCTCACAAGCTTCTTGTATATTTTTCGGTTCAAAATCCGACAAGAAAGCCGTATGAGAAATCATATAAACATAAGATCTTGTTTAAATACCACGTGAGATGTTACCAATTATTAAGTCATGAGGATGATCTCTAACTTCAACAAATGATTTTGGTAAAGTTTGAGTCATCACAACAGGATCAGTCGACTTGACTCCATCGGCCGACTGATTCACATCAGTCGATTTGATTTCCTTATCGGTCGACTTATCTGCTAGGGTAGTTTGCTCTAGTGATTTAATTACGTTATTTAAAGGTGATGAATCAATTTTATCATCTTCAATAACAGTAGATGAAGTCAGAGATTCATCAAATGAAACATGCATGGATTCTTCAATAGTCAAAGTTGACTTATTGAAGATCCTATATGCCTTACTCCTATTTGAGTATCCAATGAAGGTACCTTCATTAGGTCTAGGATCAAACTTATCTAAATTATCTTTAGTGTTTAAAATGAAACACTTGCATCCAAATACTTTAAAATAAGATACCTCAGGAATTCTATCAAAAAATAGTTCATAACATATTTTCTTAAGCTTTGCTTTCAACAAGCATGGTACGTGCACATTCTTGCAAAGTCCTATTCTTTCTTTCGACCACTCCATTTTGTGGTGAAGCTCCAGGAAATGCAAATGAATGTGTTATATCATTCTTGTTGCAATATTCTAAAAACATTTCATTCTCATATTCTCCACCATGATCACTTCTAATAGTGACTATGGTTTGAGACTTTTGATTTTGAATCCGTTTACAAAAATTTGCAAATTCATCAAAAACATCATTCTTATGTTTTAAAAAGAAAACTCATGTGAATCTTGAAAAATCATCTACTAAAACAAATACATACCTACTTTTATTTAAAGAAGTGACTCTAGTCGGACCAAATAAATCCATGTGGATTAATTCGAGAGGCCTACTAGTAGAAATTATTTTTTTGTCTTAAAAGTAGATTTGATTTGTTTACCTAGTTGACATGCATCACATAACTTATCCGTTTTATAGGATAGTCTTGGCAGCCCTTACTAGGTTGTACTTAGACAATTTAGCAATATTTTTTATATTCGCATGGTCAAATCGCTTATGCCAAATCCAAGAATCATTATTAGAAGCTACTAAGCAAAAATCATTCGAAAACTTATTTGATTTTAAACATAACTCATAAATATTATTCTTCCTAAATCCTTGAAAAATTACATTTTGCATGGTAGAGTCATATATTAAACATGCATCTTTTTCAAAAACAATATTATATCCCTTATCACACAATTGGCTTATACTTAACAGATTATGCTTAAGACCACTAACAAGAAAAACTTCTTCTATATTAGGGGTAGTGTTCTTACCAACCATGCCTATACCAATAACCTTTTCTTTGTTGTTGTCACCGAATGTGACTGTTCCTCCATCAATCTCTTGAATGGAAGACAGGAGGTTAGCATGACCAGTCATATGCTTGGAGCATCTACTGTCAAGTATCCACCGTTCTCTTTTAGGTACCTATAAAATAATCATTGTGAATATGGTACCCTTTTCATTAGGTCCGAAAGGGACTAATTTTTGGAAAACCAAACCCAAAGTGAGTTTGATTTTCCACCAAAAGCTAGAATATAATCTACTGAATTACATACATTAAGAACATATGAATTTATATAAGTAATTCTATCTTTCTGACTCAGGTTGATTGGAACCCATATATTCTTAGTCTATCAAGTCAACTTAATTGATTCTTTCAGTCGACTGTTACTAGAATTCAGTCGACTGGGAGGTGTAGTAGGTTGACTTATCTGAGGTTTTCGTCTTTATGAATAAGACTCAGAACCTCTGGACAGACGACTAAAATTGGGGTTCAGTCGACTGGTCTGAACTACAAAATTACTTTTTCCATTGAAAACAACAGTTTTTGGTTTTTCAAAAAACTCATATAATTTATTCGTAACACTAGAAATAGATTCAGACTTATTACCACTAGTGTTCTTAGAAACATGATGTTTTTCAAGAGACTTTTGAAAACCAAGTCTGAATCTCTTATTAGATTGCACTTGATTTTGGAGAACTTTATTTAAATTCTCCTTTCTTTTATTAAATTTAGATACATTCTTGGATATCTCTTCATAATTTTTCTTAAGAGATACAAGATCTATATCCAAATTAGAAAGTCGAGAATTTAAAGACTTGACTTCAACATTTAAGTCAAGATTCTCTTGAGAAAGTGTTTGTTAACTTTCTCTAAGTTTTTTATTCTAATTTCCTCCTTCTTAAGTCCTTGAAAAATCTCATTAAAAGTATCTAATAAGTCATTTGAATCAAAGATATCACTTACCTCATTTTGTGTAGCCATGAAGCATACATTCGCAACTTCATTTGTCTCTTCATTTTCTTCTTCCGATGAAGAGTCACTATTGTCCCAAGTTGCTTGGTATGCCTTTTTGTTCTTTATGTACATGTTCTTTGTGTACTTATCCTTCTTGAAGTTTGAAGCCTTTCCTTCAGATTTCGCCTGTTCTAGTGGGCAATCATTTTTCATATGACCTGTTTTGTTACACTTGAAACAAGTGGAAAGTTCATTAGTATCTTTAAATTTGGAATTAAATTTATCTTTCCTTAGAAACTTTTTGAACATTTTCGTGAACATTGCTATTTCTTCTTCATCTTCGGAGTCCAACATGGCCTTGAAAGCAAGTGTCTTTTTCTTTGATTGTTGAGGTTCTAGATCCTTCTTGAATTCTTCAAGTTGCACTACATATGCCATAAGATTTCCCATAAGATTCTCAAGAGAAAGTTTTGTTAAATCGTTGGCCTCTTCTATGGCGGTGGTCTTCTTCTCCCATTCGGGGGTTAAGGCACGAAGAACTTTCCTCATCATTTTGGCTTGAGTGTACGTCTTTCCAAGAGCCACAAGAGAATTTGTAAATCCATGAACCGTGTGATCATGTCTGACACATTCTCATTCTCCTTCATGCAGAACATCTCGAACCTGTGAACAAGAATAGATATCTTAGATTCTTTTACTTTATTAGTACCTTCATAAGTTACCTCGAGTGCATGCCAAATTTGATACGCCATTGTTGCATTGGACACACGATTGAACTCCTCCTTGGTAAGAGCACAAAATAGAGCATTCATCGCCTTTGCATTGTTCATTGTGTTGTGCTTCATTTCATCGTTCCATTGTGTATAAAGAATTGTAGGAGCGGTGTACTCTGTCTCCATCATGTTCCATATCTCATGGGACTGAAGGTAGATCTTCATTCTCCACTTCCAATATTTGTAATTGGTTCCATCGAATATGGGTGGCCTTTGTGTGGATTGGCCTTCATGGTATTGGTTCGCATTTGAAGTAGATGCCATTGCACTCAACCAGGCTCTGATACCAAGTGATGGATCCTATAGGCAAGGCAAATAACACTAGAGGGGGGTGAATAACGTTGTTTAAAAAATAATTAAGAAATTGAACTTTTCGTTCTGTCCAGTCGACTTAAAAAGAGAATATACAGTCGACTAGGGTATCAGATAAGAAGAGTATTTTATACAAGTCTGATCAGTCGACTTATAGCGGAAACTCAGTTGACTTACCAGACAAGTGTTTGAAGAGTATTTTATACAAGCCTGATCAGTCGACTTATAGTGGAGACTCAGTCGACTTGCCAGACAAGTTTTAAATAAAATACAGAAAAATTGAAATGCAAGTGAAGAAAATACAACCACAGAGATAGTCAACCACAGAGAACACAGTGATGTATCCTAGTTCGGTCCTCCCGACCTACATCCATTCCCCAAGCAACCCACTTGAGATTTTCCACTATTCTTGAAAAGAATACAAGAATATCCTACGGCGTTCGATAACAACTATGTCAAACCCATAGACCTTTCTCACCACTAGAAAGAGCAAACCCACTCTACACCCTAGAGTGAAAAACCGACTCTACAACCTAGAGCCATACTCTCCAACCGAGAGGACCACTCTTATACCCCGAGAGTGAAAACAACAACAAAAGAGTTACAATAACCTATAGCCATATTTGTGATTTGTGATTTTGTATAGTGGCTATTAGGTCAACTTCTGAAATCAGTTTAAAACAAATTCGATGTTATACTGGACTGATTTTCAGAGAACCAAGACTTAGAGATTATGAATGCTTTTTAGGAAACTTGTTCTTTTTAAAAACAGAAGCTTAAAACTTAAGAAAATGCTCAGAACCTTTTCATGGTGATTCCTATGCTGTATTTATAGAGAGAAATCATAGGAACGTTGAAGAACAGTTCCTAAAACTGAATTAAAACGGATAGAAATTGTTTTGAATTTGAAAAACAAGTTTTAAAATCAGAAAACTGTCGAAACAACTTGAACAGTCGATTGGGTTGCCATATTGAGTCGACTAGCTAGAGTTTGAATGAGTTCAGACAGTTTCGTACTAGGACAGTCGACTGGTGCCAAATAGCGGTCGACTGGTACTTAACAGTTGAACTTATTCAAGCTTGTTTCTACCTTTTTAAGTTTGTAAAACACTCAATTATTAAAAAAATGTGTGAGTGTGTGTGTGACAAGGCTATTTATAGCATTCTAAGACTCAAAGAGTAAAAAGTTACAATTGTTACAAGACACTTAATACAACACATTTGAAGCACTTGAGTCTTATCTTGAACTTGAGTCTTTGACTAGAACTTGAGCCAATGTCTTTATATCTTGAAGCTTGCTTGATCAATGTGGCTTGAACTAAGTTCCTTGTGGCTTGATCAATTCTCTTTGAAAGCTTCATTGAATCAACTTTGCCTTTATGTATTACACCATGGTATTGATCTTAATACACCCTGCAATATATAAGTGATAGCACAACTTTGCATTGTGTTGTAGTCATCAAAACTAAGAATCAACACCAGATTCAATCTCAGGAGTTCTAACTGCATTTCACGGCCACGGTCAAAGGTCAGGTTTTTAGTAGTTTCCATCAATTATTAACTCATTATCTGTTTGCTCTCACACCGAAATAAGCAGCAACAGATTGGCATCGTCTGTGGAAAACTACACAAGTAAGACTTGCCACCATGCCACCAAGACTAAGATGCAGAGGGGCTGACTCAAGCCGTCACACTAACTCTCTTTGTCAACCAACTCCTCCTATGGAAGATCCGAGTCCTCCTCAATAGTCACCCTAGAATCCTAGTCAAGCTCCTTCCAACAGAGAGGCATCGGGGGGCTCCTGATAAAACCTTCATGAACAACATCCTTAGTACGACCGCAGTCCATAATTCTTCAACTAATTCAATGGCCTCATAAGGCCCCAGGGGGTCTAGAGATCTCTGCCAGATCATCAGTGCCAGACAACAAGGAATGGATTTACGAATCCAATTGGACGAGAGGCACGCCCGATCAGAGGCCTCCCGCTTGGGACATAAAGCAAACCAGAGAACCAACTTTCCTAAACAGAGATCAAGGCAATCATCCTCTCGCAGGGGGCGCACCACAATAAGAAGCTCGACTCATGAGAGTCGAAAGCTTCTTGTGCAAAACAAAGGGAAAATGCTCCAGTCACTAGGGCCGAATTGGATAAGTTCAAGCTCGACATTCTCCATGCTATCCAAGGAAGTCAAGATCTAGGTCTAACCCCCCAACGAAGGATCCACTGACTCCTCTAGATCCTAGAGGAAGGACGACCAAGTCCTTCGCCATATCCAATAGGTAGAGAATCGTCTAGAACAGATGAAGAATGAGAGAAACCGATCCAGTAGGGCCTACCACCCTAGTCAACCTCCTTTCAGCAAATCCATCCTTGATGCACCCATCCCAAGGGGCTTCAAGGCTCCTGAATTTGAATCCTACAATGGAGAGTCTGACCCGACAGACCATGTTGAGAGTTCCAGAACACTCATGATGGTCTACAACGCCACTGATGCACTCATGTGTCGAACACTTCCCGCCACACTGAAATGATCAGCAAGGGAATGGTATTCGTGCCTGACTCCAGAATAAATATTCTCTTTCGATCAGCTTGAGTAGCTTTTCAATGCGCACTTCGTTACTAGCCACAAGGCTGTAAAAACAAGTGCCTCCCTGTTAGAACTAAACCAGGGAGATGGAGAACTGCTAAAAGAATTCGTCAAATGCTTTATAGCAGAAGCAATGTCAATTTTCTCCTTGGACTCTTCAGTGGTGGCTGCAGCTCTCCGTCACAACGTCATGCATAAAGAACTAAAAGCATCCCTTGGCAAGAGGCCACCTCGAGATTTCACTGAGTTCCTGGAAATGAGTGAAAAGTACATCAGAGTCGAGGAAGCTCTCAACCCACAAGTCAAGAAAGAGTCATTTTTCGACAACAAACGGAAGAACACAAGCGAGGAAATATCCAAGAAGTCCTTGAAAAATGGTGCAAGCCAACACCGTCCTCCTCTAACACCCCGCTTCGACAAGTTTACTCCTTTGAACACAAGTGTGTCCGCCATCCTCATGGCGGTTGAAAAAGATGGGATAGTTCGTCCTCATCCCAAAATGACAACAGCCAGCAAGAGAAGAAACAAGGGCCCATGGTGCGCATTTCATAGAGGCCATGGACACACTACCGAAAATTGCAAAGCCCTCAAAGAAGAAATTGAAGACCTAATTCGACGGGGCTAACTCTCTTAGTTTGTCCAAAGAAATAATAACGCCGAAAATCCTCCGCCACGGGGGGCTAATAAGCGTCCAGAAAGGCCTTCTGAATCACGAGACTCCGAGCACATGGCCATTCTACACACCATCCATGGAGGATCTATGAGGAGAGATTCCAACTCTTCTCGCAAAGCCTTTGTAAGGGAAGTTAATTCAGTACATAACACTCCACCCCCAAAAGGTCCGGGCCTCTCTGTATCCTTCTCCGTAAAGATCTAGAGGGCGTCAGAATGCCTCATTGCGATGCACTGGTTGTCAATCTAGGCTTAGAAAATCATGAGGTGCAATGTAACCTCATAGACAACGGCAGCTCCGTAAACATCCTCTTCATGGCTGCATTCAATGCTCTAAAGCTCTCTCGGGATTAACTCAAACCAGTCGATTACATACTTCAAAGATTCTCAGGTGTACCCATCCATGTCAAAGGAATAATCACACTCAACTTAACGGCAGGGAAAGACCCAGTAACTCGGACGGAGGCACTTGACTTCCTGGTAGTCGACATCAAAGTTGCATACAACACAATATTTGGCTACCCCGGGTTAACCGCTTTCCTAGCGGTCGCTTCTACGTTTCTCATGAAAATGAAATTTAATTTCCGAGGCATAGGCCAAGTGGTGGGAGACCAACAGGCAGCACGAGCATATTACACTACCACTATGGAGTGCTCAATTCTCCCGCTTGATACCATTGAGCCCTCGCTAGAAAGAAATCATGCAAACTCAGAACCCGTGGGTGAATCAGAGGAGATCCCTTTCTCCCAGGAGGACAAGAACAAGAGTTTTCAAGTCAATAAGACCCTTCCTCTCCAGCTCAAGGAGCGCCTCATTGCTTGTATAAGGCAAAATAAGACTTATTCGCCTGGACTGCGGCCGATATGCCAGGAATCCCCGGAGACCTAATCATGCATCATATTAGCGTGAGTCCTAATGCCAAGCCCGTTCAACAATGACGCCGCAAATTTGCTTCAGATAGGCTCCGAGCAGTCAAAGAACAGGTCGAAAAACTCCTAGCCGCACGCTTCATCCAAGAAGTAAACTATCCAGAGTGGTTGGCAAACGTGGTGATGGTTTAGAAAGCAAACAGTAACTAGAGAATGTGCATAGACTTTACAGATCTTAACAAAACATCTTCGAAAGACCCATTCCTTCTCCCCAGTATGGACACGCTAATCGATGCCACGTCTTGTCACGAACTCCTAACTTTCATGGATGCATTTTCTGGAAATAATCAGATTAAAATGTTTCCACCTAACACTCCGAAAACATCCTTCATCACCGATCAGGGTCGGTACTGCTATCGAGTTATGCTTTTCGGCCTAAAAATGCTGCAAAATAGTTTACTAACACTTTATATTAAACATCGCTTCCCAACTTCAATTGTAGTATAGAATATAGTTTACTAACACTTTAAAAATAGTTTCAAGTTTACTAACACTTTAAAAATAGTTTATAGTTTTCCGAATTTAAAAACAGCTTATGCCTGTTAACTATTCAATTCTATACTTTCTCTTGAATATGCATGCGATGGATTTAAAATAGTTATAAATAGTGATCAAGGGCTGTGATCAATGGCTAAACCGACCAATAATCGGTTATACTTATAAATAGTCGCCCAACTTCAATTCCGTTTTCTTCGATCTCCATCTTCTCTCTGTTTTGAATTCTTTGATACTTCAATTCTACATGCATGGGTCAGTTCAACGAGGTAAACCTGGCTTGTTAAATCTTAAATTTATTCGTTCTAAGTAATCATTGAGATGTATGTAATGTACTTAGTTCAAAGAAAGTGAAATTTTGTACAGTTTTTTTAATGGTCTTCAATTCTGCATTGCTGGTGTTCTGATCATATGATTCTTTAAGTTGATTATTATGATTTTTACTATATTTTGGGTAATTCTTGTAGATATTAATGTGGTTCATGGATTGAAGATTCGATAATCGAATCATGTATTGACCCTTTATCTGTTGATATTTATCAGATATGTATATTAGAAGTTTCAAAGAATTTCACACGCAAAATTCTTAGATTCCATATGAACTAATATTGGAAAACACAATTTGGATGTTTCTGAGTAAACCCAAGATCTTTTGATTGGTATTTTTTGGTAATTCATCTAAATGCATGCATGTTTAAAGAAACGAGTCGTTGAAATTCTTTTAGCTTTTTTCATCAACTTGTTTGTCTTCGTTCCTATTTAATTGTTTTCCCCCTTTCTTGTTCTTTTTTTTCTTTCTTTAATGTAGTCTTTTAAAGGTGTCTTTATGATGTGTTCAAAGGTGTCTTTATGATGTGATTTTTCTTTTTTGGTTCTCTCATAAGCAAGATTCTCCATTTTCTGGACCAGTTCAAACTCCATCTACAAATCTTCCGAACATTGCAAATGCTCTAGATATTACCGAGTTTTTTTGTCTTTCCTTCTGTTAATTTTTTATCTGTGGAAAAATTCTCTTTTCGTATTGACGATCTGAACCGTTCACATTGATCTACACATCTAAATTAGTCTAAATATGTTAAATCAAATCAATTGAAATTCATTTGCCCATCCATTGCGAATTACTCTTTATATTTGAACAATGAATGAAAGGATTAACTTATGAACAAGTGTGTATTACATAATATATGTGATCTAATGTTACAGCAGAACATTAACTATGCAAGTGTAAGTTGCTCTTAGTTAATAGTTTGTACACTTCCCACAACGTCCTTTGGTATTAATTATAAACATATAATGCTTAAGATGAATGCTCACTTTAATGGTTTTTCCAGTTATTTTTGTTTCCAACTTTATTTTTAAAAATTAACTTATCAATAATTATATTTTTTGCAGATTATCTATATCAATGAACAAATCCCACAATTAATACTCCTCTATCAATTCCTTGCAAGAAAATCAACAATTGTGGACTATTAAAGTTCTGGTTACGAAACATTATGGTGTGAAAGAATACAAAAATAGTAAAGGCACAGGAAAAATCTCAAAAGTGGCACTCATGGATGATGTGGTAAGATACTTAAAATATTGTTAAAATATTCATACATATACATACATAAATAATTATTAATACTAAATTTTCATCTTTTGTAGGGAACTAGAATACTGGCGATAATGTTTAATAAAGCGGTGGAAGCGTTCCAACATACGCTTGAGAAGCATAAAACTTACTTAATTTCTAATGGAATACTAAAAAATTTCAACCAAAGATATAACCCAAATGCACGATAAATTTGACATCATTTTGAAGTTGGTAAGTGTTGTAGATGAAGTTGAGAAAGATCTTATCATTGATAAGGATAGGTACAAATTTACAACTGTAGACGAATTGCAAAGTACATCTTCTAGTGTCTTTAAAGGTAAAAAATTATGTCACTCTCTCTCTCTCTCTCTCTCTCTCTCTCTCTCTATATATATATATATATATATATATATATATATATATATATATATAATAATAATAATAATAATAATAATAATAATAATAATAATAATAATAATAATAATAATAATAAAACACAAAGAAAGCTATCAAGTGGCTCTCATTCAATCCCCCCAAATATCAATGGTCCAGATCTAAACTCACAAAACACATCCCCCCAAATGTTTCCCCCCAAAACTCAAATTCAAATCCCCCCCAAAACAACTCCTTTATTTATTTAATTCTCGCTCTCTCTCTCTCCATATATATATCTTCCGTCTTTCAGGTCGTCGAACTTAGTTCGGACACCGAAGCAGCCCGCCTTCGTGCAGAACTACAGAAGCGGTCTCGCAAAGCTCGTCTCGAAGGTGAGGTGGAGTTGCTCAGGAGGGTGTATTCATCGTGGAGAAGGAAAAAAGCAAGTTACTGGCTGAGGTTCGCCATTTGCAAATAGCCGAAGAAGAACTCTCGGCGAAGGAGGTTAAGTTATCCTCGGTGTTGGCCGAGCGCGACGAGCTCGCTTCTAAGGTTAAGCAGTTGAGAAGGGTTATAGTCAACAAAAGCATCGAAGTGACCAACCTTCATCGCATCATAGCTGACAGTGCTGGTGACGCAGGCTCGGCAAAACTTCCTCGGTTCATGATATTGGTGAAGGATGACACTTTGAAGGATAGGATCGTCGAACTTAAGGAGGAAGTCGCTCGCCTTAAACCTCAGCCTGTGAGAATTAATGTCCGAAGCACTTCGTGTACTCGCGAGGAGAGCGAGAGGGGGATCTCCTTCTATAAGCTCGCGACTCGTCCACCTGCCATTCGACGGAGTCTGGCCGATGCTCAAAGTGGCGTGGCTGTTTCGTCTAGTGGAGCCTCAGTCGGAGCCACAGTCAGAGGCAGTGCCGAAGAGGCGTCTCGGTTCGTCGGTCTAGAGACGAGCTCAGAGGTTAAGCAGCGCCGCCCTCGTGTTTCTCTGAACCGAAATGTCCCCATCCCGAAGAAGTGCTGAAAGAGTTGTATTATGCTTTTGAGTTTTTATAGCACCTTGTTGTAGTAGCTTGGTCTTGTAATAACATTAAAGTTCTTTAATAAAATCAGAGTTTGTACACTCGATACGTACTGTGGTTACTCCAATTTTGAAACGAACCATAAGAACCAAACGTTAGCTCGTCTAATCGTAGAGACGAAGAGGCGAAGGTATTTTTCAGCGGTTCTGGGAGCAATTCCGGATGGCAAGCCACTTCTAGCTCGCTTGAGAGCGAGCTTGCAAAGCGGAGTCGAGCCAAGTGTTGGACTCCAAACTCGTAGTTAGAGTTTGTTTCAACGGTTGTGGGAGCAATTCCGAATGGCAAACCACTTCTAGCTCGCTTACAAGCGAGCTTGCGAAGCGGAGTCGAGCCAAGTGTTGGACTCCGAACTCGTCGTTAGAGTTTGTTTCAACGGTTGTAGGAGCAATTCCGAATGGCGAACCACTTCTAGCTCACTTACGAGCGAGCTTGCGAAGCGGAGTCGAGCCAAGTGTTGGACTCCAAACTCGTCGTTAGAGTTTGTTTCAATGGTTGTGGGAGCAATTCCGAATGGCGAACCACTTCTAGCTCGCTTAAGAGCGAGCTTGCGAAGCGGAGTCGAGCCAAGTGTTGGACTCCGAACTCGTCGTTAGAGTTTGTTTCAACGGTTATGGGAGCAATTCCGAATGGCGAACCACTTCTAGCTCGCTTAAGAGCGAGCTTGCAAAGCGGAGTCGAGCCAAGTGTTGGACACCAAACTCATTGTTAGAGTCTGTTTCAACGGTTGTGGGAGCAATTCCGAATGGCGAACCACTTCTAGCTCGCTTAAGAGCGAGCTTGCGAAGCGGAGTCGAGCCAAGTGTTGGACTCCGAACTCATCGTTAGAGTTTGTTTCAACGGTTGTGGGAGTAATTTTGAATGGCGAACCAATTCTAGCTTGCTAGCGAGCTTGCGAAGCGGAGTCGAGCCAAGTGTTGGACTCCGAACTCGTCGTTTGAATAAAAGAAATTAAAAACAGAGAGATGCAAGCAGTCACAAGGTAAATATGGAATAAGGGAAATTATTTATTAATAAGTAATAGTCGGCTGCTTCTAAGTTGCGAGCCATTATTACATTGGAGAAATAAAGAAGCAACAGTAAAATACAAGTGGGAGGAAAGGAACGGTTCGACATCTGAAGGTACTTAGAAAGGCGCTCAGGCGCTCTCTTGGTACTTTGGGAGATGGTCGGCATTCCAAGTCCTGGGAATCTCTCTGCCTTCAAGGTCTTCTACATGGTAAGTTCTAGGTCGAACCACCTTGGTGATCTTGTAGGGTCCTTCCCAATTTGGAGCTAGCTTACTCTTCTGACTGGAGAATGAGATAGCTAACTTTCTGAGGACCAAGTCCCCTTCTTTGAGGTCGGTAGGATGGACTCTCTTGTTGTAGGCCAGCTCGATCCTCCTTCGGTAGCTTTGCTGGCAAATCGAAGCTCTTTCACGGAGCTCATCAATCAAATCCAAATTCGCCCGAAACTCCCTGGCATTCTGCTCTTCTTCATAGGCAATTGGGCGAGGAGAGGGTACACCGACTTCAAGGGGGATCACAGCTTCAAGGGGGTACACTCTCCTGTGGGGATCCGTTTCGTAGTGCGGTAATTCCACAGTACGTTAGGGAGCTGATCTACCCATAAGCCTTTAGCAGACTCATCCAGCCTCTTCTTAATATCGGAGAGGATTTGTCGGTTGGCATTTTCTACTTGACCATTTGACTGCGGGTGGGAGACGGAGGAGAAGCGTTGTTGGATGGCGAGGTCTTCACACAGAGCTCGGAATGCGGCCCCTGTAAATTGTGTTCCATTATCGGTTATGAGGACCTGAGGGACACCGAACCTGCAGATGATGCTCTTCTAGAAGAACTGAAGGCTTTGTTCTCGGTGATTGTAGCCAAGGGCTCGGCCTCTCTCCACTTCGAGAAGTAGTCGATTGCCACGACTAAAAATTTGAGTTGGCCGGGAGCTGGTGGAAGCGGCCCAAGTAAATTCATCCCCCACATTGCGAAAGGGATCGGACTTGATAGAGATGCGAGTTGGGCTTGGGGTAGGCGACGAATGTTGGAATTTTTTAACAAGAGCTGCATTGCTGAACGTGTCGTTCGGCATCTTGTAGGAGGGTAGGCCAGAAATATCCATAATTCAACACCTTACGGGCAAGGGATCTGGACCGTGAATGTGCTCCACTTATTCCTTCGTGAAGCTCTTGCAAGGCGTATGTGGCTTGTTCGGGGGAGAGGCACCTCAGATAAGGTCTGCCGTCAACTTGTGTGAAGGAGCGTTTGTACAAGATCCCCTCAACAAGGGTGTACCGCTCCGCTCTGGTTCTAACTCGATGAGCTTCCTTAGGGTCTTCAGGGAGGAGCCCATCCCTTAGAAATTCTATCAGGGGTTTCATCCAATTATCTTGAAGTTGAACAGGCAGTGACTCCATCGAGTCGGAAGTTTCTTCTTCTATGCTCGGCCTCAGGAGCACTTCAATCAAGACGGTCTGCTTGAGACCTTGGAGGGAGGAAGAGGCTAACTTGGAGAGGGCATCTGCTTGGGCATTTTCCTCCCTAGGGATTCGCCGAATAAGTGCCTCTTTGAATAGAGCCATGAGATTTTGGACCTTGGCTAGATACATAGCCATTCGATCATCTCGTGCTTCATACTCGCCCAAGACTTGATTCACGACCAGCTGGGAGTCACTAAATATGCGGAGGCGTTGTAACCCTGCCTTACGAGCCATTTCGAGACCGGCTATAAGGGCTTCATATTTCGCTTCATTGTTGGAGGCCTTGAAGTTGATGCGGAGGGAGTATTAGAGGATGAAGTTATCTGGGCCTGCCAGAATGACCCCGGATCTGCTCCCTTCGGTGCAAGAGGACCCATCTACATATACCGTCCAAACAGGAGGTCCGTTTGCCGCTTGACTGACCTCGAGAATGGTGCTTTCAACTATGAACTCAGCTAAGGCCTAAGCCTTGATCGCGGTCCGAGGCTGGTAGGATATATCATGCTGGCTCAGCTCAATCGACCACTTCATGAGGCGGCCAGAGGTCTCCGGCTTGTGAAGGACTTGCTTCAGTGGTTGGTCGGTAAGAACGACCACCGAGTGGGATTGAAAATATGGGCGAAGCTTCCCAGCTGCCATAATCAAGGAGTATGCGACTTTCTCTAGCCTTGGATAACGAAGTTCGGCATCCCAAAGTACCTTGCTCATGTAGTAGATAGGCTTCTGAGCCCTGTCTTCTTCCCTCACCAAGACGGCACTGAGGGTCTGTTCGGAGGCAGCCAAGTAGAGGTGAGAGTTTCCCCGGGGATAGGCTTGCTGAGGAGAGGGGGATTGACTAGGTAGGCTTTGAGTGGATCAAAGGATTCTTGCTACTGCTGACCCCATTCGAAGCCCTTAGCCCCTCTGAGTGCTTTGAAGAAGGGAAGACACTTCTCCCCTGACTTAGGAAGGAAGCGCCCTATGGCAGCGAGGTGTCCCGTCAACTTCTGAACCTCTTTCACATTCTTGGGAGGAGCCATGTCCAGTATGGCTTTGATTTTCTCGGGGTTGGCGTCGATTCCTCTTTGGCTGACCATGAAGCCTAGGAATTTCCCTGACGAGACTCCGAATATGCACTTGTTCGGATTGAGCCTCATATCATGATTCCTGAGTACATCAAATGCCTCTTGCAGATCGGCTACATGGTCGGCGCTATGGATGCTCTTCACAAGCATATCATCAACATACACCTCCATGTTGCGGCCGATCTGATTTTGGAAGACCTTGTTGACGAGGCATTGATAGGTGGCACCTGCATTCTTCAACTCGAAAGGCATTACCTTGTAGTAGTAGTGACCCTGATCGGTAACAAAGGAGGTCTTCGGGATATCCGGGGGAAACATGCGGATTTGATTGTACCCGGAAAAAGCATCCATGAAGCTGAGAAGCTCATGGCCCGAAGCGGCGTCAATCAGAGTATCGATGCTTGGAAGAGGGAATGGATCTTTGGGGCATGCCTTTTTCAGGTCGGTAAAGTCGATGCAGATTCTCCAGGTCCCGTTGGCCTTCTTTACCATCACAACATTCGAGAGCCATTCGGGGTAATTGACCTCTTGTATGAACCGAGCCTTAAGGAGCTTGTCCACCTCCTCTTTTATAGCTTGTTGGCACTCGGGAGCAAACTTGCGCCTCTTCTGTTGGACCGGTTTGGACCCCGGAGTAACGCTGAGGTGGTGGACTAGGAGCTCTTCGGAGATTACTGGCATGTCGGCGGCCGACCAGGCAAAGAGGTCACGGTTCTTTCTAATGCACTGGACTATGTCAGAGCATAGGGCAGATGGGAGGGTCTTACTGATAAAGAACTTGTGGCTCGGATCTTGCTCAGAGAAGAGCACTTCCTCCAATTCATCCACCGGCTCGGACATTTGTCGGACACTCTCTTAGGGGATCTCAAGAGTTTCGAGGGAGAGGATCGGACCCCCAGTAGAGGTCATGTAGCATTTGCGGGCCATTTCTTGACTGCCTCTTACTTCCCCTACTCCTGTCCGGCTGGGGAACTTCATCTTGAGGTGATAAGCCGAAGGGATGGCTTCTAGAGCAGCTAGGCCGGGCCGGCCTAGGATGACATTATAAGCTACGGGGACATCAACGACCATAAAGTCCATCGGCTCTGTTCGGGTAGTAGGAGTTTTGCCAGTGGTTACGTCGAGGGTGATTACCCCTTCGATAGTCACTGGCACTCCCGTGAACTCGTGGAGTGTGTAGCCGACGGGCTTAAGCCTGTCCCGGGATAGTTTGAGCCATTTGAAAGCGGCGAGGAAGAGGATGTTAACGGAGCTGCCATTGTCCACCAGTATCCTTTCCATTATAAAATTCGCCATATGGAGGTTAATGACTAGTGCGTCACAATGGGGGGTTCGGACACCCTTAAGGTCTTCATATGAAAAAGTGACCGGTACTCTCAGGCCTTTGGAAGGGGACATGCCATGTACTGAGTTGACTTCCCTTATGAAAGCCTTTCTAGAGGAGTTGGAGGTGTCTCCCATGGGGCCCCCATGGATGAGCTGTAGGATACGCTCCTCTTTGAATTCGGGTGTCTCATCGCGTCGTTCAGGATGCTTGTTAGCCCCCCGAGGAGGAGGAGGAAGATCGGTTTGGTCCTTTCTCACAAATTTGGCCAGCTGCCCCCTCAGGATGAGAGCCTCAATCTCGTTCTTCAAGACCCGACAATCATCGGTGTCGTGGCCATAGTCCCGGTGATAGCAGCACCACTTCTCTCTGTCCCTCTTCTTGCCAGGGGTGTTCATCTTCGGGGCAGGAGGTATCACCTCTTCCTTCTCAACTTCCATGAGAATAGTGGAAATGTTAGCGTTAAGAGGAGTAAATTTTTCGAATCTGGAGGAAAGGCGGTCAGGGGAGGGCGGCACTGACCGCCATTGTCCTTCTGGAGCTTCTTGGCTCCCTCTTCTTCACCTGCCTTTCTTTTGGTTCCGGAGGAAGGCCCCTCAAAGGTGGGGTGATGCTCAGCTTCCTCAGCCCGGATATACTTCTCACTTCGGAGAAGGAGGTCGAAGAAGTTCTGTGGGGGCTTCTTGGCGAGGGAGGACCAAAGGCTGAAGTTAAGGACGTTTGATTGGAATGCTGCTGCAGCGACCGACTGGTCAAGGCAAGCGATGGACCTAGCTTCCGCAATGAACCTTTTCACATAGTCTCTCAGCTTCTCACCCTTCTTCTGATTGAGGTAAAGTAGTGAAATGCTCGTCTTCTCAGTTCGGCGGCTACTTACGAAGTGGGTGACGAAGAGGGTCTCGAATTGCTCGAAGGAGAATATTGAGGATGGGGCAAGGCGAGAGTACCATTCCCGGGCCAGACCCTTGGGAGTAGCGGGGAAGGTCTTGCACAACAAAGCATCGGAAGCTTGGTGGATTAGCATGAGGGTCTTAAAGCTTTCGATGTGATCGACGGGGTCAGACTCCCCGGAATAAGTCTCGAATTGGGGAGGCTTGAAGCCTATTGGAACGGGCACCTCCATGATGGTTCGAGAGAAAGGAGGTCGGCTTGGGCGGAGGGTCCTTCCTCTAAGCTCTTCTTCTCTGTCTAGCTGACCTAAGCGCCTCTCCATTTCGTGGAGACGACGGTAGATAGTGTCATCCCTTCGACGGTAATCGAACGAGCCTCTGGACTCGTCTTCGTACGAGGGAGAGCAAGGGCTACGACGACGGTAGCTTCGAGAGTGGCGAGGACTAAGAATTTGCTGGGGGTTGCTAGGAGCTGGGGGAGGAGTTAGGGACCGTCGGAGAGGACTTTGGACCGGAGGAGGAGTGGGGACCCTCCAAGCATTGTTATTGTTGGGTCGGAGATGGAGGGCTTGCAATATGGTTGCCTGGAATTGTTGGAATTCGGCACGGGTGATAGGAGCATTATCATCCCTAGGCGAGCAAGGCCTTCTTCTATAGTGCTCAGGGGACTCTCTCCGTCTTCGGTGAGGTGGAGACCTCCTATGTTCTCGGCGATGAGGACATCGCTCATTTGGACGTTGGAGGGAGACTCCCTCTCGGGCACGCCTTTCATCCAAACGGCGGCGAAGATCCTCTTTTTTATGCCGATTGTTAAGGGTGTTGCGGAGGTCATCGGAGGCCCGGGGATTGTGCGATGCCATGGAGTCGGTAAAGGGGTTGTGCACGGAGACGTGGTCATGTTGGAGAGGTTGTTTTGGAGGATTGGGACTGGAGCCCCCCGCACCGGCATTCTGAGGCCCGGTCTGACCCCGAGGGGGTTAGAGGTTCTGATGAGGAGGTTGGTCCTACTGCGGGTCCTGATCAGGTTGAGGAGGAAGTCCCGCCGGCTGGACGGTTTGGAGGGGGCTCTCCTGTTGTGGTTGAAGAGGAGTGGGTCCATGGTTGGACCCTCTGGATCTTTGCTTTCGGGGAGGCATGGTTGGGTAGATCTGACCAACGGGAAGAGGAAAGGCTGCTATTTGTTGTTTCCCACAGACGGCGCCAATCTGTTACCACTGAATCTGGTGTGGGGGCAAACAGATAGTATATGTGGATTCTTAGGAAAACTGAATAGCAAATCTGAAACCTTTTCCACCAGAGTTTGACCGTTGGCTCACACCGTTCACCTGCAAAAAAGTGCGAGACACCGGGGTTGATCCCGGCGACGCACCCTCCGACGCTCAAGTCAGTAATTAGGAAGATTATGAGAGATCGTAAATTGGCAAAAGATTGATTACCTCTTAATGGTGGTGAATGGGGGGTATTTATAGCCGCCTTCGGAAACAGATTAGGAATGTAATCCCTAATTCCCAGTGAAAGGATAGATATGAATTAGGGCCGTTAATTAGGATTAATCAGAAACCCTAATTCTATCCTGTTGGACCGGGTTAGCAGCGGGTTGAAACCCGCACCCAGTTGAGATGGATCCGTTCGCGGGTTGTTAAGTCTCAGGAGAGAAGACCCAGTACCCACTTCAGACCTGTTTATAGGTGAAATTACCATTTTACCCTCAGGCTTTAAGATTCGCGCCCGATTTGGATGGTTCCGATTTAACCCTATTTTTAGCCATATCAGTAATGAAGTAGAGAAGCGAAATCTTACAGTTGTAGGATTCAGGTAATATCAATTAATTAAGTTGTATAATAATTTACAAAATTATTTTGTAATTCATACGCTTTGTCTTAATTTAATGTCAAAACCAATCTTACTTACATTATGGGGAGAACTAGCAATCAAGGAAGAAAAAGCTCTGAAAGAATTATCACCCAACATGCCAATTATTGCAATTACCTCTATAAAAACCTCAAACTTTGGAGGTAATTACATACAATAATAATAAATAATGTTATTTATTATATATTTTATTTATTTATTTATTATTGATTTTTTAAAACAAGATTCTCTCTCACATCAACAAACAACACTACAATAGAGATAAATCCGAATGAACCAGAAGCATATAAAATTTGAGAATAGTATAATTTATTTTGTATATTTAATCCTTTAATTGTTGCCTTTTGGAGTATCAATTAACATAATTTTGTTTGTTTGTTTCAGGATAAACTGTAATGAAATTTTGTTAAAAACTAATTCATTGCAAATAAACAAAAGAAAAGTAATGGATGTGGAAGAAGTGAAACTATCTGACATTCTCTATTGTGCAGACGAAGATTCTTTTGAGGTATTATGAACAATGAAATTATTTTTGAATATTTTGTTCTATTCTATATATGTCTATAAATATTTTTATGACTTTAAATTTTTTTTTCTTTCGTATTTCAAGGCAAAATACTACTATTACAAAGTTTTGATCAAAAGTGTCAAAGACGTTAGAGATCCATGGTACATTGCATGCAAAATCTGTTCAACAAAAGTCAATGTTAAAAATGATCAGAGCCGGCCCAAGGGTAAAACAACCAAAGCTAGGGCTTTAGGCCTTAAAAAGAAATATTATATAAAGAATAAAGGCATCCTCACATACCAAAAAGCCGAAAATAGGCCTCCTCACATACCAAAAAGCCCGAAATTGATTACAATAATATAATAAATAATTTTGCATCTCAAAAATCCCGAAAGATAACATTTAAATAAAAATATATTAAATTTATCTAAAGAATAAATTCCTCCTCACATACCAAAAAGCCTGAAATTGATTACAATAATATAATAAATGATTTTGCATCTCAAAAAGCCCGAAAGATAACATTTAAATAAAAATTTATTATTTTTACAAAATATTATTATAATCTTTTAAAAGGCCTCATTT